>VDFB02373365.1:239537153-239550352 GCA_007258455.2 Sequoia sempervirens
ATTGAGTTGGAAGAGGGCGCAAAGCCCATTATGATCACTCCCTACAGACATCCGAAACGACTCAAGGATGAGATAGAGAAGACCATTAACGAGTTGTTAGCTATGGGGCATATCAGACCTAGCAAATCACCTTTTGCTTCATCAGTTGTATTGGTGAAGAAGAAGGATGGATCCCTTCGGATGTGCATTGACTACCGACAGCTCAACAAAAAAACAATTAAGAACAGGTACCCTATTCCACGCATTGATGAGCTGATTGATGAGTTGCACGGAGCGGTCTTCTTTACGAAGATTGATTTGAGATCAAGGTACCACCAGATTCAGATGAGGGAGCAGGATATTGAGAAAACCGCTTTCAGGTGTCATTGCGGTCACTTCGAGTTCTTGGTTATGCCCTTCGGGTTAACCAATGCACCTGCCACCTTTCAGGCAACTATGAATAGGGTTTTCAGTGCTCAGTTGAGGAGATTTGTGTTAGTCTTCTTCGACGACATTTTGGTTTATAGCAGGTCATGGGATGAGCATCTGGCTCACTTAGATGCAGTCTTGGGTATCTTGGCAGACGAGTCTTTCTATGCTAAGGAATCCAAGTGCGAAGCTCTAGATGGAGGGAGTTGTTATATCCGGGTACATCATCAATGCCAAGGGAGGAGTAGGACCCCTCTAAAAAGGTCCGGAAAGGAGGTTGAGTAGCTCCACTGAACCTTTACGCGAGCCTCGAGGTTTCATTAAGTTATGTGCATTTTACAGAGATTTGTTAGTGGTTCTCACGCCGTCAGCCAAGACTCCCCCATCAAATTTTGACAAAGAAGGGGGCTTTTACTTATCACCACAGCAGGAGTGCTTTTGACAAAATTACAGATCATGATCATGTCCCGTGCTAGCATTGCCGTGCTTTTACGAAGTCATTCGATTTATTCTGTGATGCTTCAGGAGAGGGCATTGGTGCCGTTTTGACGCAGGAGCGACATCCTATTGCATTCGAGAGCAGGAAGCTCAGGGGTCCTGAGAGATTCTATAGTATTTACGACAAGGAGATGTTAGCCATTATGCATGCATTGGCTAAGTTCAGGCAGTACCTGGTAGGCAGCAAATTCAGTGTTCGCACAGATCATAACAGCCTGAAACACTTCCTTGGACAGCGAGACCTGAATGAGAGGCAGAAAAATGGGTCAGTAAACTGCAGTCGTATGACTTTGATATCACCTTCATTAAGGGGAAGCAGAATGTCGTAGCTGACGCCTTGTCTCGCAGACCTCAGTTGAATGCTTTGGCACAGATCACAGAGGATTGGAGGCACTGGATTATTGCTGAGTATGCTAAGAACCCATGGGCTTCTAGCATTGTTGACGGGACAGAGTAGGATGACAGGTATACTATTGTAGATGACTTGATCATTTACAAGGGGCTTTGGATTTTGCTGGTACCCGACTCCAGGTGAGGACAGCCAGAGCCTTCATGACTCCTATGGTAAAAGTCATCCCGGATACTATAAGACATACAAAATGGTTCGGGAACGGTTTACTTGGAAAGGGCTGAAAACTGATGTATTACAGTATGTCCGTGAGTGTTCTGTGTGCCAACAGAACAAGCAGGAGCACACTTATCCCTCGCCGATTACTCCAAACCACCGACACCGAGCAGGGAAGTGGGAGTGTTTATCTATGGACTTTATCACGGGTTTGCCGAAAGCCCAGGGTAAAGATTGTATCTACGTAGTGGTCGATCGGTTGACTAAATACGACACCTCTTCCCGACATTACTACTTCTCACAAAGATCGCAGACCGGCAGAGCTATTTTTCAGAGAGGTATTCCGGCTGCATGGGTTGCCTCGGACGATAGTCAGCGATAGAGACAGTCGGTTCATGAGCAACTTTTGGCAGGAGTTGTTCAGGCTTTGTGGGACCGAACTGACGCCGAGTACCAGCTACCATCCGCAGACAGATGGGCAGACAGAGATTGTCAATAAGTGGGTGGAAGGTTATTTGCGTAATTATATAGCTGGTCAGCAGAGAGCTTGGGTGAGATGGGTTTATTTATGCGAGTATTGTTATAACTCGACTCACCATATGACGATACAGATGACACCCTTTATGGCTTTGTACGGGTATGAGGCGCCCAACCTTCTGGATTTGATATTGAGCGATAGCAGAGTGCCGAGTGCAGGGGATATGATGCAGAGTCAGCAGGACATTTTGAGGTCTCTCCGAGACAATATCCAGCGGGCACAGAATCAGCAGAAGCAGTATGCTGATCAGAAGAGGGTTGAGCGTACTTTTGATGTGGGTGATATGGTGTATCTTATGTTGCAGCCGTATCGTCAGTCTACTCTGCGGAAGAGTGGGGCAAAGAAACTTAAGCCTCGCTACTATGGTCCATTTTGTGTTGTCAGACGAGTGGGGGAGGTTGCGTATGAGTTGGACTTGCCAGCGGATAGCAAGGTCCATAATGTATTTCACGTTTCTCGCTTGAAAAAGGCATTGGGTCAGCATGTGATACCCTCTCCAGTTTTGCCACCCCTTGATGATGAAGGGAAATTGATACTAGTACCTGAGGCCATCCTCGAGATGAGAGAGAGACACCTTCGGAGGCGTGTGATCAGGGAATATTTGGTCAAGTGGAGAGATTTGCCAGTTGAGGATGCTACATGGGAGTCAGAGGAGATCTTACAGCATCCAGAGTTGAGATTGCTTGAGGACAAGCAATTTCAGGGAGGGCAGACTGTGATGTCCCCATCCTAGTCAGCGCAGCTGGTGACGAGGTTAGCCTATTATTTCGATCCTCGTAGGCTGACAGGAGTGTGCAAAGGATCATCTGGGGCAGTTGCTCAGTGTTTGGTAGCTCCAGTGTTGCAGTTGTTTCAGGTTGGGCCTTCGCAGAATCTTCCATAGTGCATTTTTCAGGGACTTTCTATTTTTAGAAAGTTAGGTCAGGCGGAAGCTGCTATTTTGGGCAGGGCCCTAGTTCAGCCATTCAGCTCAGAGTCGACCCAGTTCTGCAGTTTGATGATCAGACGGAGAAATAAGGAATATGTAATGATTTATTAAATATTTAATATTTAATATCTTGACTTTATATTAAAGTCACTTTATTGAAATATTTAAATATTTAATTAATTGGCCTATTATAAAGTATTTATTATACTTTATAATAAAGTATTAATTTATGACATAATGAATATTTATTATTCATTAAAATAAGACGCCATTTAATTATTAATTATTTCTCCTAAAGTCAAAAGGGCGAATTAAGTCATTTAATTAAATGATTATTTTAAAAGGAGTTTGGGTCGAATTTTTCAAAGGGAAATATATATTCACTCAAGACAAAATCGAACCATTATGAGATTGCTATTCAACTTTTGTCTTTTTGCTCTGAGCATTGGAGTTTGCAAACCCTAGGGTTTCTGGCAGACAAACGTTTCTAGAGAACGAAAACTCTTCAGGAATTAGGCAGACTGAGACTGTGAAATACCAGTTTAAGCTTGCACTTGGTGATTTCACACAGGGATCACAGATTGGGCTCATTCATTGATTCTGGCAGTGATTTACAGAGTTATTTATCAATCAATAAAGGCGTCTTATCAGAGATCATTCATCAGAGTTTTGGCACATTTTCCAAGGAGCCGTACTTCATTAAATGTTGCTGCTGTCAGGCCGTACAGTCCTGTACCAGCAAGGCCGTACTACTTCACCACAGAGGAATACGTCATCTCCTTCAGCTTATATCTTCTGGATCTTATGCGCCTAGGTTCACTGGGGCTTCAGCATTGATTTTCAAGCCTGGAGATTGCTCTTTACATACAGCCGTACCTTATTCATTTGTTATCTGGCGCCTGCAAGAAGAGAACCAGGTTTTTCATAATAAATCTGTATTTTCATTTATATGTTGTTATTTGCCTTGTAAACAATCTGGAAGTGAAATAAATTGATACACCTATCCTTTCTGAGCATTCTCAAAGCTTATTTGGAGCTTATTTATTTATTATGAATTTTTTAGCAATTTCTTAGAAAATCGCAGCTTTCATTATTTGTCTGAAAATCCATCAAAACAAAAAAAATCAAAAACTTGCAAAAACAAAACTATTTCAGTCTGGGTTTCGGGTTGAGAACCACCAGGGTTCTTACAGTTATCAAAAGTTTTCTTGCACACAAAGCAAACTCAAAATAGATATTTGTCTTGAAATACATCAACTAAAATAAATAAAAATTCACATAGATTTTTTATAAGGATAAATACAATAAAAAATAGACCTTCTAGAAGGTTCCCTATATATAACATGTCTCCAAAATCAATAATCTAAAAATAGTGCTCTAAGAATATGTAATATCCACCCCAATTTTTTCAAATTTTGCAACTTGTTAGCATTAGAAGAATAATGTAATGTCCCAATTTTAGGGTTCTCTTGCTTTGCAGTTGGAGATGGTTTTATAGGTTTGTGTCTGCTTGATCAAAAGGGTAATCTGATGTTACCAGTGAGCTCAAATGGTTTAGAGGAGTTAATTGATGCATTCGAATGTTATTTCCGGCCTCTAGTTTGGGCTCCAAGATTATTGGAGGGAGTTTATATTTATTGAAAGTCACCCAGTCGACTCTGTTCATCATTATTCTTCATTAGAATCATTCCTATGCAGTCAGTTTTCGATTCTGATGCATTCCGACAATTTCCACAAAATGAGTATATTAATGACTATTTTAATTAATTTACTATGGTTGCTAAATATTAATTAAAATATTCAAAAAGCACCATAGTGTTATAGCTTGTTAGAACTAGAATGAGATGTTTTAAATCATGGATATATTAAACAGGGGCCTTGCGTGTCGAAATATGATTACTTTAATAAAAAGGTCATTTTTAGAGCTAAAAATGAGTTAATTAAAAAATGAATTTTATAATAGAAACTTCTACAGAGTTTGGGGAAAAAATTGAAAAGGAGGTTATGTGAGCTCATTTGGATATGTTCAGTTATTCTATTTCTCTATATGAAACCCTTGTGGGTCGAGAGAATAAACTTAGTTCATCTCAACCTTTGGGAGGACGAAAACCCTCTCGAAGAAGATCGGTTTCAGTGGTGAAATGATTCCACCCTAGCTAGCTCAAAGGGGAAATCACACAGGTTTTCCAGTTGGGCTTTCATTGCAATTTGGTGAGTCTCTTGCGGAGACCAAATTGGAGAAGAACGACATATCTTCCTATCTTGTAGAATCTAAGTTTAGTGATCAGTTTTGAAGGTTTACTCAGTCAAAAGGATGCCATATATCTACATTTCTATAGTTCTGCAAGTTAAGGTGTGGCAATAGAGAAACACGTGGGCTTCATTGTTGAGACGTGGTCAGCACAAAGTGCTTCCAATATTATTCAGATTCAATGAATAACCTTGCAAACGTGAGGCTCTTATGATATGGGAGTTGGAATTCTGTAGTAGGGTTTATGGGCCTAGCCGTGGTATTTCTGGGAGCTTCTAAATAGTATTAAATTTGCATTGAAATCCTTTCATAGCTGTCCAAGTTCTGAGGTCTCGTATGGGGTTATGGGAGCTTGAAATGCCCAAGGCATGACAGTTTGAAGAGGGGTCAAGCTCATGAGAGTAAATTCTAAAGAGCACATAGGAAATACTGAGAGGGGGGGTGAATCAGTATTTCAATCATTTTAAAACTTTAAACTAGATTTAATCAAGCAAATCAAAAATCAGATCATAAAGAGCATTAGAAAACACCATAAATAGCACGAACACTAGGATTACATGGAAAACCCTTTCGGGTAAAAAACCATGGAAAAATATTGCTTTTATTTATCTCCAAAGGGCACCAACCCAAATTACATAAGTGAGCACCAACCCACCGAGAACATGAAATATGCTAGCCAATTTTTTTCGATGAATTAACACAACATAACCAGAAATAGTTAACTGGATTAGCGTTAGCATCAAACTGAAAACTGAACTTGGAATGAAAACTACTCAACGTCAAGAATGTGCACTCAAGATCCCACTGAGGGCGAGGTGCTAACATATGACGGAGTGTTAAAATTTGAAATTAAGAACTGATAGGCGGATAACTAGCCATGAAGAACATTTCTACACTACCACCAAACAGTGGGGGGAAAAGATTACAATAAAAACAATTCGTCCGCTGCGGCGGGCATCCACAGAGCTGTGGGGATTCACCACTATGAAAGTGGGTATAAGAGAGTTACAAACAGATTATCCACACTGGCGGTAAACCATCCAGGGGTAATTTAATGATAAAACAATAAGTAATTGCAGAACTGAAAGATTGGTTGGATTAGTAATGCTTAATCTCAACCTTACAAAAATAAACTCTGCAGATTACAAATTACAATGATAAGAAATGAACTTAGTCATGAAGTATGATCTTTTACAATGATATAACACTCAAATACTGAAGTATAAGACTGAAAGCTGGAAATTGTATCAATCTGATATAAAAATCAGAATTCTGGAAATTCAACCAGCAAACTGTGAATTCATAAAATGCTCATAAGTTGATCAATTTACCTCCAAATGATGAGATATCAGTTGCAGATGCTTCCTAGCAGTTTGGCGCCCAAGAAGCAATCCAAAAACCATCACCAAAGACTCCAGTTTATTTAGCACAAATCCCAATGCTCATCTAAATGGTACGGCCTCCTCAAGAAATCGATTTTGCAAGATAAAAATAATTACTTGGAATTAAATTCCAATTCTTTGTGGAAGGTGGCGCCTTGTACCAAGAAGTGAAATTCCAAAGTACCCAAAACAGAAATAAAATCACTCCAATAGATATGAACAAAAATCAGCTTCAGCTGTTGATAAACCAGGAAAACAAAACTGTGAAAACACTCCAAAAATTCTTCAATTTATATGCTCAATCTGCTAGTCTGATGTTGAGAAGCAGCAATGTAGCCAACTAGGTGTTATATTGCAAACACGAAATTGGATGAAAGGCTAGGAGGTAGACATCCTTGAAGCAATATGTCAATTGTCATTTCGACAGCATAACTTTAGCATAATTTTCATGGATGAAATGCTGGAGCAAAGACCTTCAATAACTAAGAGCTCACAAACTCTTCAAATGCCTGAGAAGCAGATCAAAAGACACAGGAGCCCCTTCAAATTCCCAAAAACCTTCAACTTCTCAAGGTGGCGTCCAAAATTGCATAATAAGAATTTTCACTTTATTTTAAAATTCACTTTTAGAAAAGTGGCGTCTATTTTTCCAAGGCATAATAGTCATGATAAATAATTATTAAAACTCTTCATGAAGGCGTCACCCTTCAAGGTCCCCTTTTTAAACACAACTTTAAGTTGTTCAACTAGGCCAAGGGGTCAACTACATAATATAACCTTAATGCCTTATTTCAACATAAAAATTGCCTTCAGAGGTCAAATAAGAACTGCAATTAAATACTCCAACTGGAAATGAAGTACTGAAAGCTGACAAACACCATACTGCTTAAAATAGAATTTACTATAAATAGTAAACTCACAGAAAATGCCAAGGAACCTCCAAATTGGAAACCCTAATTTTACCTCATTCATGCCTATAGGCTTCCAGAATAGGTGGATGAGTGTCACAACGGATTACTGATGAGATGGGGACATTACAGAACACCAACTCTCACGAAGCACCAACTCACTGAGAGCACCAACCCTCCTTCGAAGCACCAACTCCAAAAATAATGAAGCACCAACTCCAATGGCTAAAGCACCAACTCCAGACTTCTCAAAACTGATAACACTGCAACATAGATTTCAAACAATGCCTCCACTTGTATAGTGAGGCTTAGACTTCATATATACTGCCCAAACTCATAAATTGTAAAAACTGTCTTAATTGAATAGCAAACACAACTTCACAAACTCTGATCATTCTATCACATGACCAAGATCAGTAGCATCTCTAAAACACTTGAATATAGATGACAGGCTGAAAATAACTATGCTATTTACTCACATAGCAGACTCAAGAATACACATTTTCATTTCCCATCAACTATTCCAGAACTTCTTGCATGAATATTCTCAACTTTATTTGAAGGTTCTTCAAAATAAAACTTCACACAAAGTCACATCACCTCAGATATGCAAAAGATCAAGAAGGATTATGACTGAAATACATCTCTACATGTAGGAAAAGCACAAAATACTCTGCAGCCTGTCACACATGCATAGCTGATTGACAAAAGCAACTTGTTGTACCCCAAATTAAAAAAATTTGCTACACTTAGACATTTTGAAGAGATGAGTAAAAATCCTGTGCAGTCAGAATCAAGAAAAGATCAGTTTTTCCCTAGTGGGTCTATTCTACTTTTTCAATTTCAGAAAGCATTTCGGGAGTTTCAAAAGTCATCAATGAAGGTCAGTCAGCTACCAGGCGCAAAATCCAACACGCAAGCATTGAACAGAAGATGGGATGGCGAACATGCACGAAGAATGAAGAATGAAGGTGAAATCTGTGAAAATTTGGCTGAGTCTGCTTGACATGGGCACCCTAGAAGGAGATAGGCGACCATCTTTTTAGGGAATCAAATGATGGAATTAGAGTTTGAGCTCCCATGGAAAGTTGTTTGGAATCTACCCAGCTCCGCAGTGAATCCGACAGTGCAGTCAACGGACCATCCAATCACCCGGAATTTGAGGTCAAATAGGGAAGTTTCAAACAGAATGTAGAATGAAAATCTTGAAAATATTTGAAAAGTTTCTAAGTCTGGGAACCTTGGGCGCCCCAACTGCCCAGGGGCGCCCAACTTTTGAGGGACATAATCTAGCAGTTAGGGTTTGCTAAAGTGCTCAATCTCTCTGGAATTCAAACAGCTTTGCAACGGGTTTCTTCGTCAAAGCATCCGACTTGTCATTCTCCAACAAATCCAGATCAAAGTTGAAGGTACAGAATGAAGGTTTGAATCTGAAGATAAAATCTAATGAAATAATTTCTAAGTTTGGAGCAAATGGGCACCCCTGAAGGAGAAAGGCGCCCAAGTTTTTGAGTGTCCAAACAGATGAATTTGCTAGTAAACCTCCCAGGATGACTTCTTCAAAATTGATTAGGCTTCACAGCGAGATTTTTAGCATGTCAAACGGAGTTGGTAGTCGCCTGAAATATGCTAACCAATTTTTTCGATGAATTAACACACATAACCAGCACTTAATCAACTCGGTTAGCGTTAGCTCCAAATAGAAAACTGAACTTGAAATGAACTCACACCAAGAATGCACACTCAATCCCAATGAGAGATAGGTGTTGTCATATGGCGGAGGAGCTAAATGAAAATACTTGAAAGAAAACTACTCAACGTCAAGAATGTGCACTCAAGATCCCACTGAGGGCGAGGTGCTAACATATGACGGAGTGTTGAATTGAAAACTAGAAACTGATAGGCGGATAACCAGCCATGAAAAGCATTTCCACACTACCACCAAACAGTGGGGGGAAAAGATTACAATTAAAACAATTCATCCGCTGCGGCGGGCATCCACAGAGCTGTGGGGATTCTCCACTATGAAAGTGGGTACAAGAGTGTTACAAATCAGATTATCCACACTGGCGGTAAACCATCCAGGGGTAATTTAATGACAAAACAATAAGTAATTGCAGAACTGGAAATGGTTGGATTAGTAATGCTTAATCTCAACCTTTACAAATTAAACTCTGCAGATTACAAATTACAATGATAGCAAGTGAACCTTAGAAAAAGAAGTATGAATTCTTACAATCATATAACACTCCAAAACTGAAGTATAAGACCAAAAACTGAGAATTATAACAGTCTGATATAAAAATCAGAATTCTGGAAATTCAAACCAGCTACAGAGAAAATCAATGAAATGTTCATAACTCACTTAATTCACCTCCGAATTGAATGCCGTCTTTTGCTGTGTCTTCTTAGAAGGTAGGCGAACATTTTTTGATCATCAAACAGCAACCAAACAGCAGCTTTATTTCTGGCACAAATCCCAATGCTTCCTTGAATGGTACGGCCTTGAGCAAGGGCGATTTTGACAAGTAAAAATCATAAACTCAAAACTAAAATCTAAAACTCTCCAAAGATGGTCGCCTTGGGTGTAGGAATGGATTGGAAAAGTACCCACAAGCAAATTAAATTCACTCCAAAAGCTGTATGCAAAAACCACTTTCAGCTGTGACTGTATCAGCAACTTCAAAACTGGAAATTTCATCAAAATCTTCAACTATTGAGCTCAATCTGCTAGTCTGATTTGAGAAGCAGCAAATGACCAACTAGGTGTTGTATTTCAAACACGAAATTGGATTGGAACTAGGAGGTAAGCATCCCTCGAAGTATTAAACAAGTTGTCATTTCGACAGCATAATATTAGCATAAAAATATTCGATAATCAGCTCTTCAAACAGCAGCAATATATAAGCTTTTGTTGGCAAATGAAGCAACAAGAACTCTTCAAATTCCAAGAAGTTGAATCACTTCAACTTCCAAAAAGGGACGCCACCTTTTTGCCTTTTACTTTTTGAAATAATAAAATATCATTCAACTTCTCCTTTAGGCATCCATTTCATATTGCAACAATAAAGCATTTGTTAAATAATTAAATGCTCACTTGACCCCTTTATGTCCCCTTCTTTAAAACAACTTGAAGTCATCAAGCCTAGGCGTGGGGTACAACTTCAAGACATGAAAAATTGACTAAGTCTGAAACTCAGTCCAAGGAGATAACCAAAAACAATGCCCAAGCTGCAACTGATGAATTGCTAAAAATAGCAAACTAACAAATGCCAAACTGAACCAAGTTGATGATGATGCTTCTGCCAAAAATGAACTTACTAAAAATAGCAAATGCCAAAAATAGTAAGTTAACTTCAAAACCATCAGAAAGCCAAACTGAACACTGAACTGCAAAGGATTGAATTGCTACTAGATAGATACTGCCAAAAGATAGACTTGCTAAAAATAGCAAACTGCTATAAATAGTAAGTCTGCACAACATCCTCTGAACGCCAACTGAACAAAATCTGAAAGAAAAAACCCTGGTTTTTCTACTTCAGCTTAGCCTACGGATTTCCGGAAATAGGCTAAATCCAAAAAAAGAGTGTATGGTCAAAATGGGGACATTACATCGCCAGATGCAGCAGGAAGAACAGAGGTTCCGATGAGAGCCAGAGTAAAGAGTAAGAAGAAAATACTGGAAAATTTTCTAAGTCTGGTGAAGTTGGGCGCCCCAACTTGCCAGGGGCACCCAAGCTTTTGGAGTATCAAATTTAACTTTTTGTTGAAGTATCTCCCAGAAGACCCCTCTTGGAATCTCCTCAGCTTCGCAACGAGCCCAACCATTAGTCAATTCGACGCCCGGGTCATCAGATCAGGCAAGATCATTTGAATAGAGAAAGTGATGAAGAAACAAAAAATATTCTAAGTCTAGTTGAGATGGGCGCCCCTAGAGAGAAAGGGCACCCAAGATTTTGAGGACTAAAACGATGAAATTTGCCAAAGATGTCTCCAAGATCATTTCTTCAGTTTCAATCAGGCTCCACAATGAATCACTCACTCAGCTCGTTCATTGAATAAATCTGGAAGCCAAAGATCGAAGTCGAAGTACGGGGTCAAAATTTAGCAAAGTTGAAAATTTCCAAAAAATGACTAACTTTGGAGAAAGTTGGCGCCCCTGGCCAAGAAGGGTGCCCAACTTACAATGCCTTAGTGAAAATTTTCAAATTTTCAAAAGTTTCAAAATGGCAAGAGGAAGAGAATGTCCAAGTTCATCGAACCAATTAATTTTAGGGTTTTTGTTACACCTCGATTGTATAGCTACTAAGTTATTAGTACTAGATAAGGATTATGTGTTTGAAAAGACAATTTATGAATGAATAAGATATGATGCACTGTCATGTCCCCTTCTCAGTGACATCTCTCAGAGGACAGGATTGGCCTATCACACGACCCTCGTAGGCTGATTGATTGGATAGAGGGTCACTTCGGAGCTTGGCTCAGCTTCAGTTAGCAGGGATTGATCAGTGGTCTTTCGTTCTGGCTCGATCGGAGGCTTTTTGTAGAATTGCTATTTTTAGCAGTTCCTGGCAGGCAGTGTGGGACCCCTGCTATTTTTAGCAGTATGGCTTTGGCGGCATCCGGAATCACTTCAGAGTTCGTCAGCATCAGACGGATCAAAAATCAGATGAGTAACGAGGAAAATATTAATATTTAATTGTATTGATTAAATATTAATTATTTAATGATTTATAATATAAAGTTATAATTTTACATTATAACTTAAGTGATTGCCTTGAGGGGTGCGCCCATCATCAAAAGGGGGCCAGTTTGGCAATTAATGTTTATTATAAAATATTTCACGGAGACTATTGAAATATTAAATGATTAAAATGTGAATATTTTATTAAAACCCTATTCTTGAGGAAATCGCACTTTTCAGCATAAAGTGGATTTTGCCTTGGGTTTTGAGCCATTATGTGATTATTGGATTTTGAGAACTAATCAAATTGATCTGAGCACAGACTTTAGGGTTTGAACTCGACTTCCTTGGGGAACGAGCCATCTCCAGCGGAAAGCAATTCAGAGAGTGTGAAATATCACTTGATCTATTGCCAGCAGAGGTTTTCTCATTCAGAGTAAACTACAGAGCTTTCAGAGATTGTCTTTTATCTGAGATTCTTCAGTGTTTTGCATCCAGACAGTAGTTGTTCATCTTGGCGCATCATTACAGAGGATTAGACATTGATTTTGGTGAAGGCCGTACAATATTTATTGCTGTTCTGTCAGGCCGTACCTTGCTGCAGGGCCGTACAATCTGTCCTTTGGCCGTACTCATCAGATTAAAGGAAACGCCTTTGTTAGAGGGTTCCAGTTTGCATCAAAGGAGGCGCCAACTATCTGGGAGTCACCAGAGATCATCAGTCGGAGGGAGAAGATCATTGTTTGACTCAGCCGTACATTTCTGTACTTCTGTAGCAGCAAATACCAGAAAAACCTAAAAATCAGTCAGGAGCAGTGTCAGGGGGAAACTTGGGTTTCTACAGTGGTATCAGAGCTAAATCCTGCCATCCTTAGGGTTTAGCCATCACATGCAGCCGGAGGAATTTGATACATACAGGTATTATACACGCAGACGTGCCTTGATTGAAAGGCAACGCAGTTTGAGCAGACAGCCAGATATCATGGCTAACAGGAATGACAGGGCTGAGAGATCTGATATACCGAGGACAGAGATCC
>VDFB02373365.1:240153387-240370510 GCA_007258455.2 Sequoia sempervirens
CGACAATGTTGGAGCAATTATATACTAACCCTTCCCCCAAGATTTTCCCTCACATAAGGACCAATCCCTTCCTCCTATCATTCGTTGACCAGAATGTTGCTTTGGCGGTGCCATCTCAGACAAAACCTCTACAGTGTTCTTTAAAGGAAGTGACGTTTTTGTGTTAGCAGTTGCATCATTGACAGGCATAGGTGGTGATGTTCTACTAGCCAACCTATGGAGATTCCCCCTTGAAATTGAACAAGAATGGAAATGGGTGAAAAGGACGAAAACACCTTCAAAACAAAAGCATGCTATGACATTAAGATCTTCTAAGAAAGAAGAAATTTTGTAATTTGGGTTTGAAATAAATGAAAAATGTATTTCATAGCTTTAAATTAATAGAAAGAGTGTTATCCTCTCTGATAGCAATTTTCCTAAAGAAGAAGATGAGCCAAGAAAAAAAATCATTCCTAAGATGTTGATGCTAGGATGTTTGTTAATGTAATGATATAGTATTGATATAGATTTTTATTGATATTTTTTTGCTAAACTATCTAAACATGAGTTGTAATGATTTAATGTTGCCCATAAATACAAGATACTAGATTCTCGGCTTAATTTTTTGGCATGCATGTTAACAATAATGGTCAAAAATTTTAAGTGTTGGAACATTGGATATCCAATTGGAGTACATGGTCACTATATAATCTAACGCAATTAATAGACCATAATGTTAGTCTATTTATAGGAAAGAGAAAGATGATAGGGAGATGTAGATCTACACCATTGAATACTATCATGGTGGCTAGTTGATAGATTTTGGGGTAGGTATAGTTTCTTTTCCCAAAGAAAATAAACAAAGCACTAAAACATTTTATGTATGCCAATGTTATAAGTAGTGTAAGACAAAAGAGTAAGAGTGGGTGATGCTCTTTTATCCCTTAAAATAACCAAAATTTATATTCTCCTACCTTTACTTTTAGATAGATGTAAAATTGATTAAGAAACAGATTAACACACACACCATTTTTATCATTTAAATCAATTATCTTTTATTTACTTTTATAAAGTCCTTTACATGTGAGGTGATCATTATTTATGAGAAAGAAGTATTTTTCATATTATTTTTATATGATTAAATTCATTCTAGAAATATGGTTTTAAGAACATCCTAACATATAAATTAAGGGATAAACTATATTCCCTACACTTTTGCTTGTTAGTTTCACACCACTTTAAGTACATGGTGTAAATATATCTCCAAAGTGGTCAATTCAACTATTCTCATACTAAATAAATCCTAACAAAGAATCTACTATCAAATTGCCACTATAAACTCCCCTAGTGTAGATTAGTACCTGTGATCAAGAGTTGTTAGCCTATCTAAATGACACAAAACATAATGCAAAAGACAAAAAACAACACTTAACACCTCAAGATAGGGCTATGTTAACTCAAACAAAACAAATACAAAGAAAGTAGATTTTAACTTGTAAGAGTTGCTCCTTGGTTGGCCCTTTGATGGTTGATCTTTTGTATGCTACTTTGATGGAAAGATGGATTAAAAAAATGGACTCAAAATGATCTATGTGAGATGAGGAATGCAATGAGCTATGTGGGTAGTTGGATGGATGAATGAAAATGCAAGGATGAAAGCTTCAAAGTATGCAACAATGGAGGTTTTGTGTGTGCAAGAATGAAAGTGTGAGAGCTTGAGTGAAAATTGTAAATGTGTGAATGCATAATGAATGAAAATGAAATAAAATATTTCATTTTAAGGGATATTTATTTAGAGAATTGAACGGTTGAGATTTTTCCAACATGGGCAAGATGAAGGGTTGTGGTGAGTTGAGTACTCACAAGCCCTCAAATCTTTCCATGTGGAGGATGAGATGTCAAGAGGAAATGTGATTTGGAAAAGGACATATGATGTGGAGGTACTTGCAAGTACCTTGGGATGAGGAGAATATTTCCTCAAAAATGAACTTCTTGTCCCCATGTGGGAAGGATGTTGACATGTGAGGAATTTCAGAATTCCTCACACATCATAATGGGGAAGATGGAACTTGTTGGAGGGATAAATGTGAATTTTAAATTCACATGATTGAAGGGGGAAAAGTGTTTGGGATAATAAATTTGAATTTTAAATTCACATGAGAAGCACCTTGTGGATAAGACAAGGTTCTTATGAAGGAAGTTGAAAAGTACCTTGTGGATAAGACAAGGTCCTTATAATGGAAGGTTCTTGTCTCCATGTGATTGATGTGACAAGTGATGAGTTTTAGAACTCCTAACAACTTGCATGGGGAAGAGGGGAGTATTGGAGGGATAAATGTGAATTTTTAATTCACATGGGGAAGAGGGTCTAAGCTAAATGTGGTAAATGTGAAGGTTGACCAAAAAGGTATGCTAAATGTGGTAAGAGAATAAGATTAAGGAGATTAATAAAGGATTAGACACAAGTTTGAAGATATGGAGGATGTGACATTAATCCCTGATTAGGTGTGCACATCCCAATCATGAATTAATTAGATTAATCTAGATTAGAAGAGGGTTATGGAGGATGTGACAATGAGAGAGAAAAAGAGGGATTTAAAATTTGTTTAAATTCCAAAAGGCTAAATGACCAAATTAAATAAATTGATGTATTTATTTAATTCAGAGAAAGGATGAAAGGTAAAGTATTTAATTGTAAAATGAAATACTTTAGGAACCTTAGGGAAAGGGGAAATATTAATTAAATAAGTGACTTAATTAATATTGATGAAATTAATGGATAAAAGAGGTGGGTTTGACTATGTAGGAATGGTAAAATTTGGATGTCTACAGTACCAAGCTATGTATCTCTTTCTCTACTTAGGAATACATTGCCCAACATGGCATAGTCAATAGATTAAGGATCTTGGTGTGTCCTATTCTACCTCATACAAAATTAAAATTTCTCATTCCTATTTTGGAATTTTGAAAACTAATCATTATACTATCATCTCATTTTCCAAAACATCAAATTGCATGATTAAGGAAATGCACATATAGGAATATCTAGGTTGTTGACCATCAAAAAATAGAGTTGAAAAATAAGTAACAAGATCATTCAAAGATATTTATTTGATAAGAAATTGTAGACACTAACAAATGTCCTAATCGGTGCCAGATATTTAAATCAGATTTACTAACATCATTTCCTCTTTAATCCATCCTCTTTTCGTTTAATTGATTTAATTAGCCTAGATAATTAATTAATTGCATCATTTTCATCTATTGACCTAATTAATTTAATCAGGTTAATTTGTTACTTTTCACACTAACAATTCATCGCATTAAATTAAATACATCAAAATATTTAATTTAATCTCTTAATTCATCTTATTTAATTAAATAACTCTAAGTTATTTAATTAAATATCATTTTATCCCTCCCCTATTTATTAAATCATCTAATTTAATAAATGTCTCTTAATTCTTCTAATTCCGTAATTGCATAAATTAAACGTTGTTTTATTTGCAATTAAACTAATTTTCCTCTAAGCAAAGGGAATATTCCCATGGAATATTCATTATCCTCCTTTTTTCATAATTAAAAAAATGTTTTAATTTGTAAATTAACTTTTTCCTCACCCAAACCTGAATATTCTCTCTCTTCCAATCAACTCACTTGGCTTCAAATGCAAGTTATCTTTCAACCTCTTGGGCAAGTTACCTTTGACCTATGTGAGCAGGTCAAAAGTGTGTTTGTTTGAGGCAAGTGTGAGCCCTTGATTAACTTTCATCTTGCATTCTCATCCATTGATGAGAATCCATGATGCATGCCTTTCATCCCCTTCATCTTGAACCGTTGATTAAGCTTTATGATCTCAACCATTCATTCCTCATTTGCTTTCCTATAAATAGGTCACTATTTGGAGACAAATGGATCCATCTTTCAATTGAAAACTTATGTTTTTGAATTCACTCACATAAAAACTCATCTTTTACTCGCCATTTAGCTTATTTTAGATCTTTTTCATTGCATAATAGCTTAGAGAATACATTAATGACTTCCATGCATCCATCTTAGCTTATATATAAATTAGGGTTTTCATCTTTTAGCATAATTTTAGCTTAGATTAGCTTAGAAATAGCATAATTAGATCATTTGTAGCATAAAATAATGGTAACAAAGCTTGCATCATGTTTATTTTTAGAATAATCCAATTTTTCATACGTCAATCACTATGGTTTCATCAATTCTCTTCCATAGATATGACTCAAATAGGCTCACTAATCATGGGATTGGGAAAGGGTCGTCATTCCACATCAACACAACACCAATTCTACAAGATAAGTTTCAGATGGATTAGAGTAGATGTTTTGAAAGCTTTCATGATTTAGTATGTTAGGTTTTGATAAAATATTTAGTTTCAATTTTATTTGATTGATCTTGTTAAAATTTGAGTATTGGTGGCTCCATTATGCTTTGATTATTCATGGATCAAGTGTAATTCAACCAATACTGATATTCTCGCATCACATTCTAGCACTAGAATGAGGGAAAACCGATCATCTAACTAATGTTTAGTTCAAATTCCATGTTCATGATGTTTTGTAAGTTGCAATGATGCTTAAATCACAAAAAGCGGTGCTTTTCAATAGTGTCGCCATATAGCAACACCCAGTCAATTTGAAGCAATGATGCATATTTTATCTACCAATGCTAATATAAATATGATGATGCATGGGTATGTGCAAGATCATGATGGGCCAAAAAGTTGTGATATGATAGGTGTGTGTAGGGTATGTGGCTGATGACTTTTTTATCCAAAATTGATGAAATGAAAAGGGTTTTTAAAGGAGATTATCAACTTTCCACCAATATAAATTATTCTTTACTTTGAATTTAATAAATAATTATTATTCATTTTCTATTTGAATTATGACTAAAGTCCTGATTGATAGGCTAATTGAAAAACATCTATAGCTTTTATCAAATTTTTGAATCCAAAACATGTGTCACATTCTATGCTTCTCATATTATAGGAAAAAATGAATTTCATGAAGTTTTGACCAAGTTAAAGTGGTCGACATACATGTTTTTATATTTTTAAAATTTGTAATAAAAATCATAATTAATTATTTACTTGGAAAAAATTACAAAAATATGCATCACATCAGACATGAGTCCTCTACTTATATCTAAAATCTTATAAAAAATATTATCATTTTATTGTGGTTAGGGTGGTCAAACAGACACCTACTTATTGTTTCTCTAAAATTTAAGTACTACTACATTGAAATTTCAAATTTTCACCAAATAGATTTTTTAAAAAAACCTAATAGTTTAGAAACTACATTCAATTTGCTACAAATTCTATTCTTACATATTTTTTAAATAATATAGATAAATTATTCAAATTTTTATGTCAAGTTGCCTAACTTTGATTTTTCTAAATTTTTTGCCACTTAAGGGGCTAATTTTTCCATGATGATCCTGCACATAGACGTGTATTTAATTTGATGATATTGAGAAATACAAACGATAACACTCAAACTCACTAGTCTGACACTTTTAAATTCCAAACAATAACGCCATCATTAGAAGCGACGCCCATCAAAATAGTGACGTGATCATGCTCACTGGTCTTGTTGCAGAGCAACACCCAAATCTCAAACTACAATGCTATCATGTTCAGCAATGCCCAGTCAAGGTAAGAAATTTTATGTTTTTTTTTCAACATGTGACTTAATTTCTTTAGCTTACCTGATCACTAATGCATGTTTGACTGTGTTTTGGTTGATAGACTAACAAGGTTTTGCAAGTTTTAAGGACATGTAGTAAAAGTGAAAGAAATTCTCTTCTCTCTTAAATTATATGATTGTAACAAGCATTTGAGACTTTGGGGCAATTATAACCCATTTTCATGCTTTCTACTTTTTGATTTAGGAAATTCACTGGAGAGTTCAATTTGGTTTAAAATGAATGCACAAAGTTGGATAAAATTGAACTCTCACATCACATCTTTCAATTGGGCTTAAAATTGAACAAGACAAATTTCATCTTTCAATTGGTGCTTAAAATGAATTCATCATTTCTTTGAAAGGTTAAAATTGACAACTATTTGCTATGTTTTGTGATTTTCAACTTTGTTGGTGAATGTGTATGCAATTCTCTTGCACCATTTGGAAATATTGAGAAATAGAAACATTCTCAAACACTTTGCAAAATCACCCACATCTTTCAACTGGGTTTAAAATTGAATGATGCTAGTGTGAGAAAAGTACATTGTGTATGCTCCCTCCTTGCACTTTACGTGAACTAGGCGATCGAACTACTAGTGTACTCTCTCGCTTTTGTTATATTTAGAGGGGCCCACCTAAGACCAATTCAAAGGTGGCTCCAACCATTTTTTCACTCGAGTTGGTATATAAATGGATAAGACTAAACTGTCAAGTCCTCATGGTATGTAGGCCTTAGCCATACATTGTCTTTTAGAATGGGGTACTATCATAAAAATTTTAAGAGCCCCTAATAGGATTGATCAAATCCTTTATTGGTTTGTTGGATGCTCGCAAGGTGCCATGTCCCCGATTACCCTTACTACAACCCATTTGTTTAGCATGCCAAAGTCCTAAAAGTATTTGTTGGTGCAAGAACAATCATTTTGAAGCTGCCCCACATCTATACTATTCAATTGTAGAAATAGAAAATTTCCTTTTAATCTATGAATTTTAAGGATTTTGAGATTTGGTGGTCCCGAGAAATGTGTGCCATGGAGGGGAGTCAGTGTCACAATATCTCTAGCTTTTCACATTGTCTAGTGTTTGGAGAAATCCTAGTGGGGACTCAACAAATATAGCCATTTCTATCCTAGGGTTGTAAATGATTGTGAGTCAGTTTAACACTTTGTTGGTTTTAAAATGATCCAAAAACAAACATTCACTATCCAAATTTCAAACACTTTGGCTCAAATATGGACTTCTTGAGTTAGCCTTGATATTACTGCTTGTCTTAAGGATTTATCCTTAGTGATTTCTAAATATCTTAACATTAATCTCAAACCCATATTTCTTCTAAAGACAACATAGGAAATTATGGCCTTAACCTCATCATTTTCATGAAATGGACATTATGAAAGTTATGATGTTTTTGACATAAACATCTAGTTTGGAAACATAATGAAAGACAAGTGTTTGTGGTAAAATCAATTCACTTAAGCAAAGATAGTTTGACAAATGAACCCCACATGACTATTTGGAGACCGATTGCTCCCGTTGAACAGCCTAATCTTCCAGGTGCTATAATTCAACCAAAATTTGAACTCATAAATGATGAACAAACAAATATTATTAGCAGTTTGAGAACCTTCACTTTTGAAAAAAAGGAAACAAACACATAGTGGAGAAATGCAACAACCATTCTAGACAAAGAAGAGGAACATGCCAATATTGAGGCTGGAAGGCCCCTATTACCACCACCCGCATGGAAATAAATATATTCCTTTCTTCCATAGACTTAAACTGTTTTCACATGATCTCATGAAAAATCATGATTCTTAAGCCAAGGTCTATAGGTCCTCATTTTTTACTCAGGCATCTTACTCCAAAAGCTCTTAAGAAACACCTTCGAGCAGTTCACAAAAACAGAAATTGTAGACACCTAAAAATGACCTAGGCCTGCAAGCTTCATTTTTACCACTTTTTGTCCTAGCATAATTATGACACTTTAATTATGAATCTAACCCATCTTCAACTATTAATTAAATAATTCACAATTATTTAATTAATTCAAGATCTTCTATTCTTCTTGATTATTAAATAAAATCATATTTATTTAATGTGTCACTAATTATCTAAAGTCAACTCATAATTAAATAAAGTTCTCATTTTTATTTAATTAATCTTTGTCATTAATGTCCTCCTGATTATCAAATAAATATATTTATTCAATATGTCACTAATTCCTAATTCTCTCTTTTAATTAAATAGATTTGTTAATTTATTTAATTAATTAACCACTTCTTCTAAATTAAATAATTATTTTAATTATTTAATTGTTGTATGTGACACTTCTTTATTTTTAAATAAAATAATTTATTAAAAAATATCTCACATAGTTAACTGATTCTTCTTTTGGTAATTAATTTCAAAAATCAATTACTCATTATCTCACAAAATCCACATTTTGAATTAATTTAATTCAAAATGGAAATATTCTTCTTCAAATATAGTAATTTGTAAAATTATTGATTTTCTAAAATCCCATCTTCTTATCTTCTGATTTTTGCTAATTTCATCTCAACTGTCACATTTATCCTTGATTTAATTTATTTAATTAAATCTTATTCACACATTTGGGCATTTTTCCCTAACCCTAATTGAGAGTTGCCATTTTGAATCTTAACCATTGATTCTAGGGCATTTTCTCAATCTCTCATCTCACCCGTCCATTCAAAAAGGCATTTTCTATAAAATGCCATTTTCCTCTCATTTTTAGATTACATAAGCACATGATATACTTATGCTCTGACATACTTAGATTTATTGATAGTGATTGTAGCACTTATTTGTCTTTATTTTATTAAGTCTTAGCATTGTTTAGGCATAGGCATTGTCAATCATAGTCATAGGCATAGACATTTGTGCAAATCCTTCAAAGCTTGGTGTAGGAATTAGACTTGCATTAGCAGATTGCTCGCATGTCAAATCTGAGGGCAATACATCATCCAACAAGCTAGAAGGTGTTACAAAAGTGAATCATGGAGGTATTGGTGATTGACAGGTATACTTGTTCTTTTGTTTACTTCCATTGTGTTTTGTAATTGCCTTGGGTTTCTTATTTTATATTGATTTGCTAACATACTTAATCAAACCTTAAAATAACTAACCCTCAGTTACATTGGTGAACCTGACATATTTTAACACATTTTGAGAAATCTTGGAGTTGGATTCTTTTGTTGTAGGTTTTGTTTTTTTTTTTGCAGGTTTTGCATCATTTTGGATAAAGCCCTAGTTTCCAAAGATTCAACCATAACTTTCAAATAGCTACGTATTTTCTCACAAAAATTTTTTTTGCAACTTGGGGACAACATCACGTGATATCATTCCAAAAATCATAATTTTTGGATCTTTTTTTAATTTTGTATAAATTTTTTTCTAGTTTTCATGAAAAATTAATTTCGAGAGCAAATAATCAAATTTTTCAAATATGTTTACATTTCTGGAAAGCTCTCTAAATTTTAACAGGGGTTTGTTCATTATCTTTTAAATTTGGATTCGCAATTATTAGTCAAACAACAGATATTTTAAAATTGGGGTTTAAAAAAGATTTGATTATATCTCACTCATGATTTCAGATCTACTATTTTTTGCAGATTTGGAATGATATTAGATGACTCTAGTCAAAAAATCAGAATTTTTAGAGTTGTTTTGTATTTTTTATGATTTTTCATAAAAAAATTAATTTTAGGTGCAAAACAGCAGATGTTTCTGATTTATTTACATTTTTGGAAACCTTTTGAGATTTTAGACAGGATTTATTCTCTGTATTTTTCATTTTACTATCAAAAAATTTATAAAAATCAAATTTGTTGTGACTAGCTAACCCTCTAATAGTAGTGATCAATTATCTTGTTAGGGTTTGTTGTTGGTTTTGTGCATGTGCAGAAAATAAAACACTTCAAAGGACACATTGGATCAAGTGGACAAAAATGACACATCTAACTATTTTTGTAGATTGATAGTCGAAGATCATTATCAAACTACTAATGTGTGGGCTTGCAGGTTTGAACGTCAAAGACTAAACATCAAAACAATGTGTTTGTCTTTTTTAGTATAATACACATTTCCTTTGGTGCAATTAAAATGAACCCGTGTTTTTACTATGTCTAAATGTGTTTGCAAAATGGTAGGTGAGTATTCTCTCACCTTGTGAAAACTCGGTGATCAGAAAACCAAACCCGTTTTTATCTGTTTTTACCCTCATGATTTGGTATATCGAAGTATCCTCTCCCCTTGCACTCTCAGGCGATCTTGGGTGTAAGAGAAATAGTTACTAACTCTAGAAATTGGGCCTTCCTGGGGATTTCATCACCCCAATGCGAATCAAACCAGCAACGGAGCTAAATCCAAGCTACCCCTGACTGGTATATAAATGTGAATCTTAAGGGAAAACCTAAGATTACGAGTGCGGATGTGTCATATGGATAGAGTAGTACTCCCTTAAACCCAATTGAGATTAACCTCTTCAGGCTGGAGTGCCACCTAATTGGTGATTAATCTCTTGCCCTATGTATGGCCACTCGAACGGGAGTCCCGAACTAAAAAACTTTGTATAGTAAGCCAAAAGCCTTCTATTTGCTAGCGCAACACTGGTCAGTGTGAAGGCATCCATACTTTCATAGTTTGTAGTAGAGGTGATCAACCTACCATGGGAGTTTCATGGGGATTGGAAGCTTGGTTGGCCTGAGAAGAGAGTGCAATGTAGGGGGAGCCCGTGCAGCCAAGCTTCTAAATTCACATGCTACAGATATGCGGTTGGGGAAACCCGCATGGAATCTAGTGAATATTGTCCTGGCCTAACCTAGGATTGTGCTTATCTGATGTGCACTTGCTTACATTCAAAAAATTGTGATTGTCAAGTGCTTTTTGGATTCATCACATTTATAGTTCCGAACAAAACATTCAATATCAGACAGATCAAATTTTCCATCAAAACGACAATAAACTCATTTTTCAAAAACCATGTCACATTCGATAAACCGCATTCGAGTTTCTGAGTCACAATTGCTCTGTTAAACTGCATTCAAAATTTCAAACACTGCATACGCATGCATCATGACGCAACTGACTATCACAGAGTCGCATCTGCTAAACTGAGTCGCATTTTTTAGTTCCTGAGTCACATTCGATCAACTTGAGCTGCATTCACAAAACCGTGATGCAATTGAAACCTCAAACGATGCATTCACCTATCACAATTGAAAACTTCATACAAAGTCAAATCTGAAGTCTTCATCTTTTCAATCATTTGTCAAACACTGTTTCCAAGGAGACTCTATCAAAAACCAATTTTGAAATTGCTCAAAGTTTCGACCATTAGTTTTCATTTGTCACCATAGGTTTCATCCTTCATTCTTGTTAAGTTGCATACATTAGGCATTAGGTTGTCCCTAGGTTTACATTTTGCATACTTTGGATTAGGTTAACCTCATCACAATTTGCAACATCATTGTTTTCGAAACTAGGTTCTCTTGGACTAAATTATCAATCCCTTTTTCAGTCATTGTCCCTTTTGTGAGATTTTCCAACTCAACAGTCTAGTTAGGAAAACTCACTAGTCATCTTGACCTTGTCACTTTGTCATTTCAACAAGTCCCTTGATAACTAAAATAAAAAATAAAGACCAATCTTAGAAGTGTTTAGGTAAGTCTTTGCTCCAAAATTGCATTCTAGTTTAGACTTTGCATACTATATTCCAAAAAAAAAAAATCCAAAAATATTATTCATCTTAGTCATCATTTTGAACCTAGACCTTGCATTTATAACATTAAGTCCTTAGTCAAACATCATCATCTTAGTCCTCAGTCGACATTTTGGCTTTGATCACCTTGTCATATTACATCAATCATTTCCTTAGACAAATATTATCATCACCTAGTCATCCTAGTCGACATTGTAGGAAACATAGTCTTGCATTTTCATCCTTATCGAAAATCCAAAAAACATAGGTTGTCATCATCCTCACATTTAGTTGTCATTATCATCATCCTTATCTGAGCAATCCCTTTTTATTGTTGAGACTAGGCTTCAAAGACAAAGAGGACAAATGGAAAAATTTGGACAAGATTTCAATCCCAACATCAATAATAACACTTATGGCACAAACCAACATTGGACCTTTTCCGACCCATTTCACAACATGAACATTCAATCTTCCATGGACATGTCATATTCATCATGAAACCTTTCTGAACCATTCATACAAAGAGACCAAAATCTACGAGTATATACAAAAGACTTAGAAGCTACAGCGCAAAATCCTGATATAGTCTCCTTTGTAGAAAACTCAATCTTACGCAACCCTCAAAGGTATCTAGCCATGCTTTTGGACCTAGGGGCTAACTTACCATGGGGCTTTGACATAAATACTTTTCCACCTCCATCTGTCTACCCTCACCATCAGCAGTCACTTGACATAAATCCTACCAGTAATTCTCAACAAACATCCACTTATCACCCTTATCCTAACCTTGACAAGGGAAACCAACTGTCCACTAGTCCATTCCAAACCTCCACGTCATACCCTAGTCCTTCATATACTAGTCCAATGCAAGTACCCATGTCATATCCTAGTCCTTCACATACTAGTCCAGTCCAAGTCTCCATGTCATATCCTCGTCCTTCATCCATTAATCATTTTCAAGTCACCCCCTCACAAGCCACATTTAGTCATGAAAATTCTATCATTGTCCAAAGTCAAATCCCATTGTATAAACTTGAGGATACACATCAAAACAAAAGCCCAAAACATGACCTTATAATGTCACCCTCATGTTAAGAACAAGGTATTCCATCCCATGAACCTATCTTAAACTCCATTCAAGAAGTCCTTCAAGACAATCATGACATCCAAAATACACCTACCATTGACCAAGAAGTCCAAATCCATGATAACCCCATCTTTGACCAAGACCCTACCATTGACCAAGAAGTCCAAAATGATCCACTCCTTGACCTTTACGCCATTCATGATCAAACACTTGCCGACCTTATAAAGGCCTCGACTATTGACACTTCCCACGATGAGACACTTGCCTCCATGGGACACATAGATGATATTCCTCCAAGACAAGAATCTTCCACTAGGGACATGCTTGCATATGATCAAGTTATAGCTAAAATCATTGGACTCTATGACACTAAACATAATGATGGCTTTGACATTGCCTTGGAAGCACCAACAAAATCATCTGAACCTGACATGTCACAAGATCAAACCAAAGATATTAGTTAGGAATATGTCCAACATGACAATGAAGCTAAGACACTTTATCAACTAGAGTCATCTATCTTTGTCAGAGCAGGCTTTCTTGCAGACGAAAATATTACAAGTGATAGTATCCACATACCTAATGATGGGTTAGCATCTTCTTTTCAAAACAACAAATACCCCATCACAAATAGAATCTGTCAAAGCATGCAATATCAAGGCAAAGGACTAGGCATACATGAGCAACGTATTCTAGAACCAATACAGCTCCAGGAAAATTGCAGACATCAAGGTCTTGGCTATTCCTCAATTAGTAAATCAAACGATGTCAGTGGTACCTCTTCGATACTAGGGGAAACTTTGTCAAATACAAATGTCAAAATGGATTCCATGAGAAATCCTTGTCATAAGATTGCTGCCAACACCCCCTCTACCCTCACCATGAACCGTAATTCCATCATAATTAAACCTTCCCTTTGGAACCAACAAAAACAAAAGTCTTACAAGTCAAAAGATCAAAATCAAATGTCAAAGGCCATTGAATCAAACAAAAGGACAAGTGGACAAATGAAATTAAAATGGATCCCAAAGAAAGATGGATCAAACAAAGACACCAAGTCAAATACAAAAATCAATCACAATGTGGAGCCACAAGACAAGAGGACTCTCACATACAACAAATGCCCACCTCCTTCAAAATGGTCATCAAGCAAGGTATATAAAAGTGTCGGTTCCAAACGCCATCCCAATCAAAATTCCAAAATATGTCATCCACCATCCCAAGTTTGGAAAATAAAAAGTCATTCATCCAAATGTCCAAACAATCTTTCCATGTCTACCATATTTCATCATAACCCTACATCTCATCTAAAGTCCAATGATCCCATGTCACAAATCTGTCACATCTTGGCAGCAACTCTTTACTGCGAGGACTCTCATGGCACTCTATCGCGATGTGCATATTCTGATAAGGCCAACTCTAATATCAGAAAGGATCACAATGACATTGATTAGTTGTATGCAAGCGCTATGATCCTGACAAGACAACTCTTTCAACAAGGTCATTATTGGAATATCATGGCACTAGTCTCTACATCGGCACCGTCAATGGATTCAGAATAGTCAGTTGTCATCTAAAGCATCCAAGCTATCTACAAAATCAGAAATACAAAAAAATAAAATAAACAAAATTGAAAAATTAAAAAAAATCGTCACCCTGATGAAAACCTGGCAAACAGGCATCTTGGTGACACCAAAAAAATAAAAAATTCAAGAAAATAGTAAAGAGAAAAATTTCATCCCACCATGAAAACTTGGAAAATAGGAACCCTGGATAAGTACCATGATGAAAACCTAGCAAACAGGTGTCATGTGTAAAATAAATTTGTGGACTTTTATACTTGGGGGAAAGTCGTCTCATCTCCTAGACCTTCCTCTTGACATTGGCATCCGACCATTTGATTCATATCATTTCCATTCAGTTTCCCAATTATCTTGGTCTTGACATAAAACGAGCACACATAAATCATGCTTTGGGAAAACTCTTGAGATGTCTATCCTTTGGTCATACATGATTCACGAAACATCATGTCATTGACCGTCATCATCTTATTGTCCTTATACGACATAGTCCTTGAAAATCATATGACAATTCCCTTAGTCTCATGTCTCCCATCCTTTACCAAGGTCACCCCCTATCCTTTCATGTTTGTCACCTGTCTTGGCTTTCCCTTGTCAAATGGTCTAAGGATAATCATCATTCCATCTAGTCCTAACCAAGGCATTCCAAATGCAATGAGTCTAATCCATACAAGCACATTATCCAAAATTTTAGTTGGTTGCGTTCCTGGCCAAGCTGGAGACTACCATACTTTCATCACATTATCATCATCATCCTCGTGTTGTTTCAGGATGCGTCCATCCCATGTCAAACAACGTTGTCATCACCTGTCAATTCGTATTTAGCTTGACTAGGGGCACAATCATGTTTTTCCTTGGATTCTCATGTGTAGGCATCAGTCATATGCATTTGTCACAATCCTCTTAAATGTCAAAATCCAAAAAAATCATAAAACGGAAAAAAGACAAAAACATCATAAAATGTCCTGAAGAAAGACCAAAAACATCATAAAATGTCCCAAAAAAAGTCCAAAAAAATCATAAAACGTCCTGAAGAAAAACACAAAAACATCCAAATCAATGTTAAAATCCTAAAAATGGAGTCAAAGTCAGTCATGTCAGTCAGTCCATGTCATTGTCGAACTACGTTGTCTCTGCACATTTGCTACGTAGGCAAGGCCATCAGTCGATGAGTCCCCGAGACATTAGGATAGACCTTTTAGGTTGGTCCAAATAAAATCATGGCATTTGTCACAATCGTCACATCGGTCAAATAAGTTAGACATAGTCAAACTTAGACACAAGACAGTCATTCAAAACATCAATGTCAAAATTGGTCAAAACCAAACAGCACAGTCCAATTAATCCTACAGTTAACACCAATCAACTTGCTAAAACATATTAGTCAAAACAATGCCAGTTTCATCACTCTTTGGTCCTCTTCAAGATATGTCTTTCTTGGAGTTAGACCTCATCAAAATGTCCATTGCCTTTTCAGGATGTGTCCTTCCTGACAATAGGCCCCATCAAACCGTCAACACCGTCAAATTGGCAAAGCTCTTAAACTGTCAAAACTGTCAAACCGGCAAGAATTCAATCTTTGGCAAACAAAATTAAATGGCTATTAATTTTTCTAGTCTATCTTGTCTTATATTTTGACTATTTTGTCTACTTTTGTCTTATCTTTTTACTGTCTTTTCTTTGTGGTCATGTTACTAGCTACCTCGAGGATGTCCCATGAAGGATTTAGAGGTTTGATGACCTCTCCTGGCCTATTTTATTTTCTTTGACTGCTGTCTGTGGATTGTCTTGACAAAAAGACTGGGGCAACATGACCCTTAATATGAGTTAGGACATTCCTTGTATGTGATTATCTATTTTTCAAATGGATGACCTTGCACACCTTGGCCTATGTCATACCATTGTGTTTGTTGTCCATTTGTGTCATTTTTACCACCCAATGATGATTAAGAGCAATAAATATTAAAGTCTTATGGTCAGGCTTTGAAGGATTTGGTCTACGAACTAACATGCATTTCCTTTTGTCTTGTCATTTTCTCTCGCCCATCTCATATAGGCATTGCATCCATATCATCATCCATATCTTTTGCACTAACATTTCTTTGTCTCTTCATAGTCTAGTCTTCTCATCAATTTCGAGAGCACACCCGTGATCTGGGAACCTGTGTGTCCTCTCGAGGGGGCATACCGCTACCCTCCTCGTCGTTCTTCCTCATCTTATTTTGCACTGGGGCATGTCTCTGACTTGTTTTGTTTGTCACAATGCGACATGCTATATAATGACAAAGGGGAAAATGTAGACACCTAAAAATGACCTAGGCCTGCAAGCTTCATTTTTACCACTTTTCGTCCTAGCATAATTATGATACTTTAATTATGTTTCTAACCCATCTTCAACTATTAATTAAATAATTCACAATTATTTAATTAATTCAGGGTCTTCTATTCTTCCTGATTATTAAATAAAATCATATTTATTTAATGCGTCACTAATTATCTAAAGTCAACTCATAATTAAATAAAGTTCTCATTTTTATTTAATTAATCTTTATCATTAATGTCCTGATTATCAAATAAATATATTTATTCAATATGTCACTAATTCCTAAATTCTCTCTTTTAATTAAATAGATTTGTTAATTTATTTAATTAATTAACCACTTCTTCTAAATTAAAAAATTATTTTAATTATTTAATTGTTGTATGTGACATTTCTTTATTTTTAAATAAAATAATTTATTTAAAAATATCTCACATAGTTAACTGATTCTTCTTTTGGTAATTAATTTCAAAAATCAATTACTCATTATCTCACAAAATCCACATTTTGAATTAATTTAATTCAAAATGGAAATATTCTTCTTCAAATCTAGTAATTTCTAAAATTACTGATTTTCTAAAATCCCATCTTCTTATCTTCTGATTTTTGCTAATTTCATCTCAACTGTCACATTTATCCTTGATTTAATTTATTTAATTAAATCTTATTCACACATTTGGGCATTTTCCCCTAACCCTAATTGAGAGTTGCCATTTTGAATCTTAACCATTGATTCTAGGGCATTTTCTCAATCTCTCATCTCACCCATCCATTCAAAAAGGCGTTTTCTATAAAATGCCATTTTCCTCTCACTTTTTGATTACACGTAGACACATACACATATCCACTTCATGCACTTTCGCACTTGCATGCTTAAGACTTTTCATAGCAATTGTTAGCATATTTAATTGAGTTTTGACATCTTTAGGCATAGACATTCTTAGTCATTTAGGCATAGGATTTAGAAATGTGATCAAATCCTTCAAAGCTTGGTGTAGGACTTCGTAAAGGCTTGCTCGCACAACGAATCTGAGGGCAACACATCAACCAACAACTAAGAAGGTACTATGGAGGTAATCATGGAAAATTTGATTTACAGGTATAACTATTTATTGTTTAATTTCCTTTGTACTCGATAGGTCTTTGGGTTTCTCTTTCATTCATTGATTTACTGCTAACACTCCCAATCTAAACCTAAAAGAAATCCTCAGTTATAGAAACAGATTAGTAGAAAACTTCTATAGACATGCAACCGCTTCAAGGTATAGTCCGGAATTGTATGCATTCTTTTGGAGTCAAAATCTTGATCTTTTTCATGATACTCAACTCCTTTAAATGATTCATCAAATAGTCAAAATTTGTAGGGGAAAATCTCTAGCACTCCATTTCAGACAAAGAAATCATAGAACAAGGTATAGTCAATAATGGGATTCAATATTTTATCACAACCATTACACTTTATTGATAAAATTTTATGCCCAAGCTAGGAGAGCCCGAACAGGTTTGAACATTACCATTCATCCTCTCATTTTATAGAACTTAAACATTTTAGAGGTCTAGCATCATTCTCACTACCTTGATCTTGTTTAAACAAAGGTTCACTTTACTAGATGATCTCATGCAAAGTAAGGATCCCTAAATGAAGGTCAACTGGTCATCACTTTAAACTTAGACATTGTAGTGCAAAATCAATCAACAACTACATTGAGGCACTCTACAAAAACATAAACAAGTTTTTGATAAACTTTTATGAATGCATACTAAGAAAATATCCTGACATGTACATGTTCTTTATGAGCCAGAACCCTCACCTTTTTGAAGATCAACTTTTATAAATCATTGAGTCTTTAGGATTTGAATATTTTAGAGGTCTAGCATCATTCTCATTACCTTGGTATTGTAAAAACAAAAGGTTCACTTTAGGTCAACATTGGGTCAAACATTTCACTCACCTCTTCGTCAAATTTCATCCTTCACTTCACCTATCTTTGAAAAATTTCAAATACACCAACACTTTAGGACTTAAACATCAAACCAACTGCTTTCTTAGCTACTTTGTATGTGAAATGTATCAATTTCCATGCACTTATTTAAGATAGTTATCATCTTTGAACTATTCTATCTTGATGGTCACAAGTCTACTCTAAATATTTCTAAGCTCTAAGTTCATTAGCATCCTTTATCCCAACATCAAAACATCAAACTCAATTCAAAATTATTGTTCCAAAATCTTTGCAAATATCACCTCCCACATTATCATCATTGCTCCTAAAATACTTAGAGTGTCCCTTTTACCTATGTTTGAGTCAACTAGAGAGTTCAAACATTACAAAACTCAACACAACTCTCCTATAGCTGACACAAAATGTATGGTAAAGATGAGATCACAAAACAAGAGAATCATGGAGAAAACCAAAGTTACATTTACCTCAAGTGATCCAAATACTTTAGAATTTGATCCTAGAAGTCATGTTACACCATCACAATAGCCATCATCTCCTTTAGGACCATATGAAATCAAATACATCACAAACAACCCATTTGAGCTCACTAGAGAAGAGATTTTGGAACATCAATCATTTGAGAGAGTAACTCCTATCTCCCCAGCGTTTGTAGAACAAATTTTAACATAAGATTTCACAACTCCATCACAAGGACTAAGTCAAAATTACATACCTATTCTTGCAACTATCCTTGCTAAAGATTTTGGTCACACCTTACCATTTGAAAGTAGTACACTTGTGGGTAATCTTGAAACTAATCCTCCACCTCCCACCACCGTTTGGATACCTACCTTTGGTGCTCCTCCCATTCCCAAAGATCCGAAATAGCTACACACTCCACTTGAACTTCATTATTCAACCACCACTTCGATATTTCAGGGACACCCTTCTTCATCCACACCTATGAGTAACACAAGTATTCCTACCATCATGCAGTGTAGTATTGACCAAGTATCTCAAAATATCAGACAAGGGCATGCCAATGTTGTATCATAGAATCAACCCTCAACTCAAATAGGAACATCTTTATCCAACCCTCCGAAGGGTTCATCCATTCCACCTACCATTACCACATCATCCAACATCAATCCATCTTCAAAAAATCCCTTGGTTACATGTTCTATCAATCCTGGGAGTACCTTGATAAAAAATCCTCTGTTTACATATTTTGCACAAGGAAATCCTCAAAACATAGGACAAGGGAATCTATTCAATCAATGGACTCAAGGTCCTAGTGTATCATTTCCATTGCAAAATTTAACGACATCGTCATTTCCAATAGTTCCCTTTTCTATGCCAAATCAATTAGGACCTCAAACATACATTCCTCCACCCCATTCTACCATATTGCAAGAAATGTTAAACCAAGGGAACCCTCCACATTTCACCAACAATCCACTACCCACTCAAAACATCAATGTCCATAATCCTTCACAAATGTCTCAACAACCACCTAATCCCACCTTGCAAGCACATGCCTTAGCTTTATAGCAAGCATAACAAACTTATCAACAAGTCATACAACAACAAGAAGCAAATTTAGCACAACAACAACAACAAGCACAACAATTAGCCTTAGCAGCTCAACAAGTATCCCTAGCACAACAACATCATCAAGCTCAACAAGAAACCCTAGCAAAACAATAACATAAAGCTCAACAAGAATCCTTAGTACAACAACAGCAACAAAAAAAAACAACAAGCGGCCATTGCACAACAAGTAGCCTTAGTAGCACAACAAGCAACTTTATTAGCACAACAACAATAGGCCCAACAACAAGCCCTAGTGGTGCAACAACAACAACAAGCTCAACAACAAGCCTTACTAGCTCAACAATATGCCCAACAATAGCAACAAGGTTCCTATTATCCTTAGATGAACATCGTCAATCCAAACACATTAGGAACATATTCATCACTTTAACAAAATATCACACCTTCATACACCCCATATAACTCATCTCTCATCCCATCATATGTTCCTCCACCCAATTTGCAAGAAGATATAGCATCAAAATTGAAAGCACTCTCACAAGAGATGCAGGACCATTGCATGGGCAAGACAAAAAAGCCTCATACACAGACCTTGTGTCCTTACCCGTTTGATCAAAACATAGCAATGATACCATTCCCTCCTAGTTTTGAAATTCCCAAGTTTGATAAATATAGAGGGAGAGGAAGTCATGTTGACCATATCAAATAATTTAACATCATGTGCATGGAAGTGGCTTACAACGATTGATATCTAATGTGCCTCTTTCCTCAAAGTTTAACAGGTACTACTATGGATTGGTTTTCTCATTTTCCTCCTAGTATCAAAATTTTTCAAGAAAGCATTGAAAAATTCATTGATCACTTCTCCTTCAATCTTGACATGGATGTTAGTCTAAAAGAGTTGTACACTCTTAAACAAAATCCAGGATAAACTTTTTCTAATTTCTTACAATGATGGAGACAAAGATCTAGTAAAATCAAGTGGCCTCTTCTTGATGAACAACAAGTAGGAATCATTATAGCCAACCTTGATCCAAATCTATCATTCCACTTGAAAATGTAATGCATCACATCATATGATGAGCTTGTTCTGAGAACCCTTAACATTGAAAGAGCCCTAATCTCACAAGGAAATACTTAGGCTTACAAAGACAACTATTCTTCAACTAGTTTGAATGAGAAACCTCATGTATGGGCTAAGAACAAAAATGTAACAAACGATGGTGTGGTAGATGCTAAGGCCATACTAAGTGCTCCTAGACCAAATAACAATCAAGTTTCTAACATCCAACCAACTGTGCAACAAATGGTACCGCCTTAGAACAATCAAATCAATAACACCAGCATGCAATAGAGGAAAACTAGTAACTGGAACAACTATCCCAAATGCAAGTACAAATAGTTATTGGGACCCATCGACGATCATGAAGAAATTGGTAGAGTCAAATCTGATAACACTTCCTAACTTTGAAAACTGCCAAGAATGACAAGAGAAGCCATCCTAGTACAATGATTGTGATCTCTATGACTTTCATAAAATCAAAGGACATAAAACAATCAACTACATGAAAGTCAAGAATATCATCCAAGATCTCATAGAGAACTATACCATATCTATTAAGGTACTAGCTGGGAACTAGGATCTCAAGATATACAAGACCCCTATGTCTGATCATAACAAAGCAAACAACAATGGAAAAGATAAGGATTACACCAATGTTCAACATACTTATTCCAATTTAGTTTCCTCCTATGATAGTGTTATCACTATTGTCACCATTAAAGGAGCTAGTACGAAATGTGGAGTCACCACACAACGTGGAAAAATAACCATTCAAGGAGTTGTCCTAGCTCAATCTAGGACAAAGCCTATTTTTCCTACATCTAATCCTAGCAAGTACAATCTTGTAGATCAAATTAAATAGACCACCACTCATATATCAATCTTAGAACTCTTAAGGTTATCTCTTGCACATAGGGAAATATTAGAAAAATCCTTGTATGAGTTATCCATTACCGAGAACATTGATACCAATCAGTTTCAAGCTATGGTAGGGAATATCGCCAACCATCTTCTCACCTTCTCTAAGAAATATTTATCATCACAATCATCTCATAACCATGCTCTACACCTTGAGGTTTGCATTCATAAAAACAAGGTCAAAAGGGTCTTGGTAGATGGAGGTGTTGGTCTAAACATTTGTACCATGTAGCTGATCAAGAATCTAAGCTATTCAAAAGATACTATTGAGAAGAAAAAGTGTACCACCATCAGAGCATATGATGACCAAGAATGGGTATCACAAGGAATCATTGCACTTCCAATCCAAGTGGGACCTCTTATTGCAGAAACTACATGCCAAGTACTTGATCTTGATCTTCCCTATAACATACTACTTGGCTAACCTTAGATCCATGCTTTAAAATCTGTAGCTTCAACCTATCATCAGTGTGTGAAATTTCCTTTTGAAGGTAGAGAAAACATTATCCATTGAGATCCTAAGCCTTTCTACTAATGCAAGAGTCTTAAGGCCAAGTTTTATAACATCCCACAAATACCCAAAAAAGATGAAGGACCTACACCATCAAGCTCATTTATTGACTCATCATCCTTAGCCTCTACCTCAACATCAAAAGTGCCTTTTGTGAAAAGAATACCTAACGTCAAAGAAGTGATCCAAGATGATGGTTGTGGAAGCTACAAGCTATTGAAAGTCACCCTTTCTCTTAGGAGATTCACCTATTTCTCCTTAATCTCATGGGAAACCAACATCTAGCACCAAAGAACCAAAAATAATCAAGATGGCAGCTACTACCTTCACCAAGTGGGGAGATTTGAATCAAGAAGATGTCAATGAGAAAGATATCTCTAAATTCCTCTATCAAGATGAATGACCTATTCATGTTCTTCCCATGGAAGATGACAACAAAGGCCTACAACTAATGTAGAGTATGGGGTATAACAAGAACGAGAAGATAGGATAGAATGACAATGGTTTACTACAACCCATCGTGCCTAAGAAACAACTAAAGAATCTTAGCTTAGGTTGTCCTACTACTAAGGTCACACTTATTGGAAAAGGTATTGTTGCTAAACGAGTTGAGGCTTCCTCTTGGTCACCTACATCATTTGATGCAACCTTAGATGAATTTCCCCTTGATGTTGCTGAACTATTTGATAACAACACCCTCTTCATGATATCTGTAACATCCTTTATCTCAAATGACCAGCAAACTAAAATATTCCTAGTATACCTGTAACTCATTGACATGAACCAACAAGGACCACTGGTTCTATATTTATTTAAAAATGATGAGGCAATCTCAGAATTCATAGAACTCTCAGACAACTTATCATGGGAAAATCACAAAGCAGAATTTGACATAGAGCTCGATACAGGGGCATACTATGGGGAGATGATTGAATCCTTTAGTCGCAAAATAAATGAAATGTAATTAACATGTAGATCCTTGAGTGAAAAGCAACTAGTGGCACTCTCTAGACCCAAAATAGTAAAAAAAAAGGACGCATCCAATGGTGAAAACCTCTCTGAGGCGCCCAAGGATGAAGGATTCAATCTCTCCCTTAGTTCAATGCATCCAGAAAAGTCAGTGGTACTAGTAGAAAAGGCTACTCCAGTCAATGTGGGAACAAAAGAAGCACCTAAGATTACTTTTTATGTTGAATCCTTGTTGGATGAGAATAGAAGAACCTAACAACGTTCCTTAAAGAGAGAAGAGATAACTTTGCATGGTCATACACAGATATGCCAAGCCTTGATCCAGAAGTGGTTATACATCACTTAGTAGTTTATCCTGATGTGAAACCAGTCAAGCAGAAATTAAGGAAGATGCACCCTTAGATAGCACTCTTGGTTAAACTAGAATTACAAAAGCTTCTTAACATTGAATTCATTTGACCAATAGATTATCTTGAGTGGGTTTCAAACCTGGTACCAGTCTCAAAACCAACTAGGGGCATCAGAATATGTATTGATTTCAAAGATCTGAACAAGGCATGTCCGAAGGATGATTTCCCTCTTCCCAACACCAATCTCATTGTGGATTTAATAGTTGGGCATGACATGTTGATGCTCATGGATGGCTTTTCAAGCTACAATCAAATCATAATTTCCAAAGAGGATCAACATAAAACTGCCTTTAGTTGTCCATGGGGAACCTACTATTGGAATACAATGCCATTTGGGTTGAAGAATGTAGGAGCAACCTATCAAAGAGCAATGACCCTCATCTTTCATGACATGATCCATAAAACAATTGAAGATTATGTAGATGATATTTTGGAAAAATCAAAGAAGAGAAATGAGCACATGCAAATCCTAGGACCTATCTTTCATAGGCTTGAAGAATAAAAGGTACGACTGAATCCAAAAAAGTGTGTGTTTGGGGTCACATCAGGGAAACTACTTGGCTTTATTGTTTCACAAAGAGGGATAAAAATTGATCCACCAAAGCTAAAAGCCATACTAGACATGGAACCACCATAGACATTGAAGCAGATGAGAGAATTACAAGGAAGATTGCAATCCATTAGAAGGTTCATAGCCCAGCTATCAGATAAGATCATCCCTTTTTGCATCTTCTCCATAAAGGGATAACTTACTGTATGCATCTAAAAATGGTCACATTATAATAAGTCTGGTAATTAATTAAATACAAGTTATTTAATTAAATCTCTAATTCAATCTACATATAAATAAATTTAATTATTTATTTATATTGTTCATTTTCTAATTCTTCTATCTTAATTAAATAAGTTTATTTACTTATTTATTTTAATCACTTTTCTAATTCTTCTTAATTAAATTAAATAATTTTTACAATTTATTTAATTTAATTATCACATTGCTTTATTTTGAATAAACTAAATATTCTTCTTTTTTCCAAAATCATAAAATCATCTTTAAATCTTCTAAATATTCTTCTTTTTTCCAAAATCATGAAATCATCTTTAAAATCTTCTAAAAAGCCATCTCACATTTAATTAAATATTTTTAAATATTTAATTAGAAACTTCTTATCCATATTTCACACATAATTAAATATTTTTCAATATTTAATTAGAAGTTTCCAAAAACCACATGTCACATGAAATTAAATAATTTTATTGTTTAATTGATAAATTATCTTCAACTACAAAACCAACTCATAACTAAAGATGACAAATGGCAAGTTGCCTTCATTTTTGAGTTTAAGGTTTTATCGCAAGGAACCATCTTCTTTCTTTCTTTCTAGCTTCCATCTTTCTCTCCAACTTCTCCATCTCTCACAGTTCATCTTACCAGACTAAATCTCAACCATTGATCTTTTCCAACTAAGCTTTTTCCTTCAAAAACCCTATAAATACAACCTCTTTGTGAGTTGAAACAATCCTAGAATTTGTGAATTTAGTGCTATTACTATAGTTTCATTCTAATAAGCATTTAGCAATCTTTTCAGGCATTTTTATTTCAAGTTCATAGCATCTTAGTTTTCACATCATAGCTTAAATCATTTAGCAAACAAACATGCATTTTGCATAAGCTCGTTCTCTGAAGTTGTCATTCTAACAAGCTTGATTACACCAACTAAGGGCCAGTACTTGCAATGAATCCTTGAAGATAGAGCACAATAAGATGCTTTCGAAGGAGCTATTGTTTTAAGAGTTTTCTTTACTTTTCAATTAGTTTCCTTTGATTTAATGTCTTATTGGTGTGTTGGTTTATATCTCTTTAGTTAGATCACATATTCACGCACACTTACAAATGGGATGAGAAATGTGATAAAGCTTTCCAGTAGATCAAGGATTATCTATTGACACCTCCAATACTCATGCTCAGTACTCATGCCACTGATACTAAACAAGCCACTAATCCTATACATCTCAGCAACACTCGGAGCTCTTTTAGCATAACATGATGAGAATAGAAAGGAAAGAGCCATATACTACATTATTAGAACCTTGGTAGGATATGAGATGAACTATTCACCCATTGAGAATGCATGCCTAGTGGTATTTTTCACTTCACAAAAGTTTAGGCTACATGTTGTCACACCAAATCAATCTCATCGCAAAGATTGATCCATTAAAATATTTGTTATCCAAAGAAAACCTCATGGGATGAATGGCTAAATGGGTAATGATCTTGACAGACTTTGACATAGAGTATGTGGAGCATAAGGAAATCAAAGGACAAGTGATCGCAGACTAGCTAGTAGAAGCACCCATCTACGATGAGAACCCTTTAATATTTGAGTTGCCTAATGAATTAGTGCTCCTTATTAATCTCACAACTTAGTGGAAAATGTACTTTCATGGATTGTTTACCCAACATGGGTCAAGAGCAGGCATTCTTTTCATCACCCCCTAAGGTGATTACATCCCAAAGTATTATAGGATATCATTCCCATGTACCAATAACATTGTTGAGTACGAAGCCTTGATCATAGGTCTTAGGATAGCAGTTCAATGGAAGATACAAGAGATGAAAATCTATGGAGACTCACAGCTAGCTATCAACCAAGTCAATGATGAGTATCAAACTAAAGATGACAAGCTCACTCCTTACAAGATGGTGGAGAATCTCAAAGATCATTTTATAGACATAACTTTTGAATAGATTCCTCCCATGAACAATAGAGCAACAGATGCCATGGCAACAATCATATCATTACTAGACATGCTAAACAAAGTTCTCCAATGTGAATTCTTGGTAGAACAACTTCTCATACCAACTTTCAAAATCCTTGAATTTGAGTTCACGTGTCATTGTTGGTCTTGGATCCCCATGGTACCATGAGATCTTTACTTATCTTAATAGAGGAACCCTTCCATCGGATATCACCCCAAACCTTAAATAGACCTTTATCAAAAAGGCATCTCAATTTTTGATCCTAGGTGATACCCTTTACCATTGAAGCATCAAAGGGACATTATTACAATGTCTTAACCAAGAGAAATACTTGACTGCCTTAACAAAAGTACACGATGGCATATGTGGGTCCCATTCTAGCAGTATGACATTAGCTAAGAAACTATTGAGGAAGGGATACAATTGGCCAACCATGGAAAAAGAAGCTAATTGGTATGTGCAAAAATTCATCCAGTGTCAACAACATTGGGATTTGATTCATGCTCCAGCTCAAGAATTGCAACCAATGATCACACCATGGCCTTTTTCACAATGGGTACTTGACCTCATAGGGAAAATCACTCCAACCTCATCCAACAGCCAAAATTTTATCATAATCGCCACTAAGTACATTACTAAGTGGGTTGAAGCCATTCCTACGACCTACATAATGGGGAAGCAGATAGCCAAGTTTATCCTGAATTACCTAATATTCCATTATGGTGTACCAAAAACCCTCATCTCAGACAACAAAACACCATTCAAGAATCAAGATGTGAAAGAGTTGTGTCAAAAATTTAATATCCAACACTGATTCTCTACCCCGTACTATCCCTAAGGAAATGGCTAAGTAGAAGCAATGAACAAAAATATCCTAAAAATCCTAAAGAAAATAGTTTATGAAGCTGGTCATGACTGGCATTGTAGCTAAATCCCACTCATTGGGCTTATTGAGCCAGTATCTGCATGCCTACAGGTGTTACCCCTTTTTCCCTGGTTTATGGATCAGAAGCCATCTTGCTTATTGAGGTTGAGTTTCCATCATTATGAGTGTCACTAAAGAATCTAATAACTGAGGAAGAATACAAAGTGTCTTGACTAAATGAGCTAGAATTCCTAGATGAACATTGTCTTGACGCCCTTAATCAATTGCAAGTATATCAAAACCAATTGAAACATAGCTATAACAAGAGAATCAAATGTTAGTCATTCCAGGTAGGTGATCTTGTGTTAAAGAAAAATCAGAATAACCTTCCAGATCAAGACAACAAAGGAAAGTTTGAGCCTAACTAGTTGGGTCCCTTTGTCATCACAGCAAGCTACAAATTAGGAGCATACCAACTGTCAACCCTTTAAGGTGAACCCTTGTAGGAGCCAATCAACAGCTTGCATCTCAAAAAAAATTATGCCTAGTCATAAAGGGTGTAAATCAGAAAATACAAAAAAATCAAAAAATGATCAAAATCCAAAAAAATGAGAAAAAGGATTGAAAAAGTAAAGAAAAGAAATTCATCCTCTTGTAAAAACCACTTTGTTGGTTCTTTGGGAAAGTACCTTGGTGAAAACCTGGAAAACAGGTGCCTTGCGTAAATAAAGCATCTCCATCTACTCTTTGGCTCTTTTAGCCTATCATTCTTTGCATTGCCATTCATCCATCTGTGTCCTTATTAGGGATTGTCACTGGAAGGTATCATGAACTCTTTAGCACTACTTGGAATACTCCCAAGGTTAGTTTGTCCTACCTTTATTGAAGTAGGCTAACATAACAAACTGGGGGCATTTCATTATGCGTCACAATCAATTTCTTGTATATCTTGATGTCATGAGAAATCTTATCAGAAAAACCAAAAACATTCATAAGATCTTATCTAGAAAATCCAAAAACATTCATAAAATTGTAAAGGCTAAAATCCAAAACATCTAGAAAACAACAAAAACCCTAAAAAGGTCGAACATTGAAAGTCCAAAAAAAAAACTCTCTTTGTCGAACTACATCATCATTGAGCTTGAATGTAGGAAATTCCATCATTGATGTGCCCCCGAGACACCATAGGTCAGTCCTTTAATAGTCCATCATAATAAACTATCATTTCTCATCTGCTCATATCTTCATCTTGTAAATGAGTCAATTCAGTTGAACTACATGGTCTCTATGAGTATAACATAGGAAAGGATAATCTATGATCATCCCTCGAGGCCCCTACAATAGGTCTTTAGGTTAGGTTCTTGGTTGAAACTTAGAAAACCCTAAACATGCAAATATTTAGAAAATCCAAAAACATAAAAGTATCTCAAAAATACCAAAACATCCAAATATTTTGAAAACACAAAAACATTTGAAAATGGAGAATCCAAAAATAATAGAAAATGTCAAAAAGACCTCAAAATCCTCACAAAACTTAGAAATCCCTAAACAACCTTAGAAAATCCGAAAATCCTAAATATTCAAAAAGACCAAAAACAACCTCAAAACATTTCAAAATACCAAAAACACTGAAATACTCCAGAAAAAAACTAAAAACCACCCATCCCATCTTTCTTTCACCTGCAATAAACTTTCATCCACAATAAAATGATCATCACCTTCACCCTTTGGTGAAATAAGTAGAAAACAAACATAGCAAGTCATAAAGTGCGAACCTAATTGTCAAAATCTAAAGTCTAAATCATAGCTAAATGCATCAATGAAATTTATGGCAATGACTCATCTTAGCATCATAGTCTTAACATAAAATAAACCTCTGATCAACATGTCCTAGGATGTATCCCTCCTGCAATGGACATCAGTATCAAAAATCACCTTAGCTAAACTTAAACTAGGCAAGAGCTATAGATAAAATTGATTGTTTGTCTTTGATCTTTTCTTATGATTTATTCTAATAACCCATTTTGAGAACCTCTCCATGATTTCTATCTAAAATAGGATTTAGAGAGAAAGGAATGGGGCATTGATCATTATCTTTCATTTGTTGTGCTTGTGGATACTCTTGTAAAATAATCTTGGTGCATACTTGCTTAGTTGTGTATCGGAAGGTCATTTGGAGTATGTTGTTGACTGTTGCATATGCTTTGGTCCAATATGTTCTAAGCTTCTAAGTTACATTCCAATGATGTTTCTGTATGTCAAGGTGTGAACAAGAACTATCCTATATGTTTGTTGAGTCAAAGTCCATTACACTAGATACAACGTCGTCCTAGTTATCAATACCTTGATGCATCATTTCTAAGTGTTATATCAAACAATAAGGAATGATGGAAAATCCTAATCCTGAAGTGTGAGCACCCATCATACATTTCTCCTTCATTTTCATCATCTTACCACCATGTCTAATAAATTCTCGATGGATCAAGGACTTGTTGGATCTTTTCAAGTAGTCATCATCAACAATAGTCATTCATTCTTTATTCTTCTATCTTCTCTCTGCACTAACCTGGTCTCATGAAAATCAACAAAAACACCATCAATGCATCCACCCTACATCCACAAACCATCAACATACATGTATCTCATAATCATATCATAATCATAGGAATCCATCAACATAATCACACATATCATGATCATATCACATCATACATTTTGCTTTATCATTTGAGTTGTGATGAATAATATGGATTTTTTATTCTAAGCATCTTAAATTGTTGCATATCATAAGAATTTGCATTCATACATCCATATGCATGCATCATCATCAAAACATGCATAGAAAATATAAAAAAATAAATGCATGCAAATCATGTGCATCCATAACATTTGCATATCATATCATAAAAAGATAATAAAAATAATAAAACATTTCATCCATCCATATCATGATCATCATATATCACATAGGCATAAAATAAAATGCATCCATACATGATCATATATAAGCATCCATACGTCATCCATACATGAAATAAAGTCAACACATCATAGAATGAATCCTTTGTATCGGTATCATATATATATCAAAAAAATGTGTCGTACAAAATATAGATCAGTGTATGTACATCGATCAAAAAGTACAATATACATGAGGCTATAAAAAAGGAGCCAATGAATGTATATCAGTAATAAAGAATGGGGAAAAATAAAAAAGTGTATGTACATCAAAAAGCTTATCCTGGTGGTTGCTACCCTCTCTAGCCTGCCACTCAGGTTGATCCTCTACACAGGGACGCACATCGTTGTGCTGTGAAAAATCTGGCTAACTAAGAGCCCTTGTAACATTCCGGTGATAGTGCTACCTATAGTATGCAGCCTCTATGACAACCTATTTATATAACCACACTAGCATGGTCTGACCACGTGTCTCTGCCACCATAACCTCAATTTGTTGCTGCCTAGCCACCTCTTGATCCCTCTCTCCTGTGACAGCCTTTACCCTCTGCAGCATTGCATCTCTCTTTTCTTTCACCGCAATCACCTGCTACTAAGGCTGGTCTCACTTAGTAGTAAGAGCCAAAACCTACTAGTGGGCCTGGTCCTGCTCATCAGTCAATGTCTGCACCTACTATTGTAGCTGTTGAATCTGTGCATCACATGCATCTAGTGGTGGTGGTGGTCTTGGCTGTGGTTGTACCTATGGCTACATTTGTGGTTGCACCTATGGCTGAACCTGTGGCTACACAACTAAAGGAGCTCCTGGAACTTGTCTATCCTGGCCATCTTGGCCTCCCTGTCCCCTGACGTTGGCACCCCTGCCTTGCGGTCTCCCTCGGGGAGGAGCACCTATTGGATCTATAAGTCACCTTGGTGGGATGAACCATGCATCATACGTTAGAGTGTTCTACACTATAGGCTTACTCTGCTCATATTCCCAAGGCTGGGCAACCAATTGTAAGAAGTTATCAATGGCCTCTAGAGCCAGAATGGTTGGTCCCCATGTGGGAACCTCTCTAGAAAATCTCACAAAAATAGCCCTGTATGCATCATCGGGCCTATCCTATACATCCCATAATTTTATGGCCACCCTGTTAGGGAGATATCTCTCAATCATCATGTGCTCTCGACCCTGCATGTAATGAGTCTGTCTGGAAAAGTATAACTATTGAATATCGTAGAACCATGACGACATCTAAAGCCATTGGCACCAATGAAAAACTATCATGTCATTAATAACCCATCTCCAATATGGGAGCCCAATCTATCTAGTGTGCCTCAGTGTAATGGCACCTCGATATCTCCAAATGACGGGATCATCTGGCTCCACATCTGCCATTTGTACAATCGGCCAAAGCACGACAATGTGCTCCCATGCCCAAATATAAAGTAGAGTAACCCCTACACTAAGGGATCTCCAATCACAATAAATAAAATAATGTAAATCATGGTATAAGGAGGCTAGCATCACAAGTCCCCATGCAAAAAGAGTCCTCCTATGTAGCATCTGGTGCCATGCCAAGCCCCATCTTGGGCTGAAGAATTTGCCACATCTATCTGGAGACACCAAACCTGAAATGATGGTTGTGATGATCAATCTAAAGGTCAGAACATGACCTTTGTAAGTCTCTAAATCAATTTGAGATGTGACCAATGCAATTTGGTCCATCTCCATCACCTTGAGGCATGCATCAAACCTGACATCAGTGTCATAAATCACACAATTTTCGTGGATAAGCAAACACAATATCCACCACATGTCCTCAAAATTAAGTATTGCCTCCTCATCGAAACTTGGAAGGACAAGGGCTCACTGTGCCATCTCTCACATAGAGTTGTCATCATCGCCAAATGGGTCCTAATAATGAGTGCGTATGCAATGTACCACAATCCAATCTCTCCCAGGTGCTCCTTGTGCAACTTTGAATGATCATCTAATATCTCTAGAACCGTGGGCCTATTCTCCCTCGACATCAATGGTGGGAAGACCTCCTGCACCCACGAAGTGAACGATGTCAGGAAATCATAAAAATTTGAAGTTGTTTGAAATTTTTGCCTCAAAAATCACAATAGTGTCACTATTTACAATGGTGTCGCTATATTCAAATTTCAAATAGTGACGCCCGATGCATTTAAAATTTCAAAATGGAAAATGTGTCACCAAATAAGTTGGCATCACAATTTACCTTCTGGACTAACCTAACCCTAATTTCTAAATCAGCAAGTACATCACCAAATAAGCCTATGTCACCATTTAAAATTAGAAACCCTAATTTTAAATCGAGAGAAGTGTTGTCACATACATATGCATCACTAAAATTGGTTTGGGCATTGCCAATTTAAGTTTGGGAATTGTTATATAGTGACACTGCCAGAATCTAAATTCTAATGTAGGTAATAAATGCATCAAAATTTCAAATTAAGTTTTGAATCACATACTGGTGGTCCTATGCCTGGAAGTCATTGGAACTCTCAAACTTGATTAGATATGTGTCTGGGAAGCTCTTGGCGTGCCATTTTGTTGAAGGGTTAGAGCTCAATTGCAAGAATTCCTTAAGTGTGAATGCATAAATGAATTGAAAATGACACCTCTTGGCCTATTTAAGCTAGAAAATTAGGGTTTGTTTCCCTAATTTAACCTTAATAATGTGGCTTATTATCATTTTCACCAATTTTTCCAATCTGAACCTAATTTTGCATCTTTTTTTCATTTTTGGCATTATTCTTGCATCCTGGAACCTTTATGGACCCTTGGGGCAACTTTTGAACCTTTATCAAGAAATCAACCCAAAATTCAAAATTTCTGCCCAATTTCTCGAGGGGGTAGGAGTTAGTTTTATCCTTTTGTTGGGGCATTTAAAAAATTATATATATATTTTTTTTTTATTTAGGCAGTAGATTTGATCCTAAAAAGTGTTGTTCTTTGAACTGAAACAATAGGTACCTTGCTTCAAAAAGGGGAAAAATGTAGACACTAAAAAATTTCCTAATTGATGTCATATTTTTAAATCAGATTTACTAACATAATTTCCTCTTTAATCCATCCTCTTTTCGCTTAATTGATTTAATTAGCCTAGCTAATTAATTAGTTGCATTATTTTCATCTATTGACCTAATTAATTTAATCGGGTTAATTCATTTCTTTTCGCACTAACAATTCATCTCATTAAATTAAATACATCAAAACATTTAACTTAATCTCTTCAGTCATCTTATTTAAGTAAATAACCCTAAGTTATTTAATTAAATACCATTTTACCCCTTCCCTATTTATTAAATCATCTAATTTAATAAATATCTCTTAATTCTTCTAATTCCCTAATTGCATAAATTAAACCTTAAACATTAATTAGAAAAAATTTAAACTAATTTTCCTCTAAGCAAATGGGGAATATTCCTTATCCTCCTTTTTTGCACAATTAAAAAATTGTTTTAATTTGTAAATTACCTTTTTCCTCACCCAAAGGAATATTCTAAGGAATGTTCCCTCTCTTCCAATCAACTTACTTGGCTTCAAATGCAAGTTATCTTTCAACCTCTTGAGCAAGTTACCTTTGACATGTGTGAGTAGGTCAAAAGTGTGTTTGTTTGAGGCAAGTGTGGGCCCTTGATTAACTTTCATCTTGCATTACCATCCGTTGATGAGAATCCAATATCCATGCCTCTCATCCCCTTCATCTTGAACTATTGATTAAGCTTTTTGATCTCAACCATTCATTCCTCATTTGCTCTCCTATAAAGAGGTCACTATTTGGAGACAAATGGATCCATCTTTCAATTGCACACTTATGCTGATGAATTCACTCACATACACACTCATATTTTACTCACTTGTTAGCTTATTTTAGATCATTTTCATTTCATAATAGCATAGATCATCCATTAATGACTTCCATGCATCCATCTTAGCTTGTATATAAATTAGGGTTTTCATCTTTTAGCATAATTTTAGCTTAGATTAGCTTAGAAATAGCATAATTAGATCATTTGTAGCATAAAATCATGGTAACTTAGCTTGCATCATGTACATTTTTATGATAATCTAGGTTTTCATACATCAATCACTATGGTTTCATTGATTCTCTTCCATAGAATCAACTGAAACATGCTCACTAATCACGAGATTGGGAAAGGGTCATCATTCCACATCAACACGACACCAATTCCATAACAAGATAAGTTTCAGATGGATTAGAGTAGATTTTCTGAAAGATTTCATGATTTAGTATGTTAGGTTTTGATAAAATGTTTAGTTTCAATTTTATTTGATTGATCTTGTTGAGATTTGAGTATTGGTGGCTCTGTTATGCTTCGATTCTTCATGGATCAAGTGTAATTCAGTTAATACTGATATTCTCACATCACAAAAATATAATGTTGTCTCTACATTTTTGAATAGTTCAATAAGGAGGCTTGTTACATATTCCATTATGCCTATAGTATGACCGTGAATTATCTATTTAGGCATTTTGTGGCTTGACTTATGACCAAGCTCCACATAACCTTTTGTATTGAATGCAAGCCCCTATTGTGCTTTTTGGAACAATACATTTTCAAAAAGAAGAAAATATGAATGCAAGTATACATAAATCTAGGTGAAAAGAAGGTCCAATGTAGCCACATTTTTCTTAAAATCAACACAATCTATATTTTTACAAGTAAATTGTGATACCAACCCTTAAAATTTTAACATGTGATAATTTAGTACTCTATATCTAATTTCTAAAGTACTAGATCTTTTAAAAAATGGCTAACATTTAGATAATTTAATTTTGAACACACATAATTATGTTCATATTTGTATCATTGAAATATATCATAGTTAAAATTGTTAAGTCTCCCATTTTTTGCTTCATTGAGTTTTTTAAAACCAATTAATAGAAAGATAGGTAGGAGAGAGGACTATACGTCATGTAGTTTTTAGTGGGAATTTTTAATATTCTTTTATTAAATTTTGAATTGAATGTACAACCTAAAAAAAGCTAATCATTGAGCATGTGTCACCTAATATCCACATAAATAATCTTTTTATGGGTTTAGTGTGTACAAAATGAAATGAAGAATAGTCATTGACACTTTTTTCAAAATTGGATGCATGGATTGAAAATTATGGAAAATTAATACATATGTATTTGTGGCATATGAGGACAACATCGAAAGAAAATTAAAATAAATGCCTAAATTTATTTAAAATATTAATAAAATATGACTAGAAGGTTACAAATTAGCTTGAAATTTTAGTTTTGTTTTCATGATTTTTTTTGTAGAATGTAAATATGATCAAGATTAAATTTTAACTTGATCTAATGTTGAAAATATGGATTTAGGACCCAGAATGGCCTATCCCACCCTCAAGCTTAAAAATATGAGTCTAATAGGCTATATTTTAATAAATTTAAACTATAGCTTGTATAGACACCTAAAATCCATGCTTACATTTTAACTAATCTCTATCACTAATCTTATAGTGCCTCCAATACTAATTAATTAGGTTACCTTTCTATTACTAGCCAATTAAATAAATATATTTATTTAATTAGTTTATTCTAACATTAGTTAATTGAATAAATTATCTGATATTTAATTAACTAAGCTAATGTCTATCATTCCTCTCTTCATTTAAAAAATATTTAAAATATTTATTATCCATCATATCCGCATCACCTATTTATTGTAATTTAAAATTTATAAAATCCTAATGAAATCAATCTTAAACCTTAGCCATCAAATCTATCAAATTAATCGTTATTATTGATGCACACGTGTGATAATTTGACTTAGATGAAATTGCTCAACAAACTCATTTATCTTGAAAATAAATTAAATTTTGAAATAGAATTTGATAAATTAAGTCTTTATTTTTCTAGAGAAATAAATTATTAATGCAAAATTCAAGTACATGCTCAAGAAAATACATGCAACATGAATTAATAAAAAATTATCATAAAACATATATGTAAATGCACAATTATCTCCTTGTGTATGTAGGACAAGGAGGAAGTAGGAAGGTGAAAGTAAAATCCTAACTAATCTTTCAAGATATTGACACATGCAAAAAAAATTGGATAAGTGTGAGAGCATGTGTCATGTATCTATAAGGTGAGATAATTGAACCACTAAGTCAACTTAAACTAGTTGGAACATGTCTACTAGGTCTAAGAACTATATAAATGTAAAATAGATGTATAGTAGTTATTTCACACTAACACCACTTTTTAAGTGATACTTAGGGAGTAAGTCACTAAAAATAATGAGTCAAGCAAAAACAAGGCCTAATGAGGTGCTCATTTATAAACTAAAAGTATCTCATAAATGGAGTAAATGAGAAACCCATATGGGAAGAAACTCCTGTTTGAAAATGATAACTATATACAAAGGAATGAGGACTAAAGACCCACCAAGGATAACATTCTTCACCCCAAGAAAATGCTGCAATGTAAGATAGTGAGGTGATGCTAAAGGTATAGTAAATATGCCTATAGACTACTTATAAGTAAGAAAATACTCTAAGTAGAGAACACCGTCCTAGATAATCTATCAAATGAAATGCATGTGAATTTTGACATGCTTTTCCTATTGAAACTCTAGCAAGTTGCCTGAAATATGGATGGCACTTTTGTTATCACTTCAAATAATAGTAGGATGACCAAGTGGTAGACCAAACTCTATCATAAGATATCAAAACCATGGTACCTTCAAGCTAGCAAAAAATTTACCTCAATACTCATCCTCAATGGATGATAATACAATAGTAGTTTGTTTCTTGCAAGACCATTTGATTGGACTAGAACAAAGTAAAAAAAAAATGCAAAAGTAAACTTCTATGAGTCAACATCACTTGCCCAGTAAAATTTGGTGCAACCTACTATCTATGAAGTTCTTGATGTGTACTAAATACCAAAATTAGTGGTGCCCTGAATATACCTCAAGATACTCTTCATTTCCTTCTAATGAATTTCATGAGGGTAATGTGGAAAATATTGGACAAACCCAACAAGGAATTTTATACTAGGATGAGTGTGAGTCAAATATAAAAGGATACTAACTAATTGTTTGTATAAAGTAGCTTTAACAATATGTGTTGTGTAAGTGGTAGTCAAAGTAAGACTAGATTGGAATGGTGTAAGAGAAAGCCTACAATCAATCATATGAAATAGATGAAAAAATTCAATGGGATATTTATACTTGTATATGGAGATCCCCTCAATAGAATAAAGAATATGAAGACCAAGAAATAAATTTAGAAGCCTAAGACAAATCATGTCAAAGAGCTCCATGAAACTGTGCTAAGAATCCTAAAGCATGAATGAGGAAATACTATTAAGAATTAAGTCATCGAATTATAAGAGTAATATTATAAGATCATATCCATGTTTTTGTGTGAATATCATGTGATTAAAGTGGTAGGAAGTGAAACCAAATGCTAACAAGAAACCATCAATTTTATCATACCAAGCTCGAGGGGATTTTTTGAGACCATATAAACAATGTTATAACCTTCCAAGTGAAGAGTCATAGACAAAGCTTGGAGGCTACTTCATATAGATTTCATGAGGATCACCATGTAAAAAGATATTCTTCACATCCATTTGATACATTGGCTATCTTTCAAATGCAACAAGAGAAAGAAAAAAATGTATTAAATTCATCTTGGCTATATGGAAAATGTCTTTAAGTAGTCAATATCCTCAAGTTGTACAAAAATCCTTAGCTACAAAATGTATCTTATATATCTCAATGGTATCATTAGCTAAATACTTGGTTAGGTACACCCACTTGCATATAACCATATTTTTTCACATAGGAAGAGGAACTGAATTCCATGCATTAGTCTTCATCAATGAATAATACTCCTCCATCATAGTGCAATCCCACTTTGCAATATCAAAAGTCTCTATAAAAATTTGTATATATGGACATATAACATGACTCAAAAGACTAGTGTTAGAAGTTTTTGAGTGAATGAGTGTGGTGAGAAGTAAGACGATCACCAAATACATATCTAGCCTCTTGAAGAGTGTAGAGCCACTTAGGAAAAACATGGCTGCTAGAAGGTGGCAGAGATGGTGTATGTGGTAGAGGTGGTGGATCGAGACTATCATCTAAAGTATTCTTTATGCAAATGTATGGACTCATGAGATGAAAAAGGAAGAGTAGGTAGTGAGGAAGGAGTAAATGGAGATCTCTTATGATAGGATCAAACAATTTATAATATTTCACATCCCCATAGTAGCCAATAAAGATGTATGGTAGAATCTTCTTCTCCATGGCCTTACATCAACCATCTTGTATGAATGCCCCAACCTCACTACCAAATACATTGAAGGAGAAAACATCTAAATTGATATTAGATTGAGCCTCCTCAAGGCTAATATTCTAAACTACCTTGTGGGGAGTGTGGTTCTAAATATTGGTGACTTAGTCGATTGTTTTAGCCCAAAAAGATAGGTCCATAGACTTAGAATAAAGCATACAATATTTTAGTGATACCATTCTATTAAGGAGGAGGGAACCAAATACTAACATGCTCAATGAAATAGTCTTGAAAGGCCTAGTTCACATATTCCCCTCATTATCTATATATATTCATTAAATTGAAGAACCTTATTGCTTCTCCACAAGCAACCTAAAAGTCCTCAAAGTGGTGAAAACATAACTTTTGTACTTGAAAAAGTACACCCATGTGTGACAAGAGTAATCATCAATGAATGCGACTATATACTTGGCCTCTAAAAAATGATTTGGAAATAACATGAGGCTATTATAAACTATCTCAAGTAAGTTAGTATCACAATGAGCCTTACCCTTAGAAATAATATCTTGATGATGTTTACCAAGAACACAACCTTGATAAATGTCCTTTGTGCATGAAACCATAAGAAGATCAAGTACCATCTCTTGCACACTTAGCTATTGAAGATACCTATAAGTAAGGTGTTCAAACCTCACATGCCAAAGTCTGCACAAAGAGTCAACATGAACAATGTGTGATGAAATACTGGATGACTAGAAAGCATGAAAATGTTGGATGTTGTGGTTGTGTTGTTGATATGTGGTTGTCATTGATGTCAACACTATTAGCATTGTTGTATTGAAGGTTGTATATGTCGAGGATATTGAGAAAATTGTTAAAGAAAGTGTTGCAGGTTGGCAGTGGATCAGTGAAGGTCATGAAGTTGTCTTGCTTAGTATGTTGATGATCAGTCATTGTGGATTAAAGGGTTTATTTCTGAGTGTATCTAGTTTATCCACCAAAAGTTTTAGAGGTCCGCATGAAGATTTAATCATGTTATGAACAATTGTATTCTCATGGTTTTTTATGTGGCTTCAATTAGTGTTCCTGATTGAAGTTGATGTGATTCTAGTAATTTCAGTCATTGTGGATGCTTCTCTATTGATTTGTGATGCTTGTGGATGCTTCTAGATCATGCTCTATCTTTGTTGCACGTCCACATTGATCGGTGTGCTCGTGGTTGGTGATTTTTCTCTTGTGTGATCGAGTTTTTATGTTCTTGGCCGACATGGTGGTTGTAATGTGTTGTGGATCCTTGGAGAGTAAAATTTGAATGTTTGGCACACTCGAGGATGTTGTTTTAAGTATTCATTATGTTGTGGCCAATGGTGTTTGATTCAAATTGAAAATTTACTTGTAAATTTGGGCCGACATTGCGTATATGTTTTATATTTCATATTTTATTTTGGCCGACAAAGTTGTTGTTGTAATTACATGTTGTAGATATATAAGAGCAATTGTTTAAGTGAAGTGAAGTGTGCATAGAAGTGAAGAAGTGCCAGAGAGAGTGCAAGTGTGTGAATAGTGATCTAATCATTCGATTGCAGAACAGAGTGTGAAGAATTTTGAGTGAAGGGTGAAGGAGTGTTTCTTTGCTTAACTGGAACTATAATTAGGGTTTTGTAGAAGCTATTTTCTCAATTCATACCCTGCGGATCTAATCTGAATTTCTGTAAGATAGTATGTCTTCTTTGGGTAGTGAGCCCTCTTGCATTTGAGCAATGAGCTCTAGGCAGTGTGCTTGAATGCATGTGCATTCCCCTTATTCTTATTTATACTTTTAATAGGGTATAATATTGTGGACTAACATCCACCATGGTTTTTCCCCTAACAGGGTCTCCATGTAAATTTTTTTAGTGTTCTATGTGTTTTTGATGTGTTGATTGTTTGTGGTCTATTGCTCATTCATTAGATCTAAGATTAAGTAAAGTTAAGTTTGAAAAGTTTAAATATTCTATGAAAACTGATTCACCCCTCCCCCCTCCCCTCTCAGTTGTTTGTCCTTGTTTTGTGAACAATTGGTATCAGAGGAGGTTCCTCTTAAGAAGTTTAAAAGCTTGAGGTGATATGAGATGACATCATACAAGAAGTATAGTCATAGATTTGATGGAAAAAACTACTCTTTGTGGAAAGCAGGAATGGAATGTCATTTGAGGTGTATTGGTGAACCCTTTTGGAAGATTACAAAGAAAAAATATGTTATTCCTCAGAATGGTCCTTCCACTCTTGACGAGATTAAAGAGGCTGAGATTAACATCAGGGCTATTGAAGCTTTGTGTGCTTTGAAGGATTTGGATATGACAAATGTGATGGATCTGAAGACAACTCATGAGATCTGGAAGATGGAGACTTTGTATGAAGGAGATGCACTTGTGAAGGTCACAAAGCTACAGAGTTTGAAAGGCAAGTATGAAACTTTGAACATGGGTGAAGATGAAAATATTTCTTCTTTTATGCAAAGAGTAAATGAAATTGTGATGGGTATTAGATGTGCTGGTGGTACCTTTGATGAACAAGAAATTATAGCTAAAGTGCTCAGATCATTGCCTCCCTCTTACAAATCAAAGGCTCATGCTATTGAAAAGCTCAGAATAGTAACCAATGTGACAAGAGATATGTTGATTGGTAAACTTGCTACCTTTGAGTTGAGTGAATTTGGTGATTCTACCCCCAAGACTGAATTTGCATTTAAGGCCTCTATATCCGGAAGAAACAAGCAAATATATGATTTGGGAGAGAGTTCTAGAAAGACATTCAATTATGAGGAAGAGATGAAACAACTTGAAGATGAAAAAAGAGAGGTAGAAGAGCTAGAAGCACTGATTGTGAAGAAAGAAGGCAGAGAACAAGGTAAGTATAAAGGAAAGCTGCCTATTAAATGTTTCTCTTGTAGTAAAATAGGTCATTTTTCTTCAAGGTGTCCTAAAAGAGTTCCCAGGTCTAAGCCTAACAAACCTAGATTTCAAAAGAAATGCTATTATGCTGAAGAAGGTGTGACTGATGAAGAATCTGATAAAGAAAATGGAAATGAAGATGAATGGGTTTTCATTGCTATCAAGGAAAATGGTCTGGTGGCTACAAAATCTGCTAAAGTTAGAAAATCTCTTGCAACCCGAATTGAAGAAAATGATGAGTGGGTTATTGACAGCAGATGCTCACATCTTATGACTGGTGACAACAACAAATTTGTAAGTCTAGAGAAGTATGATGGTGGGGTTGTAAGATTCAGAGATAACAATATTGGTGTGATTTGTGGCAGAGGATCTATTTGTCTTGGTGGTAAACATAACACTGATGATGTCCTTTATGTTGAAGGCTTGAAGCATAACCTATTGAGTGTTGGAAAAATGGTGGACAAGGGTTATGATCTTTAGTTCAAAGATGGAAGATGCAAGCTTGGAAGCTCTGTAAATATGATTGCTTCAGGTACAAAGACAAGAGGTAATATTTTTCACCTGAGTGCTACTAATGTAAGTTGTTTAATTGCTCAAGTAGATAAAAGCTGGTTATGGCATTGGAGGTTGTGTCATGTGAATTTTTATAACATTGTCAAGGTAAGCTCCACTCAAGCAGTAAGAGATCTACCTAAGATAGTGAAGCCTACTAATACAATATGCAAGGAATGTTAGATGGGAAAACATACTCGAGTTTCCTTTTAGAGCAAACATCACTCTAATGGAGTATTGGAGCTGGTGCATATTGATCTGTGTAGTCCCTCCATAATCAAAAGTCTACAAGGAGAAAGGTACTTTATGTTGCTTATTGATGATTACTCTAGGATGATATGGGTTGCTTTCTTAAGAGAAAAATGTGAAGCATTACAGAAGTTCAAAAGTTTCTAAGCCATGGCAGAGAATGAGACAGGTTTGAAGATCAAATGCCTAAGGTCATACAGAGGTGGTGATTTCACCTCCTAGGAGTTCAATTCTTTTTGTGAAGAGCATGGAATCATAAGACAGTTATCTACTCCCCAAACCCCTCAACAAAATGGAGTTGTAGAGAGAAAGAGCGAAACAATTTTGGATGTTCTAGAACAATGATGATAGAAGGAAATGTGTCTCACATCTATTGGAGAGAAGTTGTAAACACTGTTGCGTACACTCTAAACTAGGTAAATGCCAATGGTATTTCTGGTAAAACTCCTTTTGAGCTATGATTTGGTTATAAGCCTACTGTCAAATATTTCAAGATCTTTGGAAGCAAGTGTTATATTAAGAGAGATGAGGACATAGGAAAGTTTGATGCAAGGAGTGATGAAGGAATTCTTCTAGGATACTCTACTAAAAGCAAGGCTTACCGGTGCTATAATAGAAGATTGAGAAAAATGGTTGAAAGTGAAAATGTCAGAGTTGATGAGGACCCTACTAGGTCATCCAGATACTATGGATATGATTCAAATGACCAACAAGATAGTACATAAAAAGAGAAGAATGCTCAGACACAAAATCAAGTTCAAATTGTTTCAGTAAATCAAGAAAGTCGGGAAGGAGAGACAAGTGGAAGTGCAGAAGAAAGAACAAAAGAACCAGAAGTGCAAGAGAATCCTAAAATTTTGAGGTATGTAAAGCTAAATCATTCTGAAAATCAAATTATAGGAGATAAGAAAAAAGGTGTGTAGACTAGAAGAAGGATTGTAGAAGAATATTGTTTGATTTCCAAGACTGAGCCTAACAATGTCAATGAAGCTTATAATGATGAACATTGGATGGAAGTTATGAAGGAAGAAATGATGTAGATTGAAAAGAATGATACATGGATTCTTGTTCCTAGACCTAAAGATAAAAATGTGATTGGTATTAAATGGGTCTTTCGGAATAAGTTGAATGAACAAGGTGAAGTGGTTCAGAATAAAGCAAGACTAGTATGTAAAGGGTATTCACAAATGGAAGGTATTAATTTTGAAGAAACCTTTTCCCTTGTTGCTAGAATTGAAGCTGTAAGATTATTTCTTTTTTATGTTGCATATAAGAACTACAAAGTCTATCAAATGGATGTGAAGTCATCATTTTTGAATAGTGAGTTAGAAAAAGAGGTATATGTTGAATAGTCAGATGGATTTCAACTGACTAATAAGGAAGACATGGTTTGTTGATTGAAGAAAGCTCTGTATGGACTCAAGTAAGCCCCCAGAGCCTGGTATGCTAGACTAGATAAATACTTGCTAAAGCTTGGATTCAATAAAGGTACTGCTGACAACAACTTGTATTTCAAGTTGGATCATGATAAAGAGTTGATTATTGAAGTCTTTGTTGATGACATTATTTTTGGAGGAGATGATAATCTATGTATGAAGTTTTCCAATGAAATGAAAAGTGAATTTGAAATGAGTATGATTGGAGAGATGAAGTTCCTTCTGGGATTGCAAGTCACTCAATTAGACAATGGTATTTTCATATCTCAATCCAAATATGTGAGAGAGTTGTTGAAGAAGTTTGGCATGGAAGACTCAAAGCCTGTTGGTACACCCATGGTAACCGGATGCAGGTTAACACAAAATGATGACACTTCTAAGGAAAATCAAACAAGATATAGGTCAATGATTGGTGGATTTCTCTACTTAACTCAGACCAAACTAGACATCATGAATGTTGTGTGTATGGTTGCTAGATATCAAGCTGATTTGAAAGAATATCATGTGATTGTTGTAAAGAGAATTTTTAAATACATGAGAGGAACATTTGATTTTGGACTTTGGTATCCTAAAAATGATGACCTTACCTTGAGAGCCTATACTGATGCAGATTGGGTAGAAGATGTAGATGACAGGAAAAGCACTAGTGGTGGTCCCTTCTTCTTATGGAAGAAGCTGGTGTCTTGGTTGAGTAAAAAGTAGAATTCCATATCCCTATCTACTGCTGAGGCAAAGTATATTGTTGTTGCAAATAATTGTACTCAAGTGCTATGGATGAAACAGATGCTGAAAGATATTAGAGTAGCATATGATGAGTCTATTTCCATATATCGTGACAACTCAAGTGCAATAAAAATATCAAATAATCTGGTGCTACACTCTAAGACCAAGCATATATCAATCAAGTTTCACTTCTTGAGGGAGAAAGTGAGTGAGAAAGAAGTCATACTGGAGTATGTACCTACCAAAGAACATATTGCAGACATTTTCACCAAGTTGTTTCCAAAAGATACTTTTGATATCTCAGAGGGATGCTAGGGGTAATTACCCCTCCTGATATGAACTAGAGATGCATTTACTTGCATCAATATGTGTGTTTCATAACTATAGTATGATCCAGATTGATGTTTTTGTGGTTGCTACTCAGGGGGAGTAGTCAGATGTGCATATATGTGGTTTAGAGATTGTATGTGGAAAGATAATGCTTATCTTTGCCATTGATGTCAAATGGGGAGAAGAGTAATGTGAAAAATTGTGAATTACCTAGCGAGAAGAGCCTTGTGGGGAGATCATGTAGAAGAAGTTGAGGAGAAGAGTCAAAATCTAAGGGGTAGTAAGTGTTGATTGAGAGTTGTGTTGATGGTGTTTTTTCACATCATGCACGTTGCCATCAATGCCAAAGGGGGAGATTGTTGGATATTGTGGTTGTGTTGTTGATATGTGGTTGTTATTGATGTCAGCACTATTAGCATTGTTGTATTGAAGGTTGTATATGTCGAGGATATTGAGAAAATTGTTAAAGAAAGTGTTGCAAGTTGACAGTGAATTAGTGAAGGTCATGAAGGTGTCTTGCTTAGTATGTTGATGATCAATCATTGTGGATTAAAGGGTTTATTTTTTAGTGTATCTAGTTTATCCATCGAAAGTTTCAAAGGTCAGTGTGAAGATTTAATCATGTTATGAACAATTGTGTTCTGACAGTTTTTTGTGGCTTCAGTTAGTGTTCCTGATTGAAGTTGATGCAATTTTAGTAATTTCAGTTGTTGCAGATGCTTCTCTATTGATTTGTGATGCTTGTGGATACTTCTAGATCATGCTCTATCTTTGTTGCATGCCCGCGTTGATTGGTGTGCTTGTGGTCGGCGATTTTTCTCTTGTGTGATCAAGTTTTTATGTTCTTGGTTGACATGGTGGTTGTAATGTGTTGTGGATCCTTGGAGAGTAAAATTTGAATGTTTGGCGTGCTCGAGGATGTTGTTTTAAGTCTTCATTATGTTGTGCCCGATGGTGTTTGATTCGCATTAAAAATTTACTTGTAAATTTGGGCTGACATTGTGTATATGTTTTATATTTCATATTTTATTTTGGCTGACGAAGTTGTTTATGTAATTACATGTTGCGGATATATAAGAGTGATTGTTTGAGTGAAGCAAAGTGTGCATAGAAGCGAAGAAGTGTTAGAGAGAGTGCAAGTGTGCGAATAGTGATCTAATCATTCAATTGCAAAGCAGAGTATGAAGAAGTTTGATCGAAGTGTGAAGGAGTGTTTATGTGCTTAACCAGAACTATACTAGGCTTTTGTAGAAGCTATTTTCTCAGTTCATACCCTATGGATCTAATCTGAATTTCTGTAAGACAGTGTGTCTTCTTTGGTCAGTGAGCCCTCTTGTATTTGAGCAGTGAACTCTAGACAGTGTGCCTGAATGCATGTGCATTCTCATTATTCTTCTTTATACTTTTAACAGGGTATACTATTATGGACTGACATCCACCGTGGTTTTTCCCCTAACAAGGTTTCCACATAAAAAATCTTGGTGTTCTCTGTGTTTCTCATATGCTGATTGTTTGTGGTTTATTATTCATTCATCAGATTTGAGATTAAGTAAAGTTAAATTTGAAAAGTTTAAATGTTCTGTGATAACTAATTCATCCCCCTCTCGCCCCCCCTCCTCTCAGTTGTCTATCCTTGTTTTGCCAACAAAAACTTGTATAATCTAAACCCATGATCAGCTTTGCTTGAAGCCACAATCCTCTCAACATGTTGTAGTCTTAATAATCTTCACATTACTAATATGACAAATCTAATACAAAGATTAGTCAAAACCTTAAAAACATAGAGAACATCCTCGATGTAACCATGTGTCTATATTGTAAATATCTGACCGAAAATGGGATTGTGATTGTGAAAAGACAAAAGCCCGAGTACTTTTCATTTGAATAACCCAGCAAACCTACTCTGCGCGCTCAGCAATGCAAATTATCCTCTCAAAGACCAACATATATTATTGGCAAGTTGTGCGTATGATGCCATGAAAGTCAAGAAAATGATATAAATCCTGACAGGGATGTCCTTAACCGACGAAAACAATTAAATGCACACTCTTTTCAAAGATATATTGTTTTCTTTGGTTTGAAGATATGTTTAAGTACAACAGAAGTTTTCGCAAAGTTTTTTAATTACAGAAAATGTTCTAGAATTCAATGTCTACGAATAGTATTATAAGTAAACAATTTAGAATTCAAATTTACACCAGCATGTCTAGGAATAGCTTTCACAGAAAATAATTTATAGTTCACTCTTAGATGCATGGTTACGAATAGCATTTATGAGAAGCAGAATATCTATTTGCTTTTAACATTTCCCTTCAAAGTCCAAACATTAGAACCATTCACAGCCATAGAAATTTACAACAGTTTAGCATTTTATTGTCCCGTGGTGTATATTTATCGTCTGCATTGATGGTGTGCAGTTTGAAACTGATGTTGAGAAGCAATCAACCTTAGTTAGGTTACACATTAAAACCTATGCAGATTCCTCATTTCTGGTACACCCAAACTTATCATTGATTTTCTTTTCTAGAAATAAATATTTATATAAATTTATATACTTTAAAAATTAGAAGTGTTTTTTCAAAATCCCACATTCTGCAATTAATTTGTAATATTTCATTCAATAACAAAGTCTCTGTGTTTTGTGGTTTTTGTTGAGTTTTCGAGTATGTTAATTTTACTATGTTTATGTATATACGGGTTCTACTTCTCATAAAACTGCGTTTTAATGGTTTTTTGGTGTTTTATAATGGGCAGCACCCTTTTAATCCCTCTTTACTTTATAAAAAATAATATGACTTACATTTATTAAGAGTTGAGAGAGTAAATGTAAATGACAAAGAAAATAATATCGTATTTAATTATTTCAATACAACTATCAAATTTACTTTTTGATTGGTTATATTGTATATAACAAAACTCATATCTAATGATGAAGAGATGTTTATAGCATAACATGATTGATAGGGATTCTCTTCACACCTAGGATGAATTTACATACTTAATTTTATTCTATGGCATGACCTTGTCCTTTAATCAAGGATCTATCATATGTTATAAACCTACAAGATCTACTCACCTTTTCCCACACCTATGAATAAAAATGGGTGATACTAAAAAGAACCATAGGGATTTGAAGTGGGTAGAGGAAAGGTTTTCAACTTTCTTGATAATGACTCAAATATCTTTGCTAATGAAATTATACTAAAGATGGGTCAAGAAAATAATTGATTCCTATGATGTTGATGCTAGGGTGTTTTCATATGCAATGATATAGTATTGATTTAGATATTTATTGACAATTATTTTTCTTATCTATCTAACCATGAGTACTAATTGAATAGGGTTGCCTATAAATACAATATACTAGATGCTTAGCTCAAATTTTTTTGGCATGCAATTAACAATAATGGTCAATTTTTTAAGGATTGGAACATTGGATTTGAAAATTGAAGTACATGGTTGCTATATAATCCATTCCAATGAATTTAGGCTATATTTATGTGTCTATGTCTAAGAAAAGGAAAGACAATAGGGAGAGTTCAATCTAGACCATTGGAGATTATAGTGATGGTTGGTTGATAAATTATAGGGTAGGATTAGTTTTTTTTTTTGAAACAAAACAAACTAAAAACTACAACATTGTATTTATAACAATTCTATAAGTAGTGTAGAAAAAAGAGAGTAAAAGAGTGCATGATACAATTTTATCCATTACCATATGCTACTCATTTGGATAACCAATTGTTCTATGGCACTATCTTCATTTTATGATAAATGTAGGGTTCATTAAGAAAGAGATAATGGACAAACCATTTCTTATCCTTGAAAACCAATTATTATATTTTATTTATTTTTATAAAGTCTTTTACATATTAAGTGATCATTACTTATGAGTAAAATATCTTACAAATTATCTTCCTATGATTAAAATCATTCTAGAAAAATGGATTTAAAGCATCCTAACATATTTTAAGGGATAAAACTATATGCCCTACACTTTTACATCTTAGTTTGACACCACTTAAGTATATGTTACAAATATATCACCAAAGTGGTCAATTCAACCTCTAGGAACATTAACTAACTCCTACCCTAGAAATTACTAAGAAATTGCCACTATAAACCCTTGAGTGTGGATTAGTACCTAGCTATGTACCCATTTGTCTACTTAGGTATAGGTCACATGACATGGACTAGTCCATAGATTAATGAGCTTGGTGTGCCCTAGTCTACCTCATGCAAAGTTTCAATTTCCCATTCCCAAGTTTTCCTTGTAAAAAATAGTCATTACACTATCATCCCATTTGCCAAAAATATCAAATTACATGATTAAGGACATATATTCATATACATAAAGGTAATGACAAATGTCAATATCCTATGCGATGAGACATATTAGAACTCTTAGCTTAAGTGCATGAAATGAATTATCCTAATAATCAATTAAATATTAATTAATTATTAGCTAATGCATGATTAACAAAGAAGAAGGTGAAAAATATGGTCAGGTTGGATAATGAATATGGTTTGATGGGTATAGGTTATGAAGAAAATGGATTGGAGGAAGGTAGGTTAGAGGAATTAGGGTTTGTATTCCTATATATAGGTATGGGAGGGTCATTTTCAAACGATTTCCACCCTCCTAGTTCTTGAGTGTTAAATCCTCCAAAGTGATTAGAGAAAAAATGACCTATAGAAATGGTAGGGATTCTATGGACCATCCACTATGTAGAGAGTCTATAAGTACCAATAGCTAGTCAGAGAACCTATGATGATATGTATTTAACCCTTAGATCATTAGATCTAGGTCTACGTGTAATAAATGCTAGGTCAAATTAGGTAATAAATTTTACCCAAGTAAATAATAACACATTTAAAACTCATTATGGATCACCTAATGCCCAAAATGGTGAATCTAATAAGATAGTTGTGCATTTGATAATAGTTTGGTATATTTGAAAAATAGGTTCGCTTTTGATATTTTGGTTTGCAATTGATTTAGCACATTTAATTAGTAGATTAAAGTATTTGAAAACTCAGTTAAAAATTGATTGTTAGAATGGGGATTTGATGAAATGAGCCACATTTGATAATTTTGTTACTTAGGTTTATTTGATTTTGAATATGGTTGACATTGTGTGCACTATTTTTGTAGGTTATATTAGATCCTATCATGTTTAGGGAGTGCCATATTTTTACTCGACATCTAAGTACATGGTTGGGTGAGATGGATTGTGCATTCTTAGAAGTCATCTATCTATGGAATATCACCTATATATGCCAAAGATTTATGCTCATAGGGACATGATGTCAACCTTTGTTGAGAGGTGGCATAGTGACCAGTCTACTTTTTTTCTTCCTAAAGGGGAGATCATTATCACTCTGGCATATGTATGAAGGATCCTTAAGATCTCAATCCATGGTGAGACAATGGCTTGGGATACTAATTTTGGAGATGGTGCCTTGGAGAGGGTCCTCTTATATGTTTATCTTAGCATTGAGGATGGTGATACGGACCTTCAAAGAGTGATGGGGACGTTTGATGCAATCCCATTAGTTTTGGAGTAATTGCCAGGAGGGTTGTTATTCCATAATCATGGATTAAGAGGATTTTATATTGGTTGGGGTTAGTGATTTTTTAGTGGTGAATATTCACCAATTAGATAATAGTTGAAATTTGGGAATCTAAACTTGGCTAATAGTTCAAGATCTAACATAATCTGAATCACCACATTTTCACAAAAACATATTTTAGTCTTATATAAATCACTAAAGAATTTATTTTATTAAACTTGTTAACTCAAAAATTCACCATAGATTTGATACATGATTAGATTAGATTCACCTAAATTGCATAAGTTGAAGTAGAAATATAAATTAATTTCCTAGTAGTATATCATAATTATTAGTTTCTTTAGGGACACATTTCCAATCTTTAGTTGTTTCCATTGATTTAAAATACAATCTACTAGACCTCATTGTATTCTATGAGGTAAAGTGTACCTACGATCTGTAATGCTCATGGACCTGAAATTGCTTTTGGAACATTGATCTCAATTTTGGGCCTCATGAGAATTACAGTTCACAAGTACATTTTACCTCACAAAATACAAATAGGGTTATTATATTATATTTTAAAAAGTGTAAATTACACATTGTAGAGTATACCCCTTAAACCCATTGATCATTTCCACCCTCTAGCCCCTACTTTTCTATAAGAATCATAATTCTTAAATCGAAATATTTTCTATAATAATTAATACATTTTCCTATTATTTTCCAAGATTCACCAAATTTTTGTACAAAATTTTAGGGATGTAAAAAAATCACCAATAAAATTAATATTTTTCCAAAAAAATAGGAAATATTTTTTGATAGAAATTAAGTTTTTTTCCAAAATTTTTTTTATAGGATTTTGAATATTTTATTAAGGGGGGTTTCTTAATGTTATCACTTGTTGGGGTAGAGTGTTGGAGTAAATTATTATTTATGGTGTTGTGTTTGCTAGGGTACCTATGTCCTGGCCCATTTATACCATGATATGCACTAGGTAGTGTAGAAATATAGTGCGAGTTTGTCTTCTTGATGTACATTACTTCACATTTAGGAATGGTATAATAGATCTATTACATATTCAATGAGTTGAAGAGAATGAGGCAATGGAATACCTTATGTATATGATTGTGTATTGAAACATCGATGGTTGGGTGAGCTCACCCACTAGAGGAGGGTTTTGATGAATTGGATACTATTTCTTGGAGGCCATGGTTACTATGTGAGGCTTGGATTGATGATGCTACACATTTTGTTTACTATCAACAACCTAGATCATTGATTGGGAATACAACACATATCATTGAGAGGTATCTTCCAAAGTTGATCAAATGGAAATTTAGTGAGGTTCAAGACCTACCCAATGAGAAGGCCATTTTTGTGTGGACATAGAAGTATAATTTTGACTAGAGGCCCATGATATCTCTATATATTCAAGTATAGTGGATTCTAACTATTTGGTCCTATTTTAGTGTGCATGGAGTGCAATAATTGTAGATGTAGGGACTATTGGAGACTTTTATAGATGGTGGGTGGCACATCAGCCTATTCGGTTGACTCATCTAAGTGGTGGAGGAGTGGCAAGGTAGAGATGAAATAGAGAGCTTGCTAGGGCCCATAGGTATAAGCTGAGAGTGGAGGAGAGTGGTGTTGTAGATGGGGGAGATGGGGGTGGTTGGGATGGGGATGGAGCCCAAGGTGGATATGGGGATTGAGGGAAGGTATAGGGATAAGGAGGGAGATGGAGATAATGGAAAATATGGAGGAGATGATGGTATGGGAGAGATGGGGATGATGGGATAGGGTTGGGGATGAATGAGGATATAAAGGATGGGGTGATGGTGGGGATAGAAAAGGAGATGGAGGAGGTGGTCAAATGGAGACTTGCAAGTTAGAATGGTGGTAGCCCTATCTAATTGATATTATGATTTTATGGAGACGCATGGGTATCCAGATAAGATGGACCTCTCTTCTTTACATGCATAGAGGAAACTAGAGAGGGATGCTAAGATGGCCTAACATTAACAGGAAAAAGTGGTAGGATAGGTACGTATGATGTAGATGATGAGGGAGGTGTAGATGTTTACATAGAAGGATACATATTATAGGGCCCTCTATGAGAGATAGGTGTACTTGTAGATTAGAGGGCTCTTATTTTATCGACTCAAATTAAATTTGGGGCCTCTCAATCAATTATATGAGAGGGTAGGTTGGTTATTGGAGCATCCTTAGCACCACCATCACCAATTCCAAAACAAATAGGATAGGGTCCAACATAATAGATAGTCATACAACTAGCAACACAAGAAATTATTCAACAAGGGGTGGGTCTTCCTCCTAGTTCACCCTCACCAAGGATTTTAGAGGGTGTTTTCTTAGTTTAGAAGAGCTTCTGTAAATTATACTTGCACCATCATAAATTTTCACCCTTGAAAATTTCACCTTATGTCTTTTACACCCTTAAATTATTGGACCTAATTGAGTATTTAATGTCCTAAATTATGCATTCTATGACCCATCTTTAACAATTACTGATGAATTGCAAGTGAGAAAAAATTGCACTTATCTAATTCCTTGCCCCCAACACTAAATGTCCTAGAAGATAGGTCTAGGAAACTCATGCCCTGGGCATAAGTGTCCTCCCATTTTCCCTCTAATTTCAAATATATCGGTGTCGATAATTTATTATCTGTAATTCAATTGTCGAAAGTCATCTATCAGGATTTATTTTTTGGGAAATTGAATAAATGCCTATAAATACCTAGTCATTGAAGGAATTTTGAAGACATGTCTTCCATTGTTCCAATTGAGATCCCATAAGTGTCAACTGATGAAAAATCACCTACAACATTATCTGGCAATGATCTAACAGATTTGCGAGTGAAAACAAAAGGCTCTGATCTAACATCAAAGGACTGCATGAAGACATATCTAAAAAAACTCTACAAGGTCCTGCAGTCATGCATGGGGTGCATGTGTCCTTCATTTTCAGCCCCAAATTTGAACCACAGGTGAAAAATTGTCCTACTCTACTCATTTTTATTGTTTGAATTTTCCTGTGACTTTCTGGGTCTCTTGTATTTACATTAGAACAATAATTTTTATTATTAGCCTAGTTATATCATTGCATCTCATTTATAAATCCACCCTAGATTTGGTCAAGGGTTGGTAGCCTCACCTTTCAGGCTGTAAGTCAATCAAATCCCTTATCAAATCCATCAAACCTTCACTACCATAAAATATCTAATGAATAAATTTTGTAAAAATGCCCAAACCTTAGGGTCAAATATTAGGGTTTACCTTTTTCAATGTTTCATTTTGGTGAACCCAACATGTTAACACTATATACCTTTTGAAATATGAAGTAAATCATCCTAGATCTAGGTTTTGTAATGCATTGTTTTGCATTGTTCATTGAGGCATTCATTTTTGCATCATAAAAAAGCATAGTTTTTTTCTAAAAATTGCATTCATATTGTATAATAAGTTGTAATAGGGATTTTTTAGTCATTCTAGCTTAGATCTACATTCAAATTTCATTCAATAGGTCATTAAAATCTGTAATTATTCATATTATTCATTTAGGCATCTTTCATTTAGGTCAAAAAAGTGAAAAATTGTATTATTTTGTTTCAAAATTGCATCAAATCATCATTCTCAAAAATTTTCATCTTGAAATTAGTCAATTATTGCATCTTAGATCTAAAATTTGCATTCAAAATTTTCATTTACTATTCAATAATTTACATTTTTTAATTTCATAGTCATAAAATCAACAAAATCTAGAAAAATATTAACTCTTAGACCTATCTGTCTACAGATTTGGGAACCTTAAATAGTAACAAACACAATCAAACTTTAAATTTTTTGAAACCCTATCTAGGACATAGGAACCCTAGGTGCCTCTATCATACTTTTTATGGTTGAAATTTGGCTCAGATATCTATTTTTGTGTTCTCAGTTGGATTCTACTGTCTAAATTGCATTTTTGCATTTCAAAATTGTCATTCATTTCCATTATTGTTGCATATTAGAATTATTAAGTTCACAATCATAAATTCAAAAAAATGTGGAAAAATATTCACTGTCAAAATTGTTTGCATCTAGATCTAAGAACCCTAAATAGTCAAACTTTGAAATTCCTAAAATCCTTCCTAGGAAACAGATGTTGAACATCCAAAATGCCGAGAGGGGGGTGAATCAATATTCCATAAAACCATTCACATAATATCCATCTAAGCATTATCACAAATATGACTAAATTACCAAAAGAAGACATGAAATCAAGAAAAAGCATCAACACACATGAGCACCAAATTGGGAAAAACCACGATGAGGATTAGCTCACAATATAGTATATTTGGATATAAAATATTATAGGGCTCACTGCTAGGACTTGTTATGCCTTGGATAACCAACCCATTTTTTTGGGGTCAAAATGCCCCCCCTTGTGTTTGTTTGTCCCTTGTGTCCTTGTTTGGGTCTTAGGAGTTTTTCTTTTTCTCCTAAGTCCTTATTTCTTTTTCTTTTTGAGTTCAGGTTTCAGGAAGGAACATGCACTTGTTACTTTTCACAAGGTTCAAGTTCATGTTCATCTCCCAGTCGCAGCCCTATCTTTTGCCTTGTCTTTTCTTTGTTTTTTCAAGTTTGGATCACGTACCAACACTCACACTTGTTGCTTTGTGAAGTATAAGTTTTTGTGCATGTCCCGGTTCTAGCCCCTCTTTTTCCTTGTGCATTTTGCTTGTGTCGAAGTCGAGTTTTAGACTAGAATCGAAACCAAGAACTTTTCAAAGTTCTTGTTCCTATTTCTAGCCCGATCCCAATGTCTAAATCCTTTTCATGTCTTTGTTCGCTTTGGGATCAAACTTTGGACCGCGACTCAAGCTTTGCATCTTTTTGAAAGTTCTAGTTTGTTTGTGTGTCTCGATCTCGGTCCCCGCTTTCTTTTTCCTTTCGGGATTGGACTTCAGACCATGACTTGTGCTTTTGAACTTTTCAAATTTCTAGGTTCATCTCACAACCCATTTCCTGATCCATGTGTTGTTTTGTTTGTTTGTCGGGTTTTAGGTGGTAGGTTGTCAACTGAACTTTGTACCTTTTGAAAGTTCAATCTCGGGCCATTCCCCTACCCCAACCTCCAGTTACCTTCATTCTTGCACCTTGTATTTATGACTCCACTTGAATCTCGAGACCCGACCAACCTAAAATTAATGCTAGAATCGCTCACATGCACGAATGGGTTTTTATCCTGCCGCTCCTCAATTTCTGTCCATTCTACTTTGAAGAGTTTGGCGAATAGAATGAGAGTGACACCGAGCTAGGGTTTGAGGAATTTGTTGTGATTTTTTCAATGTGATGCTAGAATTATTGGGTGCATTTGAAGGTAGGTGTTCTTGCTTCCATTTATGTCCTTGTTTTCTTGTTTTTTCTTCTTTTCTTTTCATTTTTCTTTTTCTCATTTGGCTTTGTTTCGCCTCTCTTTGTTTTATTTCACACCATTTGGTGTGTTTTCCTTCGCTCTCAAACCCTTTTTGGGTTTGTTGTGCATTTCTTGGTGCTCTTGTGTTGTCATCTTGTCTTTTCATCATGGGATTGTCCATCTCATTGTGCCCTAGTTGTCTAGGGTTTTTCTCTACGTTCAGGTTGGATTGGTTTGAATCGCCAATTTTGAGGTGTCGACCGTTATAAATTAAAATTTCTTGATCCCACACGTAACCCGGTACTAAAGGCACATTCTAGGATCTTGTCATATTTGTTACCACCTTCGTTATTCATCGCCCTTTTGATTTCTTAATCCCTGCATGTATATCGGTGTCAGGAATCGAACCAACACTTAAGTTTGTGTATTGCTCAGTGTCAGTTTCTCCACTTGCCCGATCCTTGCATTACTATAAAGATCGGGGGTTGGAATGATACCATGAGTTTGATTTAAATTATTGGATAAGTGTTATTATAAGTCTTTCTTCTAACCCCTGATTACCATCAGGGTCAAAAGTTGTTTCGATATCGAGCCATTAACCCATCGATTGATACATGGTTCATGATGAAACTCTGATCTCGACTCTCAAAATCTTATCAGGATTGGAACTTAGAGTTGACCTGTTCCCAGTGCACATTTTTAAGGCTTGGTTCATGATGGAGTCCCGAACAAAATTCTCGATATCTTATAAGGTTTGGAACCCAAGAAGCTACTAACACATGTCCATTTTGAATGGGTCTGGTTCTGAATGACAACTCAATCCTGACATCTAATTCAAATTCGAGATAGAAACTCTACAAGATCCCATCCATTGATTTATCTAGCTAACTACCACTTCCTAGTCGTGACCTGATCCCGACTCTCGATCACATTGTGGGATTGGACCATGCACTAATACCCAACTATCATGTGTCTAGGTTCCTAGTCATGGCCTAATCTCGATCCTGACTCTTGAACATTGTGGGGTCAGAATTTGGAATTGCATTGAACTTCTTTGATTAACATAAGTATGGTACCTAATCATGACCTGATCCTAACACTCAACAAAATTTAGTTTATGGTTTAAAATGGTTAAGTTCTTGGTTTTATTTTGAACCAAAGGCCCGAAAATGATGAATTAAATTATTGAATTGGTTTCTAACTTGAATTAATGTGAATGTCATATGAATGCTTGCATTTAAGCTTCTCCTCATATATCTTTCATCTTTGCCTAATAACAGAAAATTGTAGGATAACTAACAAATTTTTGACTCTGAAGACGAAGTACATATTGAGGAAGTTCCTACTAAGGGAACATTCGAGGGAACATCAAAGAGAGCAAGATCTAAGAGATTAAAACCAGAACAAGTTCCTTACATGATGAAGTATAAGTATCAGGGGATCCCAGCTCCATCTAAATTTGACTATGAAGTCATGAACATAACTAACACATTGGTGGGACATATAGATCTAGAGTAGTTCTGAAAAGATATATTTTTTGCAGATATTATCCCAAGAGCAAGGAAAGAATTTGATGACTAAGGCTTAGGAACTTGAACTATGGGATAGGGATGTGGAAGGAAACAAATAGATTACCAATAAATAGTGGTTGAAGAAAGAAAAGAAGTCAATAAAGAAGGTGCCACCTAATTCTAAGAGGTCATACTTTTTTGAGGATATAGGAGATATTATCACACTACTGTCTACACCGTTTGGAAAATAAGGCTTAGGAACTTGAACTATGGGATAGGGATGTGGAAGGAAACAAATAGATTACCAATAAATAGTGGTTGAAGAAAGAAAAGAAGTCAGTAAAGAAGGTGCCACCTAATTCTAAGATGATGACTAAGGCTTAGGAACTTGAACTATGGGATAGGGATGTGGAAGGAAACAAATAGATTACCAATAAATAGTGGTTGAAGAAAGAAAAGAAGTCAATAAAGAAGGTGCCACCTAATTCTAAGAGGTCATACTTTTTTGAGGATATAGGAGATATTATCACAGTACTGTCTAGACTGTTTGGAAAATAAAATTCTCGTATCTTTGAACACTAGACATTTCCTTTCATCTAATTGATTCTAGATGGAAGGAAACACTTAGATTGGGCACAAATCATCTTAGATAACATTCATGGCCAACTCCTCTAGCTAACATAGACTAATACACTTTATATGTCTTCTTATGTCATGTATTTTGCAGTGAGGATTGGAAGGTTTCTTGTATTGAACACTTAGAGTTCAATGGATGATGGCCCAGGTCAAAAGAAGGTTTGGGATTATTATGAGCAACTTGAGCTAAAGGATTTGTGGAATAACTTTAAATGAGTCAATGATGATTTTCTGTATGTGGTTATAAATCAGCTCACATGTGACATTGGTTTTAGATTATCATGAGATGCTATAGAGCTCATTCGGGAATGGGGGTATTGGTTTAATCAATATCCCAAGACTACTTATTTCAAGTTATTTGGTTTTGATGGCCACCCTTTTAAGTTGCCAAGATGTTGTGGTGATAGGTGGATTTTTATGGAATTTTCTAGGAAAGTTGCAGAAGTAAATGTTGTATTCTCCTCACAACATAAGACTGTTGCTCATTCTTTTCCCTTGAAATTGGGGTTCTTTTCTTGTTCTTCTTTGGTAATGGCTAAATCAGCAATGGAATATTTCTAGGCTTTAAATTTGTAGCAGCACACTTATAGGAAAAATCTTGATCCTAAGAAGAAAATGTATGTGATGTATCCCTCTCACTTTTCTCAGCATATTCCACTTCTTGAGGAATTTTGGGCTAATCTTCAAGATCAATTTGAAGTAAGGAAAAAGGGCTATGAGAGGTTAACAATTCCCCAGATGAGGGATTTTGATGTTAAAATTGATATTCCTAAAGGCACTATAGATGATGGGATCACTCTTGATCCCTAGTATGATATGGAAAAAGTGGCCACAAAAATCTTGGGGCCCATCAATTGGGTAGAAAATGAAGAAACTAAAATTAGAAAATCATCACAAGGAGTGGTAAACAAAAGCTTGAAGTGGATTGAACTTTTTTTGAAATAGCCAAGAGTTGGGGTGTCAAAGAAAATAGGTTCTAGCAATGAACCCACTTCCTCCGCAAAGACTAAAAACTATAAAAGGTTGAAGAAAGGTTTTGCAACAGTGGAAGAAGCCATAGAAGAGCCTCCTCAAACAAAGGAAGATGTTTCTTTATAGTGGATTGATGATACTTTGTGTAAATCAAAGATTACTTATGAGGTGGTTGTTGCTAGGGTTACTTCAGGTTTTGTTGTCATACCCTTAGCTATTTTCACCCTAGTGAGAATATTTCTATAGAAGGAGATGTTGTTGTTCCTCCACAAATAGAGGGAACTGCTCCTATCATTCCATTAACTTTGAAAACTGCAACTGTTGAAAAGGAAAGACCTCCTCTAGTTGATATAGTAGATATTTCTTCAAATTTTGAAAGAAGTCCATCTCAAGAAGGAGGACCTGAATGGGAGGAATATCTAAAGAAATTTGAAGAGGAACCAAGAGACGAGGAAACTAGGTTTAAAATTGGTAGTCTACATAGTGTAAAGAAGGAGTTAAATGATGTATTAACTGAAAAGGAACAAGAAGAACTAGTGGAGAGTGCCAAAAAGTTGGCTGCTAAACATTCCACCCAAGAAGAAGAAGAACATAGGAAGAAAACCAAAGATCTAGTTTGGGAAAAGGAAGCAGTTGAAGCATTGAAGAAATTAGAAGAAGCTTGCGAGTGAGAATTGAAGGAAACTCAAGAAAAGGGAGTTGAGGAAAAGCTTTGGGCTAAAAATTTGGAGCAGCAAAGGTTGCAGGATGAAGAAGAGGCTGCTAAAAGAGAGGAAGAAATAAGAAATATAGAAGAAATAAAAGTTGAGAATGAGAGGAAAGAATAGGAAAGCTAATAGAAGGAGCAAGAGGAGCTACAAAGGGTTGCTTCTCAACAAACCATTGGAATAATTTCTTCTACATCTCCATCCTCGACACCTCCTAATGTCCAAAAAATAGCCACTTAGCCAGCTACCCCCACTTGGCTGAAATTGAATTTGGAGAAGAGTCACCAAGTGCAAGCCCAGCTAGTAACATGGGATGAGATGAGAACAAAAATAGACAAGGTAAATGTTATCTATTGAAACTACACACTAGCTAAGCTGCAAGATTTAATACGATAAGTTGCATGAATTAGCTTTCTAGAGAAAACATGGGAAGACCTCTAAAGTTGTGGGTTACTTGTAGGTAGAGGTCAACCTCTGGAGAAGGATGACTTCCTATCGGTTATCACCTAACTACTAATTCTTGAGGAGAAAAGGGAGAAAGATTGCATAAAATGAAAACTACCTCCTAAGGTGATACACCAGAATATTTCTTAGACTTGAAAACTCAGATTTCATACACTTGCATACAATGACTAGAAAAACAACTTGCACAACTTGTTTTTGTGTGCATTGCATAAGTGTTTTATAAAAAGTCCTTACTGCTTCAGCTCTTAGGAGGAAAAGACTTCACAGCTAAAAGCAACTTGCAGTCTTGACATAGATTATAACCTGCAACATCACACTTCTCTACAAAAAGGTACTAAAGCCATGAGACAAAGTTAAGGGAAATGAATACAATCTCACAATAACTTAATTAATCATGTGGAAATACACAAATATTGTAGTAACAAGAAGGAAAAAATACTCCATTCAATGATACCCAAGGTTTGCATTGTATTCCATGTCCAAATGAGTTACAAAACTTTGCATAATTCTGCCAAAGGATCCAAAAGTCACTAAGTGCAGAAATGCCAATCAAGAACTCATTACAAAATGAGTTACAAAAGCAATATGCATCAAAGCTCCAAAAAAGTTGCACCAAAATAGGATCTAGAAGCATCTATTCTCATAAGCCTTCAAAAAGCCTACTTTCTAGCCATTAAACTTCATCCAAAAGAGCTTCAAATGAGTGAAAAAGTCAAATTTGACATTGTCAAACATGAAGGCATGAAAATGGGTCTAAATCATCTCAAATGTGCTTTAAAAGGTTAAAGCAACCTCCAACAAGATGTGTAAAGGTTTCAATATTTGCTCCACATTTTTGTAATTGAGTCAAAAGAAGCTCCTATAACTTTGGCATATGTTCTCAAAATGATTCCAACCTCCCTCGATGCTCTCAAAAGTCATAAATTAAAGCATATCCTATCCTTAAACTGAATTTGCAAAATAGCACCTCCATTTTCATTATTATGGCACTTTGACATAATGATTTATAACAAAATCATTAGAATCAAAGACCATACAATACTTGGTCAAATGCAAAAAAAAGGGAACAATTTATATGAAGCATAAGTCTTGAAAGACTTAGGAAGAATTAAACACTAGGCATAACTTCAAAGCTATGGTATAATTTATCTTTCAAAGTTTTATTAAAAAACTAAAAAAAAAAAATCCATCAGTATAAAAGCTAGGGAAAAACCCTAAAAGGTAAAAGATGTAAAAATTATACGAAGTATTTCATTGTGCTTTTAAAACTTCTAGAAGTTTTCCTCACCTTGCAGCGTCGCCATTGAGGGTTTCAGTGGAGCTTTTGCTGGAGAATTTCATAGCTTCAGGAGCATTTTAATTGCAATTTCTATTGAACGACCTTTATATGCTAGGTAAGCATTTTTATGTCATTTTAGCTTCATTTTCTAAAGAAAAGATGCTCAAATCGAGCCATTTCTTCATTTTTCTGCAAAATTGTGAGTACTTTTTTCTTCTATGGCTGTGACTACTATGATTTTCTATTGATCCTTTCATAGGGAACTTCATTTTTTTCTCCACATGGTTATGTTTTCCTTTTTTGTAGATTTCATGCTCTTCTTTTAACATTCTTTGCATCTCAATTCCATGGCTAGATGGCTTTTATGATTTTTAATGGCTCGATTTGCTAGTTGTCTCCATGGCTACACCCAATGCACTCTCTTTTATTATGATTCTTTGAACTTTCTGGGTTAAGAAACTATTGATGGCCATAGCTATACTCATTGCAAGCATTGGGTTCTAAAAAAATTTCATGCCTCCATTCGTTGTTCATCTACAGTAATATTCTTTATTTGAATATGGTTGTCGCTTGGCCCCATTTTGCTACATAGAAAAGTAACCTGTTAAATACAACATTCTGAATTTTTGTTTTCTGGGCTGCATTATTTTAAGGGCTTCGAGCTTTAAAAATCCCCATGTTTCCCTCAAAATTTAAGCAAAAAGCTTATTACAAGCTTGCTTGTTTCTCTATTTTCGACCAAGGGTTTGAGCCCATTCCCCTTTGAAATATATGCTCAATATATGTTCTTTTTTAGAACACTGGTACTAGATTATTGTCATGTGATTATGCTACATTTCTTGAATCTCAAACTCTGTTCATTTACATCCTATTGTGTGTTGAATTTTGTGGAAGGATTAATCAATGAATAAGTTGTCCCTATATTACATTATTTCTTACCATGGTGGTAAGATGTGGCTCTTCTGCTTATTCTCCAATAAATGGGTTGGTTCTTTTTGTAGCAGTCATAATATCATTGTTACTAGTAATCTCTTTATCATCCAGTTGTATCAATATTACCATCATTCTTATTACATTCTCAACGGAGCCTATGCATTGTCATTCTCTAAAGGAAAATTCCCTGCCACTGTATGACTGTGCTTTGTCTAGTTCATTGTAAACATCATCATATTCTACCTTGTGACAGTCACTAGCATGGTTGTCAAACTATGTTTATGACTGTCTTAAAATAGAACTTTCATATTTTCCTTAGGTTTGTGCTCTTTATAACTGTCACTCCTAAGAAAAAGCCCTGCCACTGTATGACTATGCTTTGTCTATTTCATTGTAAACATCATCATATTATACCTTGTGACAGTCACTAGCATGGTTGTCAAACTTTGTTTATGACTATCTTAAAATGGAACTTTCATATTTTCCTTAGGTTTGTGCTCTTTATAACTGTCACTCCTAAGAAAAGGCTTCACTGTGTCTTTTACTCTTCATAATGTTATCCTTAAAAGGAGACCCAAGCATCCTCTACTTGGCTATGATGATCATTGCACACTCATAAAAATCTGCCCTTGTTGATTACTCCATGATTTGGACCTTGTTGATCCATTATAGGGTTATGATTATCATGCTACAAATGTCATATTGTTTCCATAAATCCATTTATGGACTGTCCTTGCATTCCTTGGATCATTATGATGTATTCTGATGAAACTTTCCTTTTCAAGACTTTAGCTTAACTTTACTGAAAATTGAATGACTCTTGAAATAGTCAGATCTCTTTATCTTAATAAAATCTACTCCATGTGATTGTATTAGGTAGCACCATTGTTCAACTTTTATGACATTGTCTACATTCTTCATGATTACCTTGAACATGTATATATGTCACCTATGATAGTGACATAAATTCACTATCATAGATGATGTATGGTTGTTTGAGGGAATCATAAAGAAATGAATTACCTTTCAAAAGACAACAAAGTACACTGGGCTCAACCCTTGTGGGAGCCACATTTACCCCATGTGCCTTAATTTTGACAAAAGAGAAACTTACATTTCTTGTATATGCACATGAAGCAAACAAGTTAGAAAACAAAATGTAGATCTTAAATAAATTTTTTTGATGGCTTCAATGGTTTTCATGGATATTCTGGATATGCATGCTTATTTAATGTAGATTGAGATTAGTATATATGTGTGTAGGTGTATGTTCATGTATATTTGGAAACTTTTCATTGCTTAGAGCATTACTTTGACACCAATGCTTATGTCACATGCAGAACTGGGAGTGGTATGGAACTAAGAGGGACAAATGCAACTCGGGACAACAATAGGGTAAGACAACACAACAAGAACTAGTCATTCTTAGGCAATGACTAGTTTCCCTCTCTACATGCACATTTCCTTTATTTACCTATTCATGTACATATAATTTTCCTTATTTGCATTGAATAAGTAAAGATAATCCCATAGCTTGTGTGCGATAATGTACACTTTACATTCAATACGGCTTGTGTCAGATAATGTACACTTTACATTCAATAAATATTACTCTATTGTTCAGAAAAGATTTGAATCTCTCTTCTGTTACATGCATATGTGTGAATGCAGTAATTTGTAGATGTAATCTTTTGGATTATTTCATTTATGCAGTTAAATGTAATGTAGGAATGATTTAAAATGCACCTTTTCATTAGTTTAAAATCAACAAGTTCTACCTGATTGAATTATAGGTGAAAATCTAGTAACATTTTTGGCGACTTCTATTGTATGTTTTTATGCTAAACATTCTGACCAGTTGCCTAGATTTATCCTTGGGCATGGAGTCATTTGGAAAATTTAGAAATAGACCTAGAGCAGCTTTGTACATGGTTGTAACTCATTTGTAACTCATATTGATAGATCAGGTCACCTGGAAACTTATTGAAAACAAGAAAGCTACAGAAGGGAAACTATCTAACTGTGTTGGAACAACACTTAGGGAATTGAAACCTACAGCTAAACCTATTCTAACCTACCCTAAAGTGAGACAAAACTACTTAAACAAAACTATTTATAGGAAGAATGAAATAGCTTCCCCTTCTTTTCAATATGCAATGATTTGTATGCATAATAGTAACTAAAATAAGATAATATACTGAGAAATGTTCAACAAGTTGATGCAACAATTCATGAAAAAGATAAATAGAATCACTTACCTCCCTAAACAAATCATATGTAATGTTAATCAAGGGAGGATAAGTGAGTTGAACATACTCTTGTTTGACTACAAATGCATCCTAGATACCATCTTCAACTATAGCTTCATGTGTGAGTGCATGATTGATCATTGGTGTTGTATTGGACTCCATCTGGGCTAAGTATCTGATAGGACAACCCCTTGAGAAGACAAAGCTTGAGCTTTCCTTGCTAAAATCTTGCTCATGGACTGCCACTTTATCTCTGTGCTGGCTAGAAAGGTCTAATCCCTATGGCTGACTTGGTGGAAAAGTAGAAACCTCCTCACTATGCTTATGCTTTCCCAAATGAACATTCATTCCTTCAATGGAGAACAATGAGATGGCTTTCTCCAACACACTTTCAATTAAAACATCAGCTTCTGGCTCCTTTATACTCTAGAAAGGAAGCTACTTAAAATTCTCATTATCACTTAAAGAATTACTCTCCAAATCATTATTTTCTTTTTCAATGAAAGAAGGAAAAAATTCAACTAGTTTAGTAGTCTCAAGCTCCTATGTACAAAAGAATGGAAGTTTCTCCAACCAACTAGGACCTTGCAAATTAGGTTCACGAGGCTTCTCGTGTTCTTTCAACACCTCAGCAAGCTTGTAAACCTGTTGTTCCAACTCACCATGATTGTCAACTTCTTCTAGTAGGTTTGGTTCCTTTTCATGCAACTTTGAACAAAAATGTTCAACTATACCTATGCATACCTCTTCAAAAAGTTCAAAATTAGCTTTCTCATCCACAACATGCTTGAAAACATCAAAGCTCATATCATGGAAGAAGGTATTAGATTCAATTTTATCATCTTCTTCCAAGTCCAATGCTCCATTGTCTTGTTGATGATCATTGGTCAGCAACTCATCACATTGTTTGATGTCATCTTGTTGTTCAATCCTTTGCTACTGCAATTTATAACACCTTATAGCTAGATGTAATGGATTTACCTCTTTAATATTTTCCAAAAGGAGTAAGCTGTTGGGATCAATGGGTTGCTCTTCTTCTACTTTCTTTTCAACCCAAAATTCATTATGTTCAAAACTTGGAACATTGAACCATGAAAAGTGAAGTCCTTCCTCAAAGAAAGGATTTGGAAAGGTAACAGTTGATTGGGGCACTTGAGAAAACTATTCTTCAGGAGAATTGGATTGAAGTTGTTCAAATATTACATTCTCTTGCACTGAATAAGACCCTTTTTGTGCCTCCACCTCCTGCTAATGAGTATAAGCTTGATAAGCAAGCTCTTCCTGCTGCTAGTTGATCTCCTGTTGTCTTTCAATATCTTCAAACTACTTTTGGAAATATAAAGACATATTCTCCAAGCTCATATTATTAGAATTTTGAGACTCATTAGAAAATTAACTTTGCTAGTTATATTTTGTGAAATCAGCAGCATGACTACTTTGATATGGCAAATAAGAAGGTGTATAAACAACATTTTTGTGAAATGGTGAATGGTAAAACATATTACCATGAAATCAACACTTAGCCTACTGAAACTAGTTACTTTGGGCATGGAGTCGCTAGATATGCAAATTTCAACCTCTTAAGGTCTGAAAGTTGTTGATTGCATATCAAAACCAACAATACGATGTGTTCTTTCTAAACTGTCTAATTTGACAGTCCCAACGGGCGTGCCATAATTGTTATCTACTAAAATTGCACCCTAGCTAAGCTGCAAGATTTAACAGGATAAGATGCATGACATAGCTTTCCAAAGAAAACATGGGAAGACATCTAAAGCTGTCAGTTACTTGTAGGTAGAGGTCAACCTCTGGAGAAGGCCAACTTCCTATCGGTTATCACCTAACTACTAATTCTTGAGGGGAAAAGGGAGAAAGATTGCATAAAATGAAAACTACCTCCCAAGGTGATACACCCGAATATTTCTTAGACTTGAAAACTCAGATTTCATACACTTGCATACAATGACTAGAAAAACAACTTGAACAACGTATTTTTGTGTGCATTGCATAATTTTTTTATAATAATTCCTTACTGCTTGAGCTCTTAGGAGGAAAATACTTCACAACTAAAAGCAACTTGCAATCTTGACATAGATTATAACCTGCAACATCACACTTCTCTGCAAAAAGGTATTAAAGCCATGAGACAAAGTTAAGGGAAATGAATAAAATCTCATGATAACTTAATTAATCATGTGGAAATACACAAATATTGTAGTAACAAGAAGGAAAAAATACTCCATTCAATGATACCCAAGGTTTGCACTCTATTCCATGTCCAAATGAGTTACAAAACTCTGCATAATTTTTCCAAAGGATCTAAAAGTCACTAAGTGCAGAAATGCCAATCAAGAACTCATTACAAAATGAGTTAAAAAAGAAATATGCATCAAAGCTCCAAAAAAGTTGCACCAAAATAGGATCTAGAAGCATCCATTCCTTTAAGCCTTCAAAAAGCCTACTTTCTAGCCATTAAACTTCATCCAAAAGAGCTTCAAATGAGTGAAAAATTCAAATTTGACTTTATCAAACATGAAGGCACATGAAAATGGGTCTAAATCATCTCAAATGTGCTTTAAAAGGTTAAAACAACCTCCAACAAGATGTGTAAAGGTTTCAATATTTTATCCACATTTTTGTAATTGAGTCAAGAGAAGCTCCTATAACTTTGACATATGTTCTCAAACTGATTCCAACCTCCCTCAATGCTCTCAAAAGTCATAAATTAAAGCATATCCTATCCTTAAACCAAATTTGCAAAATAGCACCTCCATTTGGATTATTATGGCACTTTGACATAATGATTTATAATAACATCATTAGAATCAAAGACCTTACAATACTTGGTCAAATGCAAAAAAAGAGGAACAATTTATATGAAGCATAAGTCTTGAAAGACTTAGGAAGACTTAAATACTAGGCATAACTTCAAAGCTATGGTATAATTTATCTTGCAAAGTTTTATTAAAAAACTAAAAAAAAAAAATCCATCAGTATCAAAGCTAGGGAAAAACCCTAAAAGGTAAAAGATGCAAAATTATACAAAGTATTTCATTGTGCTTTTCAAACTTTTGGAAGTTTTCCTCACCCTACAGCACTGCCATTGAGGGTTTCAGTGGAGCTTCTGCTGGAGAATTTCACAGCTTCAGGAAGGATTTTGATTGCAATTTATGTCGAAGAAACTTTATATGCTGGGTAAGCATTTTTATGTCATTTTAGCTTCATTTTCTAAAGAAAAGATGCTCAAATGGACCCATTTCTTGAGTTTTCTGCAAAATTGTGGGTACTTTTTACTTCTATGGTCGCGACTACTGTGATTTTTTGTTGATCCTTTCATAGAATTTTTTTTTTTCTCCACATGGTTGTGTTTGCATTTTCTATAGATTTTGGGCTCTTCTTTTAGCATTCTTTGCATCTCAATGCCATGGCTAGATGTCTTTTATGATTTTTAATAGCTCGATTTGTTGGTTGTGTCCATGGCTGCTGCCAATGCACTCTATTTTATTATGATTCTTTGAAATTTCAGGTTAATAAATTATTGATGGCCGCGACTATACTCATTGCAGGCATTGGGTTGTAAAAATTTCTCGCACCTCCATTCATTATTCATCTACAGTAATATTCTTTATTTGAATATTGCCATGGCTTGGCCCCATTTTGCTACATAAAAAAGTACTCTGTTAAATACAACATTTTGAATTTTTGTTTTTTGGGTTGCATTATATCAATGACTTCGAGCTTTAAATCCCCATGTTTCCCTCAAAATTTAAGCAAAAATATTATTACAAGCTTTCTTGTTTCTCTATTTTTGACTGAGGGTTTGAGCCCATTCCCCTTTGAAATCTCTGCTCACTTGATGTTCATTTCGAGAACACTGGTACTAGATTATTGTCATGTGATTATGCTACATTTCTTGAATCGCAAACTCTGTTCATTTATGACCTATTATGTGTTGATATATGTGGAAGGATTAATCAATGAATAAGTTATGCCTGTATTACATTATTTTTTACCATGGTGGTAAGATGTGGCTCTTCTGCTCATTCTCAAATAAATGGGCTGGTTCTTGCTATAGCAGTCATAATATCACTTTTACTAGTAATCTCTTTGTCATCCTATTGTATCAATATCACCATCATTCTTATTGCCTTCTCAAAGGAGCCTATGCATTGTCATTCTCTAAAGGAAAATTCCCTGCCACTCTATGACTGTGCTTTGTCTAGTTCATTGTAAACATCATCATATTCTACCTTGTGAAAATCACTAGCATGGTTGTCAAACTATGTTTATGATTGTCTTAAAATGGAACTTTCATATTTTCCTTAGGTTTGTGCTCTTTATAACTGTCACTCGTAAGAAAAGTTTTCACTGTGTCTTTTACTCTTCATAATGTTATCCTTAAAAGGAGACCCAAGCATCCTCTACTTGGTTTTGATGACTGTAGGGCTATCATGATCATTTCACACTCATAAAAATCTAACCTTGTTGATTACTCCATGATTTGGACCTTTCTGATCCATTATAGGGTTCTGATTATCATGCTACAAATGTCATATTGTTGCCATAAATCCATTTATGGACTGTCTTTGCATTCCTTGGATCATTATGATGTATTCTGATGAAAATATCATTTTTAAGTCTTTAGCTTAACTTCACTGAAAAGTGAATGACTCTTGAAATAGTTAGATCTCTTTATATTAATAAAATCTACTCCATGTGATTGTATTAGGTTGCACCATTGTTCATCTTTTATGACATTGTTTGCATTCTTCATGATTACCTTGAACAAGTATATGTCACCTATGATAGTGACATAAATTCACTATCATAGATGATTTATGATTATTTGAGGGAATCATAAAGAAATGAATTACCTTTCAAAACACAACAAAGTATGCTGGGATCAACCCTTGTGGGAGCCACGTTTACCCCACGTGCCTTAATTTTGACAAAATAGCAACTTACATTTCTTGTATCTACACATGAAGCAAACAAGTTAAAAAACAAAATGCAGATCTTAAATGTTTTTTTTATGGCTTCAATGGTTTTCATGGATATTCTAGATATGCATGCTTATTTAATGCAGATTTTGATCAATATATATGTGCGTAAGAACTAAGAGGGACAGGTGCATCTCAAGATAGCAGCAGGGAAAGACGACACAATAGGAACCAGTCATTCTCTAGCAACAATTGGTTTCCCTCTCTACATGTACATTTCCTTTATTTACCTATTCATGTATATACTTTTCCTTATTTTCATTAAATAAGGAAAGTCAATCTCACGGCTTGTGTGAGATAATGTACACTTTACATTCAATAAATATTACTCTGTTGTTCAAAAAAGATTTGAATCTCTCTTCTGTTACATGCATATGTGTGAATGTAGTAATTTTTAGATGTAATCTTTTATTATTATTTCATTTATGTAGTTAAATTTAATGTAGGAATGATTTAAAATGCACCTTTTCATCAGTTTAAAATCAACAAGTTCTACTTTATTGAACTATTAGGTGAAAATATGGTAACAATAAAGTCAAGGAAAAAGCCTCATGTGGTACACTCAACCATGTTAACTGCTGAAGAAGATCTAGTAGCAGAAATCGCTACCCCAATTGATAACAAAGATGATAGAGAGTTGTAGCCCGAAGATTATCAAATAAGTATTGTTAATCTAGGAAAGCATACTAGAAGCCAACAAATAAATTTGATAGATATTGTTGCCACCACCACCAAGTTGAGATTGATTAAAGGTAAGAAGACCAAGGATGAGCTAAAGGAAGAAGTGGGAAAAATGAAGAATTTTATAAAGGAGTTAATTTCATCTACTCTTGAATAGCCTACACCCTCAGAGGCCCCTATTTTGATGAGTAGAAAAGAGGTGGATGTCCCTAATGAAAGGAAAAATAAGGTCACATGGTTTGATAACGGGGTTAATGTGTTTAAGTTAGATATAAATGAGAATCTGGATAAGGGTTTTAAGTGCTATTATGTGGGTCTTAAGTTGGTTAAGGAGATGGAAGAATCCATAAGGAAATGGTGGGAGGAGGAAGAAAAAATTAGGGGGTATTTGGGGAAGCTAAAGTTGATTGCAAATTTTTTTGATGAGGAATTAGTCCAATCATAGATTTTGGGGGATGAAGTCCCTGAGTTTGTCTCAAAACTATTAATGTATCTGTCTTCAAAATGAAGAATCTCCTTGAATAGAGAATTTCCATACTTAAAAGAATTCATGAAATATGGGAACAAGTAGGCATCTTTGAGGAGATTATTTCAAAACTAATTTGTAAAATTTTACCTCCTGAGTATAGACTTGAATCATTAGGAGATATAAAAGATGATCATGGATAGGCTACTTGATATCAGAACTCACATGCGGTGGGTAGTCATAGACATTTTTCACCTAAAAGACATTGTTACTGTAGCATGAAAGAAATTTGAAGAGACAATGTTTAAAGTTGACTGTGTTGATGGCCTAGATGATGATATGCTAAAACAAGTCTTTTTTAATTATGATGAGTATTGTGGGACCTCTCAAGAGGGTGAAAAGTGAAGAAAGTGTTTTTGTTATCTTTTTGACAAAAAAACTTTCAAGGTAGTTTTATGAGCAAGTGGATGACTATGAGTTAGGGTTGGAAGATCAAGAATAACACATGGTGATCAAACAGAGAACTGAGTTGAGACTTGCAGTTCATATTTTGGATTGAAGAAGTAGGTGGCACACCTATTCAGCTACAACAATTTTAGTAGAGACAGATATTCAAACTTAACTGAGCATCCCTACAATTGTGTATCTAGGCCCCAAATTATGGATCTTGAATTTTGATAGGAGGAATTGGTGCTAAATTTTTCTATATGTAAAAATTTTCTCCTAATTGTAAAGGTAAACTAATTGAATTCAGATTAGCTACCTAAATGAGAGATTAGATAGTTTACTATTTTACAGCTTTTTATGCAAAGATACTAAAAAAATTCCTTTTACAACTTTAATGTAGTTTATGCTATTTTCAGAAGTTTGTCAATTTAGTGATAATGTTAATGAACAATGGTCATTCATATGCTAGTGAACATTTTGTGCATAAATGTCTCCTATTTGATGAAAATCAATAGAAGATTTTGAATCTGAAACCATTTCATTGAATTATCTGTGGATGACGTTTCTTTATATTTTTTGATCTATTAATTTCGGTAATGAGCTTGTGATATTTTGTTAGTTGGAAAGAAGGTTTTATAAAAAAAGTGATCATGAATGGTTGTATGCTTTAAAATTTTTGACTATGAATGAATGCAATGGTATGGATTATTATATAGGTTGTGTTATTCTATGGTTTTAGTTAGTTTAAAAATGCTCATTACGAAGTTTACATGTTTGAATTTAAAGAAATCCATGTTCATGTATTGTTGTCCTAAGCCTTGTCTTATATTTTTCCATTTATTTATACCCCCCAAATGTTAGATTAGTTTGTACTAATTAGTTTGTATTCTTTACCAACAGGCCCCTTGAACATTATAGCTACATAGGCCAATGAATGATGACAACATTTTTGAGAACCAACTACAAAGACCTTGGAAGATAGATGGTTTTAGATTATTTATCTTTTTCAAGACAAATGAGTAGCAATATTCTATTTTAATGTTTCTATATGTTAGATTGACCATGAAAAAAACTGGTGCTAGAAGGAGGGCCCAAAAGAAAAAATTGGAGTGAATCAGGTCCTTTTCACCTGATAGGTTTGAAAGAGTTCTTAGATCTACTACAAATCTAGAACCATTAGTTGAACTCCAAAACCTTATCAAACCAAGGGCTTGTATAGTCTTAATTCCCCAATCATTAACACCACCACGCACTCCACCTGGATTTACAATAATCCCACAGTTTGCACAACCAAACCCACCACCACCCATGGCATTATTTTCCAATAATCCTTCGCCACTAGGAATCATTCTTGGTGGCATGCATGAAATGCCTAAAAATCTAGAGAAATTCTACCCTAGCTATGCTCATGGAGAGTCACAAGGTGCTGAGGAGCACATATAGGAATTCAAATATGCCTGTACTTGGGTTCAAATTGAACACCATGAAATTTCGTGTAGACTATTCCCTTACTCATTGCGAGATATTCCCTACAATTGGTATCTAAACCTCCCTACCAGATCCATCTTGATTTGTAAAAATTTGGAAGATGCTTTTATTAACCAATTTTGGGTCTATGTCAACCCTGCTATCTTATACCACCAATATGCTACAATTAGGAAAGAACCACATGAACCGTTGCCTTTGTTCAATACACAATTACAAAGGATGTATAGGTGCTTACAAGATCCATACTTGGTGGCTAAGAATATCATCATCCAAGCTTACTTAAAGGCCATAGACCTGTTGATCAACTTATTTCTCTAAAGAACCTACCTTCCACCAAATATTGATTCCCTATCCAAAGTGTAGCACCTGGCCATTAAATTGTAGTAACAGATAAGTTTACAAGTAGGGAACTTAGGTGGGATTTTCCCTTTGTTAGTATATCAGATTCCTAATCCAACCCATCTGTTTAATGCAGTCCTAGGGATGTCCCATTCTACATACGGACCTTCAATTGAGTTATAAACTCCACCCCCACACCATTCTTTAATAGTGGGACTCTAGATTCTCCCCAACATAATCAAAATTCTCATAATCATGCTAGAGGATCCAACCCCATGACACATTCATCTATTGTAGCTATTGCAAAAAGTGAGCATATGAATCATTTGACAATAGAGTTAGAAAATATAAAGAAAATGCTATGTCAGGTGACTAATGAGATGACAAAACTCAAGTATAACCCCCCTCAAAATCAAAATCAGAACCAAAATTACCAGAATTAGGGAGGGTATTCCATCCAAGGTAATTATTCCAACCAGAACACCAATCAAAATCAAAGGAATTTTCAAAGTCAGAACTTCCCCAACCAAAACTATTAGAACCAAAATAGGGAATACAATAAGAGGTCTAATAATAATAGGTAGTGGAACACTAGGCCAAACAATGGGGGAGTTCCCCAAAATTATCAAGCCAGTGAAGATAAACCACACATTGCAAATGTCGTAGACCTGAATTCCATGACTAACTGGTGTAGGTTGCATGACACTGTAGCACATTCTGAAGTTAATTTCCCAGAGATGGAAAATATGGTTAAGATTGCACAAGGTGATCCCAAAAAAAGTGGTGCATCCATGGATACAACCATGGCTTATGAGGTCTATAATGAAAGATATTCTTTCCCTAGGCAAGAGGAAAATGAAATAGAGGAAGATGTGTATGACGCTCAGGCCTTCCAAGCTAAAGGGGGTCATTTTCTAAGAAATCAGAGTAAGGGGCCATTCACCACATCTTCCTCTCCTAACACTATGGTTCCCCCTAACCAAAATGTTGACAATAACCCACCTCCACCGAAAGGCCCACCTGAATTTCAAAAGAAAGGTAGCTCATCTTTTGTTCCTAAATATCTGATTAAAAATGAGGTGGAATTATATTTCATTTCAAAAATATAGAAATAAATGATCTCATTGTCATTCTTTGACATTCTGAAGTGGTGCCCCACCCAATCCAAAATCATGTTGAGAGCTTTGGAAGAGGTAGATTGGTCAAAAGGGAAGAATAAGGAAACTCCAACTACTAACATGAATGTGCTCCTATACAAGGGTAAGAAAAGGACCCCCCATTCCTTTTAAGCCTGAGAATCTTCAAAAAGAATCTGCATAACAACCTCTTGGATTTTGGAGCCTCAGGTAATGTTATGCCTTTGTCTATTTATAAAAAGTTGGGTTTAAATCTAGTTCAAACTCACAAGAAAGTAATACAATTAGACAACACTTAGGTTAATGTGATAGGGGAACTTAATAAAATACATGCAAAGATTGGATTAGACCTACGGATCTAGACCTATATGGATATTCAAATAGTTGATATCCCTGAGACATACAACATGATTTTAAGCTAATACTTGATGAAAATAATTGGAGGTTATCTCTCCCTGGACTTCTCACACATGTGGCTACCATGGAAAGGGATAGCAACTTAGATTAGGATTGAAAGCGAGCCTCGTCTAAAACATATGATCACAGAGTATGACTGTCCTAACGAAGTAGCCTACTTTGAAACTGAGATAGGAGTGTATAGGAGAGATGAAATCATGACCTTTTCAATGTTTAATACTGATAGCCTACAACCTTTAGAGCATAATGACCCAATGACCACTGTCAACCAATAGGTTTTAATCAAGAAATTGCAACAAGATAGGTTGGTTTTTAGAGAAGAGGTTGATTTATGGAGTTTTCTACTCCCTAACTGGTGCATGATCTATTACCAGAGTCATTCTGAGCTGACACGCCAACCTTGTATAGACATTTTGAACCATGTTTGTTAGTTAGGAGAAACCTGCGAGCACCACCCCAAAACATCTCTGAATCGTTTTTCATTTGAGGCTAGAGATGTCACTATTTTAACACAGATCAATAGTACACAAGAAGAATTCTTTCCCCAAATTGAACAGACTCGGGTTTTATTTTCTGATTTGGGAGATAAGGTTGAGGAATCTCAAAAATTGTCTGACACACCCACCCCTGCTAAATTTATAATCCCCAAAGGGTTTCTCAAAATAATAAACAATTGTAAAACTGTTGATCAAGATTAGATGCAGGAAGTAGTGTCTGCACATGTTCTAAATTTGAGTGAAAATTTCTAACGATCATCATTCACAGCAGCCCCATGATCTTGACACCTTGAACCAGTCTGAGCTACCACCTATTTTTTGAAAGAAATCCTAGCCTAGGACCAACTATGGATTCTCAAATTTGATGGTTCCAAGTCAAAAACAGGGAGTGGACCTGGAGTTGAACTAACAAATCCAAAAAGGAAAACATACTTTGCTTCTTACAGGTTGTAGTTCGGCTGTACTAATAATATTGTGAAGTACGAAGCACTTGCTAGGGGACTAATGTTTACACATTAGAAGAAGGTTATAGCTCTAATAGTCATGGGAGATTTTGAGGTCATTGTCAAGTAGGTTTACAGTCCATACACATACCATAACAAGAGGTTGCTTGCATACATGAACATGATATGGAATTTGATAGAAGACTTTGATGCTTTTGGAATAAAATTGATTCCCAGAGAAGATAACCAGATTGCAGATGCACTTGTTGCTGCTAGTACCTTGGAACCCATGCAAGATTCTAAGTTGAAAAGATTCTCAGTGGAGTTAGTCTCAATCCTAGCCATTCCATACAATTTCAAAAATTTCCAGGTCTTCTATGATGACCAACATATGCTTTCCTTCTTGGAAAGTTTGGATGGCTTTGAGGGATAGATTATTGATGAATCAAATAGAGATCAGGGAGACTGGGATCCTGAAAATTGACACAGAGGGAATAATTAACTTGAAAACCAACAACATTCCCAAGGGAATGGTAGCACTAGAAATAATCTTTGATTATGATCCTCGAGCCCAAAAAGGTTACCTACAGACAGTGATGGAGGGAAGTACAAGTAAGTCAATTTGGCAGATTCAGGCCCTGAGAAAAATGTATTTATTGGAAAAACTTGGCTGAAAAACATTAGAGATAAAATCCTGAAAGTATTGAAAGTAGATATAGCAACAATTTCTTGGTGGTACGAAGACTTGAAAACCTCTGATACTTCAGTAATAACACATACTATCCCCTTGAAATCTAAAGTGAAGCCCTTCCATCAAAAGCAACACTTAGTAAATTCCCTAATTAAGCCCTTAATTCTGAAACAAGTGCAGAAATTGTTGTCAGCAAGAAAAAATTTTCCAGTAAGGCATTCGACCTGGGTTGCTAATCTGGTCCCTATTCATAAAAAGAGTGGAGAAATTAGATTATGTGTTGACTTTAGAAACCTTAACAAAGCTTCAGAGAAGGACAATTACCCTCTTCCTTCCCTTGACAAGGTGTTGTAGATAGTTAATGGATCAAAGATGATGTCGTTCCTGGATGGATATTTAGGGTACAATCAGGTGATGGTTAACTATGAGAATAGGATGAAGACCACCTTCACTACCAAGTGGGGGAAATTTTCCTACTAAAGGATACCATTTGCTCTTATCAATGCTAGAGCCACCTTTAAGTACATGATGGATGTGGCATTTAAGGATTTGGTAGGTAAGTGTATTATCATATATATGGATGATTTAACTATATTTTCCAAGAATAGAGAAGACCATGCTGTAGATTTTCAAAGGTCCTTGGAAAGTGCATAAGCTATGGCGTGTCCCTTAATTCGAAGAAGTGTGTGTTCAAATTTTTAGAAGGGAAATTGTTGGGCCACATAATATCAGAAAGGGGGATTTCAATTGACCTAGATAGAGTGGAATGTATTTTGAAACTGACCATGCCAGACAACAAAAAGGAGATGAGATCTTTTTGTAACATCTAGAAAGTGCAGAAAGAAAACAATTAAACATGCAATGTAATCTAAGATTCTAATGCAATCTAAGTTAAGCAACAAAGAACAAAGGAAAGTAAAAACATAAAAAAAACTTGAACAATATCACCAAATTGCTACGTATTTCCATGATTCGTCTCGATTACCCTTCTCCATTTTGCTTGTGTAGTATAATTTCCCTCGGATTTCTCGTAAGTTCGTGCAAGTATAGCCTATGATAGTGATTTAGAAACACATCGAAGATTGAAGATAAGTTCTCGCAAAAGTCATAAGATTTCGAGAGAGATTGGAATGATGAAGACTAGATCAATTTATAGAAAATTGATCATTCGAATGACAGGCCAGGATTGAAAGGTCAACAGACAGTTGAGATTGACTGATTAGTCATGCATTCTGATAACAATTAGTAATGAAATGAGTGATATAAATTATAAATATAATTAAAGATTAAATAAATGATTTAATCTTCCAGTTTGGTATTCGAAAACAAAAGAATTATCTTTGCATGACAAAGATAAAGATTGATTAAAGAAACTCATGTTTGAATGCACGCACAAGGTTTAATTAATTAAATAGAAATATTTAATTAATCCGCATGTACACACAAATGAGTTGGAACTGGATGATTGAATGATTTACGAAGAGATTACTCGAGAACGCCACTTAGACATTAAATCAAGAGTTAACTGAGCAATTAAAATAGATCTTGAGTTGAGTCAAAGTGAATACTTAGATAATTTGCACAATTATCTAAATATAGAGGAATGTGTTAAAATAGAATTTATGAATTAAATAATTCATTTAATTCAAGATTTGATATTTGAAGAATAATTAAATAAATAAGATTTATTTAATTAAGTGATGAAGGGATTTTAAATGAATAATTAAATAAATAAAGAATTTATTTAATTATAGTTGAAGTATGATAGAGAGTAAATTAAATAATAATTTATTTAATTTGACAAGAAGGATAAGGTTAATTAGTAACATAATTAAATAAAAAAGCATTTATTTAATTAATTAGACAGAATAAAGAAAAGTGTGAATTAATTAAATAATTAAAATTATTTAATTAATAGAAGAAATGAAGACTAAAGAGAATAATTAAATAATTGACATTATTTAATCATGACCATGAAGAATATGAATTATGAAGAATATTGAAGTGACAGGCTTAGACCAAATTTGGTGTCTACATTTGCCCCTCTTTGATACAATGTCATTTCAGCGTTGTGTTGAAGAAAATCGATAAGAAATATGCCCCATAATGCCCTAGTGTAAAACAGGTGAAGGTATGCCCCCTTGGGAGGACATGCGGGTTCAAAGAACATGAGTGTGCTCTCAAAATTGATGAGAGAACTAGAAGATGTAAGAAAAAAGGATAGAGGAAAATAGATAAGGGTAGTGAAGATGTAGAAAAGAAGAAATGTTAGTGTGAAAAGAAAGATGAATAATAAAAGACATGGATTTTAGTATTAGCAATCTTCGATGTTTCATTGTATCACAAAAGGTGTTGCACTTTATCATCATTAGGCGGGACTAATACAAATGGAGAAAAACACCATGATATGACATAGATCAAGGTGTGCAAGGGCATCCACTTGCTAAAAACAGACAAACGCAGACAAGGATTGTCATTAACTCATACTAAGGGCACAAGTTGCCCTAGTCTTTTTGTCCAGACAAACCACAGACAACAAACAAAGGAAAAGACGGGTCATGAGATGTCATTGCTCCTCTAAATCCTTCATGGGACATCCTTGAGGAAACTAGTAACATGACACAAAAATCAAAGTTAAAAGACAATTGACAGACAATAGTCAAAGAAAATAGAGTTCTGATACATCGTTGCTTCTCTAAATCCTTCATGGGACATCCTTGAGAAAGCTAGTAACATAATTCTGAGTCATCAGTTCAAATAAAATGATAAGATAAATAAGCCATAAAGTCAAAAAGACAAAATATTTTCCAAAACTTGATCTGTTTGTTTGATTTGTCTTGATTGATAAAAGGATTGATTTGATAGAGCATGATGTTAGGAGATACACATACCGGATAAGACTGTGAGTCTGGTTTTGATGTTATGAATATTTGTGTAAGGCATGACAAAGCCTGGTTTCAGAAAGACATGTATCGTATAAGACGTTGAGTCAAATGACGTTGATGTGATAACCTGTGTAAGGCTATGTTTGATTGTTTGACAATTTCAATTATGCAGGAAGGACTCATCATGTATAAGACATAGATTGTTTTGATGATATCAGTATTCAGGAAGGACTCATCCTGAACAAGACAGGTTGATTGTTTTGATGATGCCTATTTCCAGGAAGGACACATCCTGTAGTAGACATAAGTTGATCTGTGCTGATTGTTTCGTTTGGAAAGTTGTGTGATTTGACTTAGAGACATTGCTGACTTGTTCACTAGATTGATGCATGACTTGATATGACATGTTGACAATTGACTGTGTGTGATGAAAAACCCTAAAGGACTAACCTAGTGCGGCCTTGGGGGCTCATCAGTTGATGGCCTTGCCTACGTTATACATGCAGAGACCTCGTAGTTCAACTTGACTTTGACGGACAAGACTGACTACAAATATAAGACATGTGTGAAAGTAAATGTGACAAACCTTAATGGACTAACCTAGTGCGGCCTCGGGGGCTCATCGATTGATGGCCTTGCCTATACTATACATGCAGAGACCTCGTAGTTCGACACAACCAATGACCTTGTCATATAGAAACATAGATTGAATCATGAATTTATATAGACAAACCTAAATGGATTGACCTAATGCCTTAAGGGAACATCGGAAGATGGCCTTGCCTATGTCTAGTCGCAGAGGAAACGTAGTTTGACAAATGACAAAGACTGACAACTGCGACTAACTTTGACTCTATTTTTTGGATTTTTGAAATGTTTTGATTTTTTTGTCTTTTTGAAGTTTTCTGATGTTTTTGTGTTTTCTTAGGTCATTTTGTGATGTTCGTGGATTTTTCTATGGTTTTACATCTTCAACATAGCCAATGGAAGAATCAATATGACACATGTCAAGCGTTTGCCCCTAGTTGAGTATAAGACCAATTGATTATGAATAGGATAAAATGAGGGGTATGAAATGTGCTCGATGTCAATCATTCCAAGTTATGGGAAAGCCTACCACTTATTATGAAAGGTATATACAAGCGATGGATACAAAAGATAAGGGGTATGTATAGGGATAGGTAGTATGTACAAGGATAAGGACTATGTATGGGGTAGTGGACTATGTACAGGGAAGGGAACTATGTACAAGGATACAGACTATGTACAGGGATTCAGACTATGTACGAGGATGTGTACTATGTACATGGATAAAGATGCCATAAGCAAGTGAGCAAGCATGTGCAAGAATCCAAGGACAACCATGATCTTGCCCCTAGTCAAGCTAGAAACAAATCGACAGGTGATGAGGTTGTTGACGACGTTGTTTGACATGGGAAGGACACATCCCAAAACAACGTGAGGATGACAATAATATGACTAAAGGATCTAGGTTTGTAGCAAGGCTAGAAAAAAAAGCCAAGGAATGTTTTTGAATGTGCACTAGGATACATAGAAAGATTGTATGGATTGGGATTTTTGCATTGGAATGACTTTTTAGGATTGGATGGGATGATGGAAGATCCTTAGACCATTGACAAGGGAAAAACCAAGGCATGTGATAGGTATGTCATATAAAGATAACTCATTTTCTCCAAGGTATGGGTTTGTAAAATGCTATGAAGGCTATGACATGATATTTCATGGATAGTGTATGACCAAGGATAGACATGTCAAGAGTTTTTCCAAAGCATTATTTATGTTTCCACCCCAGTCCTTATCAAGATCAAAGTAGGTGGGAAAATGGACGTGAGTGGTAGTCCTAAGATGGATAGATGGAAATGTCATAACAAATGTCATATGAAGGGTATGGGAGATGAGACAACTTGCCCCCAAGTGTAATTGTCCACATAGATAATTTCTTACACATGACGCCTGTTTGCCAAGTTTTCATCATGGTACTTATCCAAAGCACCATAAGAATGGTTTTCACTATTGGATGAAATTTTTCTCTTGAATTCTTTTTTTTTTTGGTGTCACCAAGATGCCTGTTTGGAAGTTTTCATCAAAGTGACAATTTTTTTTTCATTTTTTTTGTATTTTTGTATTTTTTGGATGGCCTTGATGCTTTAGATGATCACTGATTGTGTTGAATCCATTGATGGTGTTGATGTAGAGACTGGTGCCATGATATGCCAATAATAACCTTGATGAAGTAGTTGTCTCATTAGGATCATAGCACTTGCATACAATTGATTGATGTCATTGTGATCATTGTTGACACTAGAGTTGGCCTTATCAAAATACACACATTGCGATATAGTGCCATGGGAGTCCTTACAATAAAGAGTTGTTGCCAAGATGCGACAGATTTGTGATATAGGATTTTTAAACTTTAGGTGAGATGTAGGATTATGCCGGATCTTGGTAGACACATTTGGCAATTTAGATGTAGGAATTTTTATTTGCCAAACTTGGGGTGATGGATGATGGAGACTGGGTTTCATATTGGGATAATGTTTGGAACCATGAATTTTATATGCCTTGTATGATGACCATTTTGAAGGAGGTGGACATTTATTATATGTGGGAGTCCTCTTTTCTTGTGGCTCCACATTTTGATTGACTTTTACTTTTGAACTGTTTTCTTTGCTTGATCCATTTTTCTTTGGGGTCCATTTTAACTTTATTTGTCCACTTGAATTTTTTATTGATTCAATGGCCTTTGATATTTGATTTTGAACTTTGAATTTGTAAGGCTTTTATTTTTGTTGGTTCCAAATGGAAGGTTTATTCATGTTGGAATGACAATTTATGGTATGGATGGAAGGAGTGTTGGAAACAACCTTATGGTAAGAACTACTCATGGCCTCCATTTTGATGTTTGTATCAGATAAAGTTTCCCCCAATATCGAGGAGGTACCATTAACATCATTAGATTTGCTGACTAAAGAATAACCAAGACCTTGATGTCTAAGATTTTCCTAAAACTGTACCAATTCTAGGACTCCTTGCTCATGTATCCCTAGTACTTTTCCTTGATACTACATGCTCTGACAAATTCTGTTTGCGATGGGGTATTTTTTTTTTTGAAAGCAAGATGCTAACCCATCATTGTGTATGTGGAAACTATTACTTGGAATCTTCTCCTCTACGAGAAAACTTGATTTGATAAAAGTGGATGATCCTAGTTGATAGGATGCCTTATCTTCATTGACATGTTGGATATCTTTGGCATGATTTTGTGACATATCAGATTCAAAGGATTTTTTTTGTGCTTCCAAGTCGATGTCAAAACCATCTTTATCATCATTTTTATAGAGTCCAATGAACTCAGCTATAACTTGATCATTTGCAAATATGTTTGGAGTAGGAAACTCTTGTTCTAAAGGAATATCATCCTTGTGTCCAAAGGAGGCAAGTGCCTCATTTTTGGAAATGGATGTGTTTGGTACTTGGATAGGGTCATCTTCAAGTGTTTGATCATGAATGGCATAAAGGTCAAGGAGTGGATCATTTTGGACTTCTTGCTCAATAATAATGTCTTGATCAAAGATGGGTTTGTCTTGAATGATGTGGTTGGGAATGGAATCTTGATCAAGGATAGGTGTATTTTGGATGCCATGATTATCTAGAAGGACTTCTTGGATGGACTTAAAGATAGGGTCGTGGGATAGACTACTTTGATCTTGACATGAAGGTGAAGCCATGAAGTCATGCTTTGGACTTTCCATTTGACATGTATCCACAAGTTTAGTAGATGGGACGTGACCTTGGAGACCATGAATAGATGTATTTTCATGACTAAATGTAGACTGAGATGGAGTGGCGTGGAAGAGATTAGTGGATGAAGGACTATGATAGGACATGGATGATTGGAAGGGATTAGTGGATGAAGGACTAGGATAAGACGTAGAGACTTGGAAGGGATTAGTGAAAGGTTGGTTTCCCTTGTCAAGGTTAGGATAAAGGTGATAAGTGGACGTTTGTTGTGGATTCATGGCATGGATTATGCTAAGGGACTCTTGATAATGAGGGTAGATTGATGGAGGACTAGGACTTATGGATTGTTGGTAGGAAAGGTATGTGGGTAGTTGACCATGGGTTGATGTTGATTGGAATTTGGATTGGATAAATTGTCTTTTGAAGTATATGGCTTGTTGGCATTGACCATTATGGAGTAACTGGTATTCAACTTGACTAGCAAGCATATCAAGGTAAATTGCAAACATGGTGGTGAGGTTATGACAAAATATGGAGTATGACTAAGGTATGTGATATGAGGGCTAAGGTATGACAATGCAAAGAGTGACTTAAGTCTAAGGTATGCAACCTAAGCTATGTTTTTGGGATTTTCTAGGTGCAAATAAGGAATGAATGCAACTATTTTTTATTTTTTTTGGTATTTTTCTTGGCAAATAAGGTATGTCTAAAATGATGCTATCCTAGGATGATAGTGTCTAAAGATGCAAAGTCTAAGGAAGCTTCTAAGGTAATCAATTTTTTGAACCTGAGATGAAGGGACCAACTACCTAAAGTCTAACCAAGGTGTCAATTTTTGTTAAGTCAAGGAACCCATGTAGGACAAGGATCTAAGACAAGTTGAGTTTCCTATCTAGACTGATGAGCTAGGAGGATTCTCCGTAGGACAAAGGATAAAATGATAGGACTAGGTTCAATGATAGATTTCGTTGACACTATGATTTTTCTAGAGTGTAGATGGTGGACCTATCCTAAAGTTTGTAAAATTGATCTTCCTAGAAGTTTAAATCTAAAGACAAAATGCATTCTAAGATGAGACCAAACTCTAAATTAGGACAACTATGGTAATGACTATATGAACCTAAAGGATGCAAAATTGAGAAAAATCATTTCTTGTTTCTGTTCAAAGTCTGTTTGTGGGATGCCAACTGAAAAACTGGTATAACCGTGTTGACTAGACAGTGATCATGAATTTTGGTTTTCTAATTAGGAAAATGCGTCGCAGGATTTCACATATGCGGTTAAGTTTACCAGTTGTGGTTAAATTTCACAGTTGCAATTTTCTGATGATCAATTGCGTGTCCCTGATAAAGTTTAATGTCTGACTCTGACACATGCGTTTAAACTTATAATAGATGGGACTCGTAATGATAGTTGCGACTCAGAATATAACATATGCAGTTTTTTGCAAAGTAATTGCGAGCTAATCTGGAAGATGCGACTCTACGCTAAATAGATGCAACTTGAAGTTTAAACAGATGCGACTCTAAAAATCAATTGCAACCTTCTGGTGAACAATTGTGACTCTTTGTGAATTTTTAGTGATTTGAGATTTAAAACTAACTCCATTTTTCATGATCAAATTCTTGCAAACAAGGACAATCATAAGACAAAGTGTTTTCAGTTTGTTTTTGGACTCAACGAACATTTAAGTTGACAACAAACAAGCACATCCTAATAGGCCAAAAGGCCTAGGGTTTGTATACTTGGTATAGCCCACCGAAATACCTCAGATTGGTGATAAACACCTTTCCTTCTCGAGAGCAGATAGCTTAGAAATTTGGTGGCATTGGCTCCCCTCCACAGCTCATTAATGTCTTTCGAGCACACCAATTTCAAATTCTTTGGGAAATGACCTTCCAAGAACTGCTATCTCTACTCAAGGGGATCAGTAGTGAGTGTCTTCGGGCATGATACTATACCCTGCACTATACCAAGCAATGGCCACAAATAGGTTGGTCTCTAAAACAAAATGTATTTAGTATGGGCATTCCATTCGTGGGGCATGATCTATGCAGCGAGAGTCTGCTTTCAGATCCATCTCATTAGAACCATACTCGTGATTCTTGGGCTTTCCCCAAGAACCCACTTTTATATACTAGATGGAAGTCCCTCGGGTTCAGGGTGCTACCGGTCTGAGTCAACCTGGGGTGAGTACTTTTTCCCACTAGAACAGGCCCAAATTCTAGAGTTGGTAACCATTTCTCTTACACCTAGGATCACACGGATGCGCAAGGGGAGAGGATACTTCGATGTACCAAATCATGAGGGTAATTAAAATTGTGCTCTTGTACCGAACACAGTAGACACTTGTTAATTTTAAACCAAACGAAAGATTTACTACACTACCAAACAATCAATTTCAAAAATTAACTAGGGTCTTTGACATGCGTTCTGCAGAAAAATTCGTTAGTATTTTGGTATTTGATCTTTGACTATCGATCTGCAAAAACTTTGTTAACTCCAAAAACAAAAATGCCCACAGGTTGAAAATCCGATATTAGTAACACATAAATCAATTGAAAATTTTAAATTTCTGAAAACAGAAACAAAAGGTTACTGATCAATTACGTCACTATTTTTACCAGTCAGATGTGTTGATATTTTCTGCAATTGTGTCTCAGTATTCACTAGTTAGTTGCAGTTCTAGAATTTACAAATGTGTCAGTATTATTCAGATGCGTCATTTCTAGTGTTAGATGCAGTTCATAAAGTCAATTGTGTCACTTCGCCAAAGTAATGCATCTGTGAATTTCAATTGCAGCATTTTGTCAAGCAAATGCGTCATTCCATACGAAAAACCTGCAAAAATCAAAATAAAAGTCTACGGATACACGAAGATGGTGTCTTCACGCTAGGTTCACCAAAATGTAATGTCTAGAAAGTGTAGAAAGAAAACAATTAAACATGCAATGCAATCTAAGATTCTGATGCAATCTAAGTTAAGCAACAAAGAACAAAGGAAAGTAAAAATGTAAACAAAACTTGAACAATCTCACCAAATTACTACATATTTCCATGATTCATCTCGATTTCCCTTCTTCATTTTTCTTATATAGTATAATTTCCCTCATATTTCTTGTAAGTTCGTGCAAGTATAGCCTATGATAGTGATTTAGCAAAACATCGAAGATTGAAGATAAGTTCTCGCAAAAGTCATAAGATTTTGAGAGAGATTGGAATGATGAAGACTAGATTAATTTATAGAAAATTGATCATTCGAACGATAGGCCAGGATCAAAAGGTCAATAGATGGTTGAGATTGACTGATTAGTCATGCATTCTGATAACAGTTAGTAATGACATGAGTGATATAAATTAGAAATAGAATTAAAGATTAAATAAATGATTTAATCTTCCAGTTTGGTATTCGAAAACAAAAGAATTATCTTTGCATGACAAAGATAAAGATTGATTAAAGCAACTCATGTTCGAATGCATGCACAAGGTTTAATTAATCCACATGTACACACAAATGAGTTAGAACTGGATGATTGAATGATTTGATTAAGAAATTACTCGAGAACGCCACTCAAACATTAAATCAAGAGTTAACTAAGCGATTAAAATAGATCTTGAGTCGAGTCAAAGTGAATACTTAGATAATTTGCACAATTATCTAAATATAGAGGAATGCGTTAAAATAGAATTCATGAATTAAATAATTCATTTAATTCAAGATTTAATATTTAAAGAATAATTAAATAAATAAGATTTATTTAATTAAGTGATGAAGGGATTTTAAATGAATAATTAAATAAATAAAGAATTTATTTAATTATAGTTGAAGTATGATAGAGAGTAAATTAAATAATAATTTATTTAATTTGACAAGAAGGATAAGGTTAATTAGTAACATAATTAAATAAAAAGTGTTTATTTAATTAATCAGATAGAATAAAGAAAAGTGTGAATTAATTAAATAATTAAGATTATTTAATTAATAGAAGAAATGAAGACTAAAGAGAATAATTAAATAATTGACATTATTTAATCATGACCATGAAGAATACAAATTATGAAGAATATTGAAGTCGCAGGCTTAGACCAAATTTCGGTGTCTACACTTCCTTTGGAAAGATAAATTTTGTAAGGAAATTCATAACCGAGTTTGTGGAGATCATCAAACCCATTAATTAAATGATGAAGAAGGATTTGAAGATTGAGTGGAGCAACAAGGCTAAGTTTGCATTCTCACAGATCAACAGTTTATTTCAGAGGCACATGTTCCAACTAGCCCCGATTAGCTAAAGCATTTTTATATTTATTCTCACATCTAATCATTCTTGTGTTGTTTTCTTGACATAGGGGAAAGGAGAAGGGGATGAAAGGTTGATTGATTTTATGATTTCTCCATTTAAGAATGCTGAAATTAGATACCCATCTTTAGAAAAACATGCCTTCATGCTGGTGCGAGCAGTTAAAAATTTTAGACATTATATTCTCCACAGCCACATCACTGCCATAGTTCCTAACCTTGTAGTGAAGTCTCTTCTTATGTAGAGTGAGCTAGGTGAAATAAAAGGAAAATGGATGGAAATTCTACAAGAATTTGACCTTGAAATCCACCTGAAGAAGATAGTTAGAGGACAAGGTTTATCTAAAGCTATGGAAGACATTGATACCAAGATTACTTGCCAATAATACACTGTGCAATCATTTACAAGTGATCCTTGGTATGCAGATCTGATCTTCTTGTTGTTGAATAAAAAATGCCTAGATGGAATGAATACCACATAGAGGAGAGCACTGAGACTAAAGAGTTCTCATTATATGCTCAAAGGGGGAGCTTTATACAAAATAAATTTTGAAGGTGTCTATCTGCGTTGCCTCGACCAACAACAAGAAAAACATGCCATTATTGAATTTCATGGTAGACATGGAACGGGGAACAGTTTTTCTCATTCTATAACACACTAAATTTTGAGCTCAAGCTATTATTAGCCCCATGTGTTTTGTGATTCCCACCAACATGTTAGGACATGTCATACATGTCATACTTTCGCATCTAGGGAACACAATCCGGAAATGCCCCTACAACTGGTATATGAGGTAAGACCATTTACCCAATGGGCATTAGACTTTCTTAGGGTGATTAATCCAAATTCATTTGTAGGTCACAAGTTTATTTTGATGGAAATGGATTACTGTACCTGCTAGACTAAGGCTCATCCTGGCAAGAACAACACCACTGTAGTTGCCATTAAGTTCCTAAACAAGTGCATCATTACCAGGGATGGAGTACCGTTCACCCTGGTATGTGATAATGGCCCTGCCTTTTCTTCTATAGAATTTATTTAGTGGGAATATGAGCATAAAATTATGTTCAAATACTCTTCTAATTACTATCCATAGGGTAATAGCATAGCAAAGTCTACTAACAAGAATCTATTGGAGGTAATTAAGAAGTTATTAGAGAGTAATCCTAGGGATTGGCACACTCAGCTGAGGTTTTCCTTATGGGAAGATGGAACTCAAATCAAAGCCACCTTAGGAAACTCATCGTTTAAGCTAGTTTATGGCCAAGATCCCATTTTCCCTATTCATCTACAGATACTCATTCTTCAGTTCATGCAAGAGTTTTATTCTAATGATGATAGGATAGAGGTCTGACTGACTAGTTTACTCAGTCTAGAAGAACAGAGGGATGTTGCTCTCTAGTAGTTTTCCAAACATCAGGCCATTGTCAAATGTTGTTTTGAAAAAAGAGCCAAAATTAAAGCTTTTAGAATATTGGACCTTGTGATACTATGGGAAAAAGCTAGGGAAAGGAAAGGTGATCAACAAAATTTTGATCGACTTTGGTTGGATCCATATCATAATTCCAAAATCCTTGGCGAGAATGCCTTTTGGTTGAGTACTTTAACAGGAGAACCTGTTCCATTTCCTGTCAATGGATATTTTCTCAAACATTATTTTGGCCCATGAGGGTCTAATGCTCTATTTGGTTGTATATATGTAATTAGTTGTTTTTTGGTTTGTTGCTTTGTTTTTTGTTGTTGTTTGTGTTTATGTTCTTTTGTTTCCGAGTGACCTTCATTTTCTCCATTTCAGAATGAAGGGGTAGTTATTCAAAATATACTGAAGGCACTAGGAGATAACTTGGTTTAGGTATTTTTAGGTATGTCTGTTGAAATTTTTCATTTCAAGACCTATGTCTTTTGTTATTTTTTAATAATAGTCTAAAAGGTTAAGAACAAATAGGTATATTGTAAGTGATCTCATAAAACATGGTTGAATTTGTCACAAAATAGATAGAAACATTTTTTTACATAAAGGTCTATTTGTCTCAGGGTGACTGTATTCTACATTCAGGTGAAAAAATCCAAGTCCTAACACTGTCATGAGGTCCATTGTAGTTCTCAACCCAAATTTTAGGATGTTATATCTGAGTATTAAGAAAAGATTAAAAAAATTCAAGTGAATCCTATACAAAAGAAAAGAAAAGAGAACCATTAAATGATGGAAAACTCAATATGAGAAGGGTAATTTAAGTCTGTCTACCAGGGCTATGGATGTCTAGTTGGTAGTAGAAAAATTCTTTGAGAGAACTGGAGGTATCTTTGTCAGGGCTATAGACTCCTGGCTAGCAATAGATCAATACCTAGGATATCATTGCACGACATTCAAAAGGGTTCAACTCATGTAGCCTAAATCTTAAACATAATTATTTAGGGGTATGAAGAACCTTTAGGGAAAGAGATGCACCATACATGCACACACTCATATTCAAAGAGGTTATTATTGATTTAGGTTTGAGATTCCAGCTCAACCTTTTTTATCATGACTCATCATACTTGAGTTAAAATGTTCATGAACCAGAGGTTCTAGGTGACTGAATTCTTCAGTATCTTGAAAATAGGTAAACCATTTTCCTAGCCAAGTCACCAATTTTTATACCTTGCATAACCACCCCATTTTTTTTTTGGTCAAAATGGGCCCCCCTTGTCTTTGTTTGTCCTTGGTGTCTTTGTTTGGGTCTTAGGAGTTGTTCTTTTTCTCCTAAGTCCTTATTTCTTTTTATTTTCGGGTTCGAGTTTTGAGAAGGAACATGCACTAGTTACTTGTCACAAGGTTCAAGTCCATGTTCATCTCCCAGTCCCAACCCCATCTTTTTCCTTTTCTTTTCTTTGTTTGTTTAGGTTCGAATCATGTACTGGAACTCACACTTGTTGCTTTGCGAAGTATAAGTTTTTTGTGCATGTCTCAATTTTGGCCCCTCTTTTTCCTTGTGCATTTTGCTTGTGTCAGAGTCAAGTTTTAGACTGGAACAATAACCAAGAACTTTTGAAAGTTCTTGTTCCTATTTCTGGCCTGATCTTGACATTCGAGTCCTTTTCATGCCTTTTCTCGCTTTGGGATTGGACTTTAGACTGTGACTCGAACTTTGCACCTTTTTGAAAGTTATAGTTTCTTCGTGTGTCTCGAACCTAGTCCCCATTTTCTTTTTCCTTTCAGGATCAGACTTTAGACCATGACTTGTGCTTTTGAACTTTTCAAAGTTCTAGGTTCATCTCACGACCTGATTCCCTATCCTTGTGTTGTTTTGTTTGTTCATTGGGTTTCGGGCTGCGAGTCATCAACTAACTTTGTACCTTTTGAAAATTCAGTCTCAGTTCATTCCCCAACCCTAACTTCCACTTACCTTCATTCTTGCACCTCGTATTTATGACTCCACTCGAATCCCAAGACTTGACCAACCTATAATTAATGCCAAAACTGCTTGCACATGCGAACGGGTTTTTATTGAGCCACTCCTCAATTTCTGTCCATTCTACTTTGAAGAGTTTGGTGAATGGAATGAAAATGATGCCAAGCTAGGGTTTGAGAAATTCATTGTGATTCTGTCAACATGCTGCCAAAATTCTTGGGTGCATTTAAGGGTAGGTGTTTTTGCTTTCATTTTTATCCTTGTTTTCTTATTTTTTCTTCTGTTCTGGTTGCTTTTGTCTCGCGTGTTTGTTCTTGTTTTCTTTTCATTTTTCTTTTTCTCATTCAACTTTGTTTCATCTCTCTGTGCTTTCTTTTGAACCATTTGGTGCATTTTCCTTTACTCTTAAATTTTTTTTGGGTTCGTTGTGCATTGTTTCATGCTCTTGTTTTGTCATCTTATCTTTTGGTCACATGATTGTCCATCTTGCTATGCCCTAGTTGTTTAGGGTTTTTCTCTATGTTCGGGTTGGACTGTTTTGAATCACCAATTTTGAGGTACCAACTGTTATAAATTAAAATTTCTTGATTCCACACATAACCTGGTCTCGAAGGAACATACTAGGATCTTGTCATATTTGTTACCACCTTTGTTATTCATCGCCCTTTTGATTTCTCAATTCTCGGATGTATATTGGGGTCGGGAATCAAACCAACACTTAGGTTTGGGTATTTCTCAGTGTTGATTCATCCACTTGTTCAATCCCAGCATTACTATTAGGATCAAGGGTTGGACCGATGCCATGATTTTAATTTAAATTATTGGCTAAGTGTTATTCCAAGTCACGCTTCCGACCCCTGATTACAATCAGGGCCAAAATTTGTTTTGATACTAAATCATTAACCCATCGATTGATACATGGTTCATGACAACACTCTGATCCCAACTCCTAATATATTATCGAGAGCGAAACTCATAGTTAACCCATTCCTAGTGCACATTTTTAAGGCTTGGTTCATGACGGAGTCCCAACCCTGACTCCCGATATCTTATCGGGTTCAGAACTTGGGAAGCTACTAACACTTGTCCATTTTGAATGGGTCTAGTTCCAAATGACAACCCGATCCTGATGTTTGATTCAAAGTTGGGATCAAAACTCTGCAAGATCCCATTCATTGATTTTGTTGGCTAACTACCACTTCCTAGCCATGACCTGATCCTGACTCTTAGTCACACTATGAGATTAAACCACACACTAATACCCAACTATCATGTGTCTAGGTGCCTAGTCATGACCTAATCTCGATCCTGACTCCTAAACATTGTGGGTTCAGACTTTGGAATTGCATTGAACTTCTTTGATGAACATAAGTATGGTACCTAGTCATGATCTAATCTTGACACCTGAAAGAATTTAGTTTATGGTTTAAAATGGTTAAGTTCTTGGTTCTATTTTGAACTTGAGGCCCAAAAGTGATAAGTTATATTATTGAATTGGTTTCTAACTTGAATTAATGTGGATGTCATATGAATGCTTGTATTTAAGCTACTCCTCATATATCTTACCTATTTTCCTAATAACAAAAAATTGTAGGATAAATAACAAATGTCTGACTCTAAAGAGGTAGTACATATTGAGGAAGTGCCTGCTGAGGGAACATCAAAGTGAGCAAGAGCTAAGAGATTAAAACCTAAACAAGTACCTTACACGATGAAGTATAAGTATCAGGGGAGCCCAGTTCCATCTAAATTTGACTATAAAGTCACGAACATAACTAACACATTACTGGGACATATGGATCTAGAGTAGTTCTGCAAAGATGCATTTTCAAAGGATGTTTTCCCAAGAGCAAGGAGAATTGCAGAATCAGGGCAAGTTCATGTAGCTAGTTTTCCTATTCTTGTACAATGTTTTGAGTTTATCCTAACTATTGCACAAGTGTATCATAATACTCAGAGATAATGCATTGATGCTCAGGGTAATGCTATCATTGATTTAACCTCGACTATGATCAGACATGTCTTTAACCTTCCTCCTTACCCCAATCTTAAGGTAATGACTGAGGCTCAGACACTTGAACTATGGGACAAGGATGTGGAAGGAAACAAACAACTTATCAATAAATGATGGTTGAAGAAAGAAAAAAAGTAAGTAAAGAAGGTGCCACCTAATCCTAAGAGGTCAAAATTTTCTGAGGATATAGGAGATATTATTGCACTGTTGGCCAGAGCGTTTGGAAAATAAAATTCTCATATCTTTGAACACTGGATGTTTCCTTTCATCCAATTGATTCTAGATGGAAAGAAATGCTTATATTGGGGGAAAATAATCTTAGATAACATTAATGACCAACTCCTCAAGGTAACACAGACTAAGACACTTTATATGTCTTCTTATGTCATGTATTGTGCAGTGAGAATTCGATGATTTATTTGATTTAACACTCAACATTCAATGGATGATGGCCCAGATCAAAAGAAGGTTTGGGAGTATTATGACCAAATTGAGCTAAGGGAGTCAAAGAAGCACTTCAAACGAGTCAGTGATGCTTTTATATATGTGGTTATAAATCAACTCATAGGTGACATTGGTTTTAGATTGTCATGAGAAGCTATGGAGTTCACTCAGGAATGGGGGTATGCATTTATTCAATATCCCAAGACTACTTATTTAGGGATATTTTGTTTTGATGACCACCCTTTTAAGTTTCCAAGATGCTGGGGTGATAGGTGGATTCTTATGGAATTTTCTAGGCAAGTTGCAGAAGTAAATTTTGTATTCTCCTCACAACATAGGACTGTTGATCATTCTTTTCCCTTGAAATTGGGATTTTAATTGAAATTGGGATTTTATTCTTATTATTCTTTGGTAATGGCTAAATCAACAATGAAGCAATTCCAAGCTTTGAATTTGTAGCAACACACTTACAGGAAAAATTTTGATCCTAAGAAGAAAATGTATGCGCTATATCCCTTTCACTTTTCTTAGCATATTCCACTTCTTGAGGAATTTTGGGGTAACCTTTAGGATCAGTTTGAAGTAAGGAAAAATGGGTATGAGAGGTTAAAAATTCCCAAGATGATGGATTTTGATGTTAAAATTGATATTCCTGAAGGCACTACAGATGATGGGATCACTCTTGATCCTTGGTATGATATAGACAAAGTGGCCAAAAAAAGATTGTTGCCCATCAATTGGGTAGAAAAGGAAGAAACTAAAATTAGAAAAGTGTCATGGGGAGTGGTAAACAAAAGCTTGAAGTGGATTGAACTCTATTTGAAACAACCAAGAGTTGGGGTGTCAAAGAAAAGAGGTTCTAGCAGTGAACCCAATTCCTCCGCAGAGACTAAACAATATAAAAGGTTGAAGAAAGGTGTTGCAATGATGGAATCATCCACAAAAGAGCCTCCTCTAATAGAGGAAGATATTTCTTTACAGTAGATTGATGTTGCTTTGCATAAAGAAAAGATTACTTATGAGGTAGCTGTTGTTGGGGTTACTTCAAGTTTTTCTATCATACCCTTAGCCATTGTTCACCCTAGTGAGGATATTTCTACAGAAGGACATGCTACTATTCATCCAAAAACTGAGGGAAGTTCTCCTACTATTCCATCAACTTTGAAAACTACAACCATTGAAAAGGAAACACCTCTTGTAGTTGATATAGTATATATTTCTTTAGATTCTGAAAGAACTCCATCTTAGGAAGGAGGACCTAAATGGGAGGAATATCTTGAGAAAGTAAAAAATAAACTAGGAGAAGAGGAAACCATGTTTGAATTTGGTAGTTTGCTTAGTGTAGAGATGGAGTTAAATGATGTATTAACTGAAAAGGAACAAGAAGAACTAGTGGAGAGTTCCTGAAAGTTGGTAGTTGAATAGGCCGCCCAAGAAGAAGAAGAACAAAGGAAGAAAACCAAAGGACTAGTTTGGGAAAAGGAAGAAGTTGAAGCATTGAAGAGAGTAGAAGAAGAAGCACACGAGTGAGAATTGAAGGATGCTCAACAAAGGAAATAGAGGAAGAGCTTCGGGCTAAAGAGTTGGAGTAGCAGAGGCAGAAGGATGAAGAAGAGGCTGCTAAATGAGAGGAATAAATAAGAAAGATGGAAGAAATAAAATTTGATAATGAGAGGAAAGAACATGAAAGGTTACAGAAGGAGCAAGAGGAGCTACAAAAGGCTGCTTCTCAACAAACCATTGGAATAATTTCTTCTACATCTCTATCCTTGAAACCTCCTAATGTCCAACAAATAGCCACTCATCCAGTTGCCTGAACTTGGGTGAAATTGAATTTGGAATAGAGGTGGCAAGTGCAAGCCCAACCAATAACATGGGATGAGATGAGAGAAAAAATAGACAAGGTAAAGTCAAGGAAAAAGCCTTGTGTCATACACTCAACCAAGTTAACTGTTGAAGGAGATTTGGTAGCAGAAATTGCTACCCCAATTTTTGTCAAAGATTATAGAGAGTTGCAGCTTGTAGATTATGAGATAAGTACTGTTAATCTAGGAAAGCATACCAGAAGCCAACAAATAAATTTGATAGATATTGTTTCCACCACCACCAAGTCGAGATTGATTAAAGATAAGCAGGCCAGGATGAGCTTAAGGAAGAAGTAAAAATGAAGAATTTTCTAAAGGAGTTAATTTCATCTACTCCTGAACAGTTTGCACCCATAGAGGCCCCTATTTTGATGAGCAAAAAAAAGGTGTATGGCCTTAATGAAATGAAAAAGAAGGCTACATGGTTTGATAAGTGATTTAATGTGTTTAAGTTAGATATAAATGAGAATCTAGATGATGGTTTTAAGTGTTATTATGTAGGTCTTAAGTTGGTTAAGGAGATGGAAGAATACATAAGGAAATGGTGGGAGGAGGAAGAAAAAATTAGGGGGTATTTGGGGAAGCAAAAAGTGATTACCAAAATTTTTGATGAGGAATTAGTCTAGTCATAGATTTTGGATGATGAAGGCCCTGAGTTTATTTCAAAATCTATTAATGTACTTGTCTTCAAAATGTATAATCTCCTTGAATAGAGAATTGTCATGCTTAAAAGAATTCACAAAATATGGAAATAGACAAGCATCTTTAAGGAGATTATTTCAAAACTAATTGGTAAAATTTTACCTCCTATGTAGAGACTTGAATCATTAGGAGATATAAAAGATTCTTGGGAGGAAAGGATCAATGAAATAATGAAACAATGATATACTGTTGATCTGATTCTCATTGATAGGATGCTCAATATTAGAACTGGCATTCAATGGGAAGTCACATACATTTGTCACCTGAAAGACATTGTTACTACAGCAAGGAAGAAATTCGAAGAGTCAATGTTTAAAGTTGAATTGGTTGATGGGTTGGATGATGATATGTTGAAAAAATTCTTCTCTAATTATGATGAGAATCATGGGACCTCTCAAGAGGGTGAAAAGTGAAGAAAGTTTTTTAGTTATCTTTTTGATAGGAAAACCTTTTAGGGAAGTTTTTGAGCAGGTGGATGACTATGAGTTAGGGTTGGCAAATCAAGAATAACACATGGTGAGCAAACTGAGAACTGAGTTGAGGCTTGTAGTTTAGACTTTGGATTGAAGAAGTAGGTGGTGCACCTATTTAGCTACAACAAATTTTGCAGAGACAAGTATTCAGAGTTAACTGGGCATCCCTACAATTGTGGATCTAGGCCCCAGATTATGGATCTTGAATTTTGATAGGGGGAATTGGTGCTAAATTTGTCTATATGTAAAAATTATCTCTTGATTGTAAAGGTTGGCTAATTGAAGTTAGATTAGCTACCTGAATGAGAGATTATATAGTTTACTATTTTATAGCTTTTTATGCAAAGATACTAAAAAATACCTTTTACATCTTTAATGCAATTTATGCTATTGTAAGAAGTTTGTTAGTTTAGTGATAATGTTAATGAACAATGGCCATTTGTATGCCAGTGAACTTTTCTATGCATAAATGTCTCTTGTTTGATGAAAATCAATAGAAGATTCTAAATCTAAAACCATTTCATTAAATTATATGTGGATGATGTTTCTTATATTTGTTGATTTGTTAATTTTAGTAATGAGCTTGTGATATTTTGTTATTTGAAAAGAATGTTTAAAAAAAAATGATGATGAATGGTTATATGCTTTAAAATTTACACTATGAATGAATGCAATGGTATGGATTATTTTGTAGGTTGTGTTATTTTGTGGTTTTAGTTAGTTTAAAAATGCTCATTACGAAGTTTACTTGTCTGAATTTAAAGAAATATGTGTTCATGTATTGTTGTCCTAAGCCACGTCTTATCTTTTTCCATTTATTTACAGCCCCCCAAATGTTAGATTATTTTGTACTACTCAGTTTATATTCTTTACCAATAGGCCCCTTGAACACTACAAATGCATAGGCCACTGAATGATGACAACATAGTTGAGAACCAACTATAGAGACCTTGGAAGATAGATGGTTTTAGATTATTTATCTTTTTCAAGAGAAATAGAGTAGCAATATTCTGTTTTAACATTTTTGTGTTACATTGACCATCAACAAGACTCACTATCCTTGAGAATTTCATAGCCTAAATACAAAAAGAAATGGCTAACCACCAAGATACAAAAGAGTATGGGTCACTGCCAAAAGTGTGAACTAATAAATAATGCACCTTCCCTGTGCTAGAGTTCAGTAACGGTGAAGCACAATACATGAGTAATCCAGTCAACTGCTCATCTGTATACTTCACACATATACACTTCTAACTCTATCTTCAAGCATATTCCACATACACACATTCTTCTTTCTTTCTCTACCACATCACACATACCCATACATTCTCTCTTTGAAATGACTTACATATATATATATATATATATGTTTCTTAATTAGGTTGGACTAATTAGAGAAAACTTGATTCAAAAGAAAACTTTTCATCATGGACCTAAGATAGATCCCTTTATCATTCATAACACACCTCAATATTAATATATAATTAGGTCGGCCAGAGGTAAACCAAAACTCCAAACATATGTACATTCCATCAAACATGCAACACAAAAAAATGTTAACACATTGAATTATCCCTTGGATGAAATCAAACTACTTATCTTCAACATTGAATGGTATGATAATCAATTATGAGAAAATGTAGAATCTCCCACAAGAGTGTGCTACAAGAAAACTCATTGAGGTTTGCAGAGTAGAATACTGTCATTCATATCTCCCAAATACCTTCACATATCATCATGAAACTCCAAGGTAGAATACAACATGTAGGCTCATACCTATGTACAAAATCCTATAATGATATATTTTACTGAGATAGAATTCAGATCAAAAGACTAACATATAAAACTAGTGTACAAGCATAACATTGTTTCCCAACTAACTAGTAACTGTACCACTCAACCCACACACCCTAGTGAGTTGAAACCATGTCAGTGGATACAATTGATGTTAGGATAAAACATGTTAACAACTTCTGAGCAGATCATACAAAATAGGATAGTTCGGATCAAAATACTGGATCAATAGGCATTCATAATTAGAGCAGAAAAATACTGGCAATCAACAAAATTCCATTATCTATTGACATCAATGACAACCTATCAATTTCCAAAAATCTCCCCTTTTTTCATTGATGGAAACACACAATGTGAAAACCATCAAAAAATACCTCTTCCAACTTATACACAAAACCATTCAATTTCTTCTCTGTTTTCACATGATACTTCTCTTCCTCCCCCTTTGACATCAATGGCAAAGGAAAAGGAATTTTAGTGCATAAATAACTCCTTTGCATACCTTAATACCCCCCCCCTAAGGAGTACACTCCAATATAATGATGATGAATGACTAACTAGAGGTGGAAGATGATTAAAGTTGGAAAATAATCCCCATCCATGAGGGTCTCCCTTCATTCCAAAGCCTAGTTTCCTCTATTAGTGTACTACATAGATAATTGAGGTCAATTAAAGTATATTTTCATTCAACCACGATTCCAAGAGAACCATAAGAGTCAAAAATCCTATCAGCAACTGAAAGAACATAATAGATAGTAGCACACTAATCTTGATTAGAACTTTGAGCTTCCCATACAACTGAATCAACTTTCCTATTTCTTTATGTGATGCAAGGTATTCATCATGTAGTCTTGTCAAACCATACAAAATATGATCATCCAGACTAAGAGTAGGATCAAATGTGCTAGGTGAAAACTTTACTTGAGTTTCAATTGTGCTCTCAACACCCTTAAGACTTTGAATTGCTTTAGGCCAAGACCAATACAATGTGAATAAAATATTAATCTCTTCCTCATAATCTTGAATAACCTTTAGCTTTTCAAGTGCCAAGCTATAAGTAGACTTTCACATATCTACAATTTCCAACAATATTTTGTCTTCAACCCAAGAGAACATGTCACTTACTACTTTTCTCTTTAATTCTTTGAATCTATCAATTAATACATTTGACCTTTCTTTGATGGAATGTGAAGAACTAGAAACCGCACTGGGAGTTACTTGAAAGTGTGTCCTACTTCTTACCAATTGCTTAAGTATTCTTGGAGAAGGGTCCACCTAAGCAACTAGGGCATGAGCCACAACTATTTTCCTCTTTTCTCCAGTAATAAACTTTGATTTACTGGAGAAAAACTCAAACTCTTCAAGAGCTTTAGCTACTTCAAAGTATGTTCCAAACATAGGTTTGTTGGGATCTCGGGGGGTTGTTGATCAACAATTAAATGCAACTAGTATCATAATCCTTCTTGATTTAATATCCAAACTCAAGTATCCATGAATTCCTTGGTTCAACTACCTTGATGATGCAGCTATTAGTTTTTACTAAAAAGGTTATATCATCCTTATATTTTTATACCAATTCTCTTGGAAATCTCCTTCTTCTGTTCATCCTCCTTTGAAACTTTCCAAAGAATGCTCCAAGGGCATCTTCTTGTCCATCTAAGCTTCCAATGTTTCTCATAAGCTCCTCAATCTGATGAGAAATTGATCTGGTATTCTTCCAACTAACTTCTCCTAATCTAGGTATCTCGTTCATAAAGAAGAAAATCAAGTATAAAACTAATGTAGCTTACCACAAAGTACCTTTCTTCTCCTTGAATTCTCTTAGATTATCCAATAATTGTTGTCAAATAAACTCACAAAGATCATATTTAGTTCTGCACTCAACCATATCCAATGCAAGATCAATTGTAGTAGTGGAGGCATCACTGTCACCAAGAATCATCTGTGAAATAACTAATCTTGCATACTAAACTACCAAGTTAGAGATTCCAGCATGAGTATTCCTTATTAAACCCTTTTCTCTATAAATATTACAAACAAGAGTTGGTCTAGAGGATGGTAATCTAGTAACATCCCTAATTAAATCTTTGGATATCATATATGATTCATCAAGCCACACATAATCACCATTTTGATACATCTTCCTTCACTATTAAAGTCTGAAAAAGTTGTACAATACATCCAATTTCATTTTTGAAAGCACATTGTATTATGATTTTAGGGTAAAACCATTTCCAGTTAATTCTTCACTCCATAACATGTGAGCTTTTCTATAACCAAATTCTTCCAATTTTCCATGAATGTATGCTCCGACATCTTCAACCGATATGACACCAAGAGGAATATCCAAAAAAGCACCCAAAAGATCAAGTTCCAAGGATTTAACAGGGTACATTTTTTACTCTAGTTCTAGTCTCTATGAATTGTTTATAACCCGAGGTATATCCATTGTATACAAGACACCAAAAATAATTTAGATGTAGTGACATCAGCTTACCTTTTCCTTTTCTACCAAAGCCGAATTCAGAATTTCTATAGGATAAAATTGCTTTGGTTTCTTGAAGCTTCCTCTCCACGCATCTTCTTACACAATTTTTTTCCAACGAATGCATTTTCATAAACATATCTACATTTATTTCTCTTATCCCAATTTATCCTACAATAAATGCTCCAGATAGCAAGTAGATCACCTCAAAATTCATGTAAGCCTTCATCCTTTCAAAAATAGTAAAATACATTCTTCACACATGTGTGTTTGTAATTTCTTTTCGCATGAATTCTTGAGTTCATAACTTTAATAAATGAACTTATGCCAAGATATGACATCTTCTATCAAAAGAGGGGTTGATAGATTTTCTGATTATTGCTCCCCCTTAGCCAAGTTTTGAATTGTGACTTATCTGCACTAGAGGATGGTATAGAAACAAATACCTTTTGTTATGCTTGCTTTCTAGGTTCTCCTTTTCTCCAAATCCTCTCCATATCTTTCTTAACCTCTGTCGGATCAACCTTAATTATTGGTTTATATTCTTTTGTTGGATTGTTACCTCTCAATTTTCTGCTTCTAACTTGTTCTGGATTTCTAAAATTAAAGCAAACAACATTCTTCCATCCAAACTTTCTCATATTCAATCCACATTTTTACTCATTAGCCTTATGCACAATTCAATTACAAAGATAATAGTGACCTTTAAACAAACAAATCATCTTATCTAATTTCTAATTTGCGCTACCTTTAGATTTGTGTCCAATTCTCCTAATTTCAAAATATTGACCAAAGAGAGATAAGGAAATTTTATTTATTCCATCATTTTTATTTACTTTATTTTTGAAATCTTTTGCCCTATGTCCAAACTTATTGCAAGAATAATATAAACCATTAAAAGATAAATACCTTTGAGCATTAGGTTGTTTGATAGGAATCTTTCTGGTATATCCACCATTGCTTTGAGTCTTCATGTCAGGTTATTGATTCAACTTCAAAGATTGACCTTCTTTAAATCCTAAGACGCTTTTATCCATACATGACCTTTTTCCTACAATCAATTTGTCCAGCATTGCAAAGCTTGTTGCAAATTTATCCTCAAAACTTCTTTCCTTCTCTAGATTTGATTTCAACATTACCACTTCTTGCTCAGTTCTTGAACATTCATCCATTCTCCTCTACATTTTAGTTCTCTGACAATCTTCAATCTTCTCCTTTTCTTCCAATTGATCTTTCAGTCCAGTGAAGTCCTTATCCACTTTCTTTAACTGATTAATGACTTCTTCATATCTTTCCATCAAATTCTTAATACACTCATTTTCTTCCTTTAGTCTACCCTTTAGATCTTCATTTTATTTTGTTTGATCAAAAGAGATCTTTTTTAAAGGAATTTTTTTTTTGTCTTCCATTAAATTGAATTTCAAGACCTTCCCTAAGCTGTTAGGCTTCCTTAGAGGAACCGAGCTCTTATACTAATTTTTGAACATCAAAAATACTAAGAGGGGGCTAAATCAGTATTCCATAAAACCATTCATATAATATCCATCTAAGCATTATCACAAATTTGACTGAATTACCAAAAGAAGACATGAAATCAAGACAAAGGATCAACAAACATGAACACTAGAGTTTTTACATGGAAAACCAAAATTGGGAAAAAACCATGGTGAGGATTAGCTCACAATATAATATATCTAGATATAGAATATTACAAGGCTCACTACTAGGACTCACTATCCTTGAAAGGATCACATCATAAATACAAAAAGAAATGGCTAACCGCCAAGATAGAAAAGAGTATGGCTCACTATTAAAAGCGTGAACTAATAAAGAATGCACCTTCCCTATGCTAGAGTTTAGTTCTAGTAAAGAACAATACATGAGTAATTAACTTAGCTGATCATTTGTATAATTCACACATATACATTCTCAACTCTATCTTCAAAAATATTTCACATGTGCACATTCTTATTTCTTTCTCTACAACATTGCACATACCCATACATTCTCTCTCTAAAATGACTTACATATATACATATATATATCCATGTTTCTTAATTAGGTTAGCCTAATTAGAGAAACCTTGATTCAAAATATAACTTGTTGGCATGGACCTAAGATAGATCCCTTTATCATTCATTTAGACATCTCAATATTAATATATAATTAGGTCGGCCAGAGTTAAACTAAAACTCCAAACATATGTACATTCCATCAAATGTGAAAAACAAATTTTTTTTAACACATTGAATTCTCCCTTGGATGACATCAAACTACTTATCTTCAACACCACATGGTATGATAATCAATTATGAGAAAATGTGGAATCTCCCACAACAATGTGCTACATGAAAACTCACAAAGGTCTACAGAGCATAATACTATCATTCATATCTCCCAAAATCCTTGACATAACATCATAAAAATCCAAGGTAGAATACAACATGTAGGCTTAGACCTATGTACAAAGTCCTGTAATGATATCTTTTACTAAGATAGAATCCAGATCAAAAGACTAGCGCATAAAACCAATGTACAAGCATAACACTGTTTCCCAACTAACTGGTAATTGTACCACTCAACCAAAACACCCTAGTGAGTTGAAACCATGTCAGTGGATGCAATTGATGTCATGATAAAACATGTTAATTTCTTCTAATCATATTATACAAAATAGGATAGTCTGGATCAAAATATTGGATCAATAGACATTCATAACCGAAGTAGAAAAATACTAGCAATTAGAAAAATTCCATTATTTGTTGACAACAATGACAACCTATCAGTTTCCTACAGACACCCTAGGTGCCACTTTCCTACTATTTTTGGCTTGAACTTCTATGGAAAAGCTCTCTCAGTATCCTAGCTATCAATATTTGATGTCTTTTTTCAATTTTGTTTATAGAACTATTTGATTTTGATAATTTGATACATAAAGCAAGTAACAAAATGTTTCCCTTTCAAATATGTGGTTTTGATATGGTAATGCATGGCTTGTATAATTATTATCTCACTACTTATGAGTATAATTTAAGGAAACAAAATGAAGTCATTGATAAGCATGTTAGTCACTCTCCTAATATCTCTCCTAATTATGAGATTATCTCGACATAGAGAATGAAATCATTCATACATTTATTTTTATCACTTTTCCCAATCTTCATTCATCTCCCAACATCTCCCCCACTTGTGAGAATGTTCTAGTGCAAGAGGGGGGAATCATGGACAATCATGGTAATCATAGGTCTTCTTCTCTCGATATCTCTCCTAGAAGAAGGTATCTTATTGTTAGAGGATCCAATCATTCAACGTCATGAGAATCTTGTTTATTTTTATCTCAATACTTCTCCTACTTGGGAAAAAATTATGGCACAAGAGGATGAAATCATTGACACATTTATTTCAAAAGATAGTAGGAGGTATTACATAGATGAAAATGCTAAGGTGACCTTAGATCCCCCCTCGACATAAGATCATCAACAAGAAGTCAAATATATTGAGGTTATGAATGAACAATTGATTATTAGATCTCCTTTGATTATTGTACCTCCTAATATTTCTCTAATTATTGGGCCTCCTAAGTCACCTCTCATTATAGTACCTCCTAAACCTCATGGCCATATCTTAAACTTTACAAAACAACTCACTAATAATCATGTGTCTGTTGTCATGAATGATTGTGCCTCAAATGCTAAGTTTTAAAGCTTAGAAATCCTATGCAACATGGGGACATCCTCAGGCCTGTGGGTTTCCAAATATGGGATGAACCTCTAGATTATGGGTAGGTCCCCTTTGATAACCTCCTACAAACTTTTGAAACTGATTTCGAAATGAAGAAGAGATTGTTGAAATTTAAGGTAAATTGAACCTAGGAGGTGATGCACCAATTATATAAAGCCTTGTACTTGTTCTCACTCACAATTATCTAAAACATAGCTTTATTCTATTCATAACTCAAGTTTTTTCCAACCTATATAAAATTGATTCAATGGGAGGTTACATTTTAGGTTTTGTTGTAGGAAAACAATGTGTTTTCTCAACTACAAACTCTAAAAAATAGCCAACATAGCTTATGACCTACATAAATTGTTCATATTCTTGCATAAAAGTCATTGCAAATGAGACCTAACTTAATGATTTAATGTTTAAACCACAAAAATCACCTCAAATCATTTATAATATCATTTGTATAGGAAAATTTGAGAATGAAAACTTGCTGATTTTTATTGATAAAAGGAGCTTCTTTTCTTGTACAATCTCTGAAGTGTGCATAAAAATAAACTAAGTGTTGTTGCTCTACTAATCTCAAAAGACTTACAATATTCTTTTTGTATAAGGCAAAATAAATCAGTTGAAGACTTTACTTTATAGAAATCCACCTCAAATAACTAAAGTTGAAAGAGGTTGTACCTCGTAGAAGATGTTTGATCATGCATGAAGAGTTGAACTGGATGTGAACTCTAGAGTTGAGAGTTGACTCAAAATTTTTGACTTGTGAATGCTCCTTGAAGTTTTCTTCAACTAAAGTAGAATTGAAACCCCAAGAAAAGCATGAAGATGATTGAAAAAAGTTGAGTTTAACCTCATTACATGAGGTTTTCAAGTTTTTGGGCGTATAAGGAAAAAAATCCTTTATTTAAGGGACCCAAACTTAACCAAAATGCATGATATTAGACCCAAAGTTGTCTCAACTCAAGTTAAGAACATACAAGCTTTCAAAATAGGCCTAAACTACTTCATAGTGTATCAAAATTGAGTGTTAAGGTCACTAGATGTGTGATCACCATAAAAACTCCTTGCATTAATATTGCATGTTAGGTTGATCGAAATATGATTAGGCCTTCACCATCATTGCATTTTTTTGTCATCTATTCATATATTATTATTTTCCTTTATATATCTATACATATACTATCACCTACTTCACTCAACCTTATATAGTCTTTAACCTTTCTACAAGTTTAAGGTGACTCCATGGACTATCAAAATTGACTGAAATGTTATGCCTTAACTGTGAATGTCATAACATTGATCATTTGATGATTATGGTTGTCTTTAACTTCAATAAAGATTTTGCTTCTTTATATTTATTATTGTCTTTTATATCTATCACAAGAAAAATATCTTTAAATGCATTGATTGTATTGACTTTCCTATTCAAAGGTTTGATTTCCATATGATAGTTTTTTTCCCTCCAATCTACACTTTTGATTGCTAGGACATTGTTTGATGAAGATTGCTCAAATATGTGTTCACATAGTCCTCTTGATGAATTTGATATTCAACCTTTATTGCCTATGTCTATTCATGAGACCACACTCTTTAATGTATCTAGTCAAACATTCCACATGCCTATGTATGAGGTCATAGTCATCTTGGTCTAGAATCAATGATTGCCATCTGCCCTTTTGTGTCAAATACTTGCTATCCTTTATTGAAGCTTCTACCTTCATATCTTTTTTTACTATCTCATGGAGATTATTTTGATCTGAAACATAGTAATTAGGAACCAATCTATCCTTTGCAATCAATGTTGCATGTTCACTGTCCATCTTCCTTTAACTTTAAATGATGATTGTCCTCCATTACCTTTGAAAATGCATAAGAATGACTAATGTTGTCATGTTATTCTTTCCACTATCAAAGTTATTTCCATTTATCTTTGGGTCCATTTAGAAGATTATTATTCTGCTAAAGGTCCACTTTGATCTCCAACATTCCCTTAGCATTTTCCTACAAGAATATGTTGGGTAAATATTGAATGTATCTAAGCCTACCCCATTAGAGGCTGGTTATTGACAACATATTGGGAATGTTGAGGTGACTGCAGTTGAATCAAATGATGTGATTGGTTGAACTAATGGTAAAAAGGATGAATTAAAAGGAAACTTTTATACACTTGTTCTCATTTTGAAAAAATCTTTATTATTTGGTGACTGTTTAGTTGCAACCCTCAACCTTTCCCTTGCCCTACCAGTACAAATTGATGAACAAGAAAAATTGTACATGACTATCACTCACTAATTGAAGCTCCCTTTTTTCTCAAAATATTGTCTTCACATCTAGCATAATGACTATATTAAATAAGACACACCATAATTTTAATAGTGCATGATACCACTATCTTCCTTGGTTATATGAGACTATCAAACTTCATCATGCTACCTCTATTGTGAAACACTGATCTCTTATCCTTCAATTTTCTGCTCTTTTTGTCAACCTTTTTTGCTACTCATATTCCATAATTTTTTAAGTCTCATATTTCACTATCATTTTTTCTCATATAAACTATCATTAATTGCTACATATATTTGAGGTATTTTGCTACACCCTTTTGTTATCTATTACTGCTATTTTTATATCCTTATTTCTACTCTTTTTTGGACATTAATTTTCTACTCATTATGACATTGTTTCTCATGAATAATCTATTTGTTTTTCATGAATGATTTATGTTGTTGCTCCTTATGATAGTATATTGCTACTTTGTTTTTCCATTCATATTCAATGGGATAACCTTCAAATGGTCTTTCTCATTGTCATCATTGGTCATTCACATGGTTTTATATTGTTCTTTATAGAAAATATTACCCTTGCATTTATGTTGTAACTTCTTCGTCATTCCTTGCTTAATGTTCATTAATCATTCATTGCAAAAAAAATTAAGGCTTAATAATATGCAAGGTAAATCTAAGTGTTTGTATTTTAATGGATCATGTTTGTCACTATGTATCTATCCCCCAAGGATCTTGAATTTGATTTTGCATTCATCAATGAATGATGCTTCTTACTTTCTTTTTTTATAAAAGTGACTATCATTTCTTCAAGTTCATTTCCATTATCATGCATCTTTGACTTTTATTAAGATTGTCCCTTGACTATAATGTTTTCCTTCAAATCTAAAACTGCCTTGACAATCTTGTCTTTGAAGCTTCCTTGTCATATTTATTACAATTATAGGGACTATCTGTTGATGTGTTTTTTATGCACTTTTCAACATAGGTAATGCATAGGTGCATCACCTCTCTTGAAAGACAATCTTCCATAATCAGATTGCAGAACCCTATCCCAAGGTCTCTAATGTCAGTTCTTGACAATGCTTGGAATACCTCAGTTGTTTGATGTGATTTGTTGGAATCACAAGGCGGTCTTACAGATGAGTTACAAAACATGAGAAATTGGGTTTGCAAATGGAGTTTTTAAGATGGGAGAGTTGTTGTGCATTTGCTGCAGGTTCAAACAGTAGTCTAGAACTCCATTTTATCATTAGATTTGGCTTTACAATGTGCAATGAATGTTTCCTAAGGTTACTTATTAAAAAAAAAAGGAAAAAGGGAAAGGAAGAGAGGAAGTTCCTGGATCTAAAAATACAAATGAATAGCAATCATGGAGGCTGTTACAATAGACAAACTCCCTAAACTGGGTTTTGCTTGGCCAAGAGGAACTTACAATTACACAAAACTAGTGCAATCTTCTAAGGACTACAGATTTTTAAATTGCATATGTACATCATGCACATGCGATTGAACTAAGTTACAACATTGAAATCAAGAAGCCCAGGCTAACTTTACACAGTAGTTTGTCATCAACAAGTGTTAAAAGTATGGGCTTAAAGTTCATCAAATACCATAACAACAATTTCCATCATGACAACCATTCAAGAAACTAATACTAAAACTAACATGGAAGGTAGAACCATGCATGCAAGATGAGAAAAATCAAAGAGAACATCCATAAAATCATGCAATGTTGTCTTCTATTGCTGCAAATTCTTTTTACAACAGCTCTCCAACCCCTATAAATGAGGGGAAAGCCCCTATTTATAGTTTTTGAAAGCCCAAATGAATGGTTGGGATTGAATTACATCGAATGGCTCAGATTTGATTTACAATAGGGTTTCACCTACCCCCCATTATCTAGTAATTTAAAAAAACATCTTTCTCTTTTCTCTGTTTTGTCATCTAGTGCCAGTCACTGTAGCAATTTCGTCATTTAGTTGATTTCCCTTTTCACTATAGCATAAACTGCCTGAAAGCTGCCTTCTTACTTGATGTGCTTATAGTGCTCTTCCTTGGATCAAATGAGCTCGTCGATGATTGAAATCAATGGATTGGTTGCCCCTGGTTTGGCCAGACAACTCTCTCATGCTTTCTTCAAGGCCACCCCCTTGCATTTTTGTCCTTGACTTCCTTAGCATAGGCCTTCTTCTAACGTCGACCGTGTTGGTGGGTGCTAGCGGGAGAGGTGATCATGAAATGAATGGTGACAAGAGCTATGCGCATTCCTTGTTCAACTTTCTCGATGGGTCTCCTGGCGGACCCAATGTAGGCTCCTTGAATCCTGCATACATGAAGCATCGTAAGTGCTTTCATACACAAATCAAGGAAAACGTTAGTCAAATCTTGCAAAATCCTTGTTAGATCCATCCATGCATCATCAAAAGATCAAAATATTCATATTTGGGGCTCATTTGGACCATAAACATTAATCCGGGCCGTTGGGGCTCCACAGATGTTCCAAAATAGCCAAAGGGGGACGAAGCTCCGAAACCACTAATACTTAACAGAATGTTGATGAAACTTTGGCAGTTCACTTAAGCACCACAAACACATCCCAGATCCAAAAAAGGTTAGCTCCAAAATCAAAAATGTGAAAACCGGACCGGTAGGGGTCCACGGATGTTTCCAAAATAGCCACAGAGGGATGAAGTCCTAGAAAAGGCCACGAAGGGGCTGGGATATGGAGGACGGTTCGCTGGGGGCAGACGGACAGATGACAAATGGCAAAGTGATGACGATGGAAAGATGACGGATGATGGATGCACAATGGACAAAGGATGACAAATATACGATAGATGAAGGATGACGAACGAACGAAGGATGACAGACAGATGACGGACAGCAAAGCGACGATGGATAGATGACGAAGTGACAACAGATGGCAGATGAACGAAGGATGATGGATAGATGATGGATGGAAAAGTGATGACGGATGGATGACGAATGATAGATGACGAACAGACAAGGGACGACAGAGCGACGATGGATGAATGACAAATGATGGACGGACGACGGACAGCGAAGCGACGATGGATGATTGACAGACAACGAACGATGGACCGGTGATGAACAGAGGACCGACCAAATCTTGATAGTACAGGAGGGTCATGATAGAGAGGTTCAATTTTAGGCATGTGGGTCGAGGTCAAATTTTAAATTTGAGCTCATTTGGATCGATTTAGGAGCATCCAGGGGGTCGATGGCTAGAAAGTCATCTAGAGATAGCTATTTCGAACAGTCGGGTAGAAACAGAGTTTTGAGATAGGAACTCCAGGATCTAGGGTCCACCAGGTCAAAGTGTGGCCAATACTCCACCATTTTCAAGTGATCGGACTCAGAGGGTCGGGATGCCATGGTGCTTTTTTCGTTTAGGATGGCAATCATTAGACAGAAGTCTGGAGTTTCAGGCCCGGGAGGGGAGGGAGTCATGAGTTCATTTTTGGTTTCTAATCAGGTGGATGGAGCTCATTCTGCTGATAGCCAATTGGCGAGACATCATTCATTGTCTCGGTGACCAGAAGTTCTAGTCGATGTGAAAGTATGCCTCGGAGAAAGATCTTGGCGACATTCGGAAGTCTTGCCGATTGAGCATGTCGGCAGGAAAACTTTTCGGTGGGGAGATGTCTTGGCGAGATCTGAATGTCTTGCCAATCGACGGGAAGAATGCTCATCGACAAGAGATTTATGTCTTTGGTGAGAGGTCTCACTGACTTCCTCATGTCTCGCTAAACAAGCATATTGGCAGGAGGTTGATCTTTGATGTGAGGTCTCAGCGACATCACAAGGTCCTGCCGACCCTTCCCTCGGCATGAGGTTTCTGCAGTGGGGAGATGTCTTGGTGAGATCCTTGGGTCTTTCCCACGACAAAAAGGGGACATCGGTGAGAAGTCTTTCATCGATGCAATGTCCCAGCGAAACTGTGATGTCTCGGTAACCACCAAGAGGAAGATCAGACTCGGCGCTAGTGTCGGCCGTTGGATTTGATTTTGAGATTCACGACAGTCGGGAAGGCAGAGCCCAGAGCTCGAAAGGGCGAGCAAGACATGCCTCTTTGGAATAGAGGATGAGGGATAGAGTCCCAGACGGTGGAGCCTGACACGGTCGAGGACGTTCAATGTTCAACAGAGACTTCCGGCGGTGAAAGGAAGCCTGGGATCTGGGAGGTGGAAAGATGCCAGGCACTCACCAAGAGAAATTGATATCGTCGTGATGTCTTGGTGAAGGCATTATGTCTTTCCAAAGATGAGGGGTCATACTAACAGAGGGAGCCTTTTGTGTAATATTCCAAGTCAGGGAGAGGTCTTGCTGTCCCGATGGTGTCTCCCCGACTTGCTTCATGCTCGCCCAAGGAAAAAAAAGTGTGGGGGGTTGGTGAAAGGTCTTACCGACCCAAATGTTATGGTGACAGAAAAAATTGGGAGAAAAAAGTGTTCTCACCAAGGGGTCACATTGACTGGAAAAGGTCTAGCAACCGACAGGAAGAAATTTCACCGGCGAGAGGTCCGGGCAACCTTCGAATGCTTCGCCAACTGCCAAGAAGCGTATCGGGCCCGGTGCTAGTGTCAGTCGTTGGGTTTTCTTCTTAAGTGTTCATGGCAACGGGGACATCGGAGCCCGACGCTAAGAAGGCCTGAGATGATTTTCCCTTTCTAAACGGTGAAGGAGGAATGGATGACGGCGGCTGGGGCCCAGCGGGGGAAAGGCCGTTTAGAGTTTAGATTGGGATTCTAGCGGACGGACGACAGATGAACGATGAATGAACGATAGACCTAGAGGGCTGAAAGGACAAGGTCCTTTGGCTGTATGGACACAGTAAATGCTGTAAGGAAACCCACCAAGGGAAACCTGAGGGGGTGGACCTAAAGGGTCCCATAAACAAACTGCCAAGGGATCTCTGCAAAGGAAGAAGACTTACCGAAAATCATCTAGGTGAATTTGGTCAGGAAAATTTTATCATTTGAAGGCACACGACCAATTTGAGCTTGGAAAATGGGGCATGCAAAACAAGACAAGAGCAAAGTAGCCCGTCGAGAGAAAAAAGAAAGGGGGGTCCCTGCCTACGGTGGGGTGTGTGTGCAAAGCATGCACAACAAATGGTGACTCACTAGGAAATGCTCCAGAGCATTTTGATGACAAACTAGAATCACAAACCCAGAATCTCTGGTTCTAACCTTCACGCTAGGGCAAAGAAACTAGATGCTCAATCAAAGGATCAAAACAATTAGCCAACCCAACCTTCAGTATGCTAAAAATTCAAGTGTGTGCAGTTGTGTTAATTCCCATCCTTCAATTGCTACAAGAACCCAAGCTCCGTCAAGTTAAGCTACATAGTTTATTCCAACTCCAAAAGCATATGGGACATTACCTCACTGCCAGTCAGATGTCCATAGCCCTAAGGAGGTTGTCGCTATGATTCTCCTGAACATTGCTCTACTACCAGCCCGGCGTCCATAGCCCTAGTAGAGTTGCTTGGATACCCCAAAAAAAGTTGAATTTTCTCTTTCTTTTAATTTTCAATGTTTTCTTTCTTTCTTTCTTTTCTCTTTTCAGTTCTTTTATTTCAACCCGCAAGCATTGAAGCTCACGCTCATGGCTGAGAATCGCAGTGGCGCTGGAGTAGAATTTTAGATTTTTCACTTAACTAGACTTCACAAAAGGCCCTACAGTGACCGTTTGATTCTGAAGATATGTAAGAGCTATAAGATTTCAGAATACATCAAAGTTAGACTAAACCAACAACTTATCCTCTTCAAATTAAACACCCAGATCACTTGATACTAACAAAAGACCTTCACCATCCACTCTGGAGACTTGATTAGAGTTTGACAAAGAAATACATAGAACAACCCCATAAAATAAGTATGGTTGTGTGCACAGATGTGCCCAACTAAAAGCAAAGGGATTCCGAGCAAATCAACAACAAAGCTAAAGCAAACAAAAAGCAAACAACCAACAAAGCAAGCAACCTACACACACCAACTAACCTAAGGAAAGCAGGAAAGTGGAGTATTAACAAGAAACCTATACTATTCGAAACGAGCTATGTACAAAGATATTTACAAAGTACTATGTTCATGTAGGGCGAGCTGGCATTAACGTTCATTGGATTTCGTAGTGGATGAACAAGCAAATGGGCAATCGTTATCATTCTTAACCATGCAAACTTGTCTTTAAATTCAGAAAAAGGAAGTTCAACATTACAGCACTCAAGTTCAATCACATCATCATGAAAAATCAGTAATTGAGGAGGCTTGTTGAACCCATGGTTATCCATAAACATGTTCGGTTTCCCTCATTCCCATAATCAAAATAATAAGTGCAATTATGAGAAATAATAGGGGCAAGGAAGGATAGAACCTGGATGTCATCATGTGGAGGTGGCAGCATTGGATAGTCAAGAGCAAGCACAACATCGTTGATCATTGCATCAATAGCCCCGAGCGGGCGCGGTGGAGGATGCCACACTTCAGACATTAAGCTTGCATAAGGCTGGGAGGATGGGGCAGCAAACAACTCTTCCACTCTACCAATGGGATCTACAACCTCCACTGGTTGTTCCTCGAGGAAGTACACCTCATTTGCCTAGGTTTCCGCTGCCCAAACCTCTTCTTGATTATTGTCTTCAAGTGGTAGTATGTTGTCCCATCTCCTTTCCTAGGTGTCAGCCTTATTTTCATGATTTTCAGTGTCATGAGATGATAACATATGCAAATCTATCCTATTGGAGCCATCTGGATATGAGGGAGGATCAACAACGATCAAGGTAGAGGAACCACCAGTTATATCATGTAATTGACCGAGCATGTCATGTCTGTTGGTAGCCATCAAAACACCCCCACCTTTGTCTTCTTCCCTTTGTTGTTCATGCATCTCATCACGATGTTCACTCATTTCCACTTGCTCACTATCACTATAAATGGAGAAGGAGCTCCTCTCCCAATCTAGAAACTCTAGTGCATTGTTGTTCGGGGGCTCAAGGAGTATGTATTCATCACTACCATCTTCTAGGATGTGCTCATCCTCGACATGAGCATACCTCCATAGTGTAGCTCCCAATGGAAAGAAGTAATCAATTGATGGCACCTCATCAAGGGAACCAAAATTCACTGTGCAATCTCCCTCCAAAGACTCGCCAAAAAGCCTATCGTTCATGGTTTGCAAATGCTCTTCAAGAGGAAGAACTTCTTGATGACTGGTGGACAACATTCCCACTTGATCTACTTCATCACTTGAAAGTTTGAAACTGTATTGTTGTCCATCTTCTATTGCTGCTCCAACATCCTCTTGAGGCGTACCTTCAACTGAGCCATCACTTGATTCAGGCTCTTGGTCTTCTACCTTGATCTGGGTAGCAAGTAGAGGAGGTCGAGCGCTTGGCTGCTCCACTTGTCCTCTAACTTGTTTGATGGCTTCTTGGCACAGTTCACAGGTGAACTCTAAGTGTGATGAATCATGAAGTCTGCACCAATTTGGCAATAGTAGAACCTCTAAATCCACTTGGTATTTCAGCTCTGACTAATCCTTTGCTAATCTAGAAACGAGTTGGTTATATCTTTTTACTACTGGGTCCTCATCACCACTTGAAACAGAAGTATGATGGTAGATAGCCGTGGTGAGTGGTTGTTCCCACTCCTCCAAACTTTCATTTCTAGATTCTCAATCACTGTCATTGACGAAGGAGAGGTCTTCCAATCTGATTTTGCTTATGCTTTGACCATCTCCTTCTGCTGCCCCAAGGCTTTTAGCCTCCTCTTCTTCTTGATTTTTAACATCTATGTTGGCTGTCCTAGCATATAATACTACAAATTCTGTTAATTCATCTTCAATTGCAGTTCATTCCTCTTCTTGAGTGGAGGACTGCTCTTTTTCGATGGAGGGGAAGCCTACTGAACTGGTTATAATCAGATTTTCCTCAATGCATTTTGCTGTCCCAAGACTTTCAACTCCTCCCGCTTGGTTTTCATTTTCTATGTCTGCTATCCCAACACCAACTTGTGTCCAACTAGTTGGTTCATCTTCGAGGTGATTTCCTACAAATGTTGACAACTCTTCTACCTCATGGGATGACTTCTCCTCATTGGGAGTTGGCTGCTCCAACTTGTTCAAACAACCCTTAGCTTGAGTGATGATGTTGTTACATGATGGACACACAAATTCTGAATGTGGTGCATTTTAAAATCTACACCAACTTGCCATTAGTACTTCCTCCAATCTTAGTCCATCCTTGTTGCTCAAATGTTCTTGGATCAGCTCCTTGAATACTTTGGCTACCATGGTTGTCAATTCTTCCTCTGAGTTTGCAAGGCCTAAAGGATAATAGATTTTCCAAAAGGGAATTTCTCCCTGCAATACCCTTTCAATTCTGCTCAAGAATGTGAGACATCCTAGCTCATTGTGCCTATGAGTGCAATGGATCTGGCATCTATTTGCCAATGCAAATTGTTGCAATGGCTTCTTCAGTCTCTTGTTCAAATTTGCATGCAGCTGAGTGATGTCAATTTGTGCATGCTACTCCATTTTGACTCGACTTCTTTTCCCTTCAATTTTTTTTTATTTTTAGCATTGCAAGAGATCTCCCTATCTTAGATTTCTTCTTTGGAATAGCTCTTTTTGAATTCCAACATTCAGCTTTGTAGCCTCAACATGTCATGCTCTCCTTCTAGCCCTAGTTCTATTGATGTGTTTTTTATGCACTTTTCAACAAAGGTAATGCATAGGTGCATCACCTCTCTTGAAAGACAATCTTCCACAATCAGATTGCAGAACACTATCTCAAGGTCTCTAATGTCAGGTCTTGACAATGCTTGGAATACATCAGTTGTTTGATGTGATTTGCTAGAATCACAAGGTGGTCTTACGGATGAGTTATAAAACATGGGAAGTTGGGTTTATAAATGGAGTTTTGAAGATGGGAGAGTTGTTGTGCATTTGCTGTAGGTTCAAATAGCAATCTGGAACTCCATTTTATCATTAGATTTGGCTTTACAATGTGCAATGAACCTTTCCTAAGGTTATTTATCAAAAAAAAAAAGGAAAAAGGGCAAGTAAGAGAGGAAGTTCCTGGATCTAAAACTACGAATGAATAGTGATCATGGAGGCTATTACAACAGACAAACTCCTTAAACTTGGTTTTGCTTGGCCAAGAGGAACCTACATTTACACAAAACCAGTGCAATCTTCTAAGGACTGCAGATTTTCAAATTGCATATGCACATCATGCACATGCGATTGAACTAACTTGTAACATTGAAATCAAGAAGCCCAGGCTAACTTTACACAACAGTTTGTCATCAACAAGTGCTAAAAGTATGGGTTGAAAGTTTGTCAAATACATAACAAAAATTTCCATCATGATAGCCATTCAAGAAACTAATACTAAAACTAACATGGAAGATAGAACCATGTATGCAAGATGAGCAAAATCAAAGAGAACATCCATAAAATCATGCAATGTTGTCTTCTATTGCTACAAATTGTTTTTACAATAGCTCTCCAACCCCTACTAATGAGAGGCAAGCCCCTATTTATAGTTTTCCAAAGCCCAAATGAATGGCTGTGATTGAATTACATCGAATGGCCCAAATTTGATTTACAATAGGGTTTCACCTACCCCCATTATCTAGCAATTTAAAAAAACATCTTTGTCTTTTCTTTGTTTTGTCATCTAGTGCCAGTCACTATAGTAATTTCGTCATTTAGCTGATTTCCCTTTTCACTGTAGCATAAACTACCTAAAAGCTACCTTCTTACTTGATGTGCTTGCAGTGGTCTTCCTTGGATCAAATGAGCTTGTCGACGATTGGAATCAATGGATTGGTTGCCCCTAGTTCAACCGGACAACTCTCTCATGCTTTCTTCAAGGCCACCCCCTTGCATTTTTTTCCTCCACTTGCTTGGAAAAAGCCTTCTTCTAATGTCGACCATGTTGGTGGGTGCTAGCGGGAGAGGCGATCATGAAATGAATGGTGACAGGAGCTATGCACATTCCTTGTTCAACTTTCTCAATGGGTCTCTTAATAGACCCATAGTAGGCTCCTTGAAACCTGCATACATGAAGCGTCGTAAGTGCTTTCATACACAAATCAAGGAAAATGTTAGTCAAATCTTGCAAAATCCTTGTTAGATCCATCCATCCATCATCAAAAGATCATAATATTTATATTTTGGGCTCATTTGGACCATAAACATTAATCTGGGCCGCTGGGGCTCCATAGATGTTCCAAAACAGCCAAAGGGGGACGAAGCTCCGAAACCATCGATACTTAACAGAATGTTGACGAAACCTTGGTAGTTCACTTAAGCACTACAAACACATCCTAGATCCAAAAAAGGTTGGCCCCAAAGTCAAAAATGTGAAAACCGGACTGGTAGGGGTCCACAGATGTTTCCAAAATGGCCACATAGGGACAATGTCCTAGAAAAGGCCACAAAGGGGCCGAGATCCAGAGGCCGGGTCACTAGGGGCAGACAGATGAATGACGGGAGATGGATGAATGATGGTCAGCGAAGTGATGATGACAGATAGATGATGGATGACGGATGAACGATGAACGAAGGACGACATATGGACAATGGACAGAGGACAACAAACGGACGAAGGACGACAAACGATGAAACAACGACATATGGATGATGAATGACGGACGACGGATGGACGAAGGACGAACAAAGGACGACAGATGGCAAAGCGATGATGGATGAATGACGAAGCGACAATAGACCGACGACAAATGAGGGACGACGAATAGACGACGGATGACAGAGCAATGACGGATGAACGACGAACGATAGACGGACGCCGGTCAGGTGACGAATGGAGCCCTGACCAAATCTTGATATTACAGGAGGGTCATGACTAAGAGGGTTGATTTTAGGCACATGGGTCGAGGTCATATTTAAAATTTGAGCTCATTTGGATCGATTTAGGAGCATCTGGGGGGTCCATGGCCAGAAAGTCATCTGGAGATAGCTATTTGGAATGGTCGGGCATAAACGGAGTTCTAGGAGAGGAACTCTGAGATCTGGGGTCCGGAAGGCCAAAGTACAGCCAATACTCCACCATTTTGAAGTGATCAGACTCAGAGGGTCGGGATGCCATGGTGCTTTTTCCGTTTAGGATGACAATCATTAGACGGAATTTTAGAGTTTCAGGCCCAGGAGGGGAGGGAGTCGTTAGTTCATTTTTGGTTTTCAATCAGGCGGATGGAGCTCATTCTGCTGATAGCCGATCAACGAGACATCATTCATTTTCTCAGCGACCAGAAGTTCTAGTCGGTGTGAAAGTATGTCTCGGAGAAAGGTCTCGACGACATCCGAAAGTCTTGCTAACTGAGCATGTTGGCAAGAAAACTTTTCGGCGGGGAGATGTGTTGGCGAGATTTGAATGTCTTACCGATCGACAAGAAGAATGCTCATCGGCGAGAGATTTATGTCTTTGGTGAGAGGTCTCGCCGACTTCCTCGTGTCTAGCTAAACAAGCATATTGGCAAGAGGTTGATCTTCGGTGTGAGGTCTCAGCGACATCACAAGGTCCTGCCGACCCTTTCCTCAGTGTGAGGTTTCTGCGGTGAGGAGATGTCTTGGCGAGATCCTTGGGTCTTGCCCATGACAAATAGGGGACATCAATGAGAAGTCTTTCATTGGTGCAATGTCCTAGTGAAACCACGATGTCTCTGCGACCACCAAGAGGAAGACCAGACTCGGTGCCAGTGTTAGCGATTGGATTTGATTTTGAGATTCATGACAGTTGGGAAGGCAAAGCCCAAAGCTCTAAAGGGTGAGCAAGACATGCCTCTTCAGAATAGCGGATGAGGGAAGGAGTCCCGGACAGTGGAGCCCAGCATGGTTGAGGACGTTCAAGGTTCAACGGAGACTTCCGGCGGTGAAAGGAAGCCCAAGATCCGATAGGCGAAAAGATGCCAAGCACTCGCCAAGAGAAATTGATATCGCTGTGATGTCTTGGTGAAGGCATTATGTCTTGCCGAAGATGAGGGGTCATACCAACAGAGGGAGACTTTGGCGTAATATTCCAAGTTGGGGAGAGGTCTTGCCGACCTGGTGGTGTCTCCCCGACTTGCTTCATGCTCACCCAAGGAAAAAAAAGGGGGGGTCAGCGAAAGGTCTTACCAACCCAAATGTTATGGCGACAGAAAAACTCAGGAGAACAAAGTGTTCTTGCCAAGGGGTCACACCGACTGGCAAAGGTCTTAGCGACCAACAAGAAGAAAGTTCACTAACGAGAGGTTTGCACTTTTGGCGAGAAGTCCGAGCGACCTCTGAATGCTTCGCCGACTACCAAGAAGCGTACTAGGCCTGACGCCAGTGTCGGTCATTGGGTTTTCTTCTTAAGTGTTCATGGCAACGGGGAAGCTGGAGCTCGACACTCAGAAGGCTCAGGATGATTTTCCCTTTTGGAATGGTGAAGGAGGGATGGACAACGATGGCCAGGGCCCAGTGGGGGAAAGGTCGTTTAGAGTTCAGGTTGGGATTCTAGTGGACAGATGACAGACAAATGATGAATGGATGGCAGACCTGAAGGACCAGAAGGATGAGGTCCTCTGCTCGTATGGACACAGTAAATGCCATAGGGAAACCCATCAAGGAAAACCCGAGGGGGTGGACCTGAAGGGTCCCAGAAACAAACTACCAAGGGATCTCCCCAAAGGAAGAAGACTTACCGAAAATTAGGTAGGTGAATTTGGTCAGAGAAATTTTATCATTTGAAGGCACATGACCAATTTGGGCTTGGAAAATGGGGCATGCAAAAGAAGACAAGACCAAAGTAGCCTGTTGGGAGCAAAAATAAAGGGGGTCCCTACCTATGGCGAGGCGTGTGTGTAAAACATGCACAACACTATCCCTTTTCCTGCACTACCATACTTTTTTGGGTGCTTACTATAATTTGATTATGATGATAGGATGGTCTTTTATAGTCTGAAAATTTACTTTTCCTTTCTCTTCATAGTTTCCTTCCATCTTGACATTTTTTTCCCATTGTCTTCATGCTCTACAGTTCTAAATTCAACCACATATTTATTGAATAAAGCTTCTCTATAAAATTGGCAATAGTTGCATCTTGTAAGGCCTTCACCTTTACATAAATATTTTTAGCTTTGTCCAACAATATATATGCTCATATGATATTCTCATGATCAATTCCAGCTCTTGAAATTTCATGGCACTTTCAAAACTTTGTCCTTCCTTCATTGCATTTGATAAGACTATCCTCATGAAATTTCCTCTTTAGGCCTAATGCTTCCCTTTGAGAGTACCCTATCATTGACTAGAATCACCATAGAAACCCATGACAATCTTCAAAAAAATATTTGAAAGGAGCTCTAGCCACCATGCAAAACCTTTGAATTGTTGTTCAAATTGTTCTTCAGCTACTGAAAACCCTAGGGCTCCCTTCATCTCCATGTGAATCCTCCTTTAATTCCCTTTCTTTTCCCATGTTAATGCCAACTTCATTTCTCTTTCTATATTTAATGCAAAAATATGGTTCTTTCACTTTGGACATAGAAATAATCTCCCTCTTTCCTTTTTCTTTTATTTTATTTTGCAATTAAAGCATGTATTTTTAGCTTGTTGTGGAATTAAAAGAACTTAAAGAATTAAGCCCACTCTTTTTAAAGCAGAAATTTTAAACAAGACTTTGGATAAAATATTAAAACCCTTTTTTATCCTTTTCCTTTTAGACTTTTGACAAAAATAATGATTATTTGAATGAATCATTCAAATATTGTCAAGTTTTGCAAAAATTGGACTACATTCTTGGTAACCTCAAGGGTATTTTTCCTGCTAAAATATATTGTGACCAATAGCCTTAGCATCCATTGTGTATAGATTCATTTAAGCTAGAAATGAAACTAGAAATCAGACCTAGAAATAGTTGTTAGAAACTGTTAGTGCCATTTCTGGTTCTCTCATTGTCAAGTTGTGCACTCTTGTTTTTATGATAAAACTTTAGCTATGGGGTGTGTTTCATTTTGGCATGTGGGGTAAGTGGGCTCCCGCAAGGGTTGAGCTCGGCGTGCCATGTCTTCATGTCTCTGGTGGCCGACTTTTCCTTTTCTTCCTTGCCTTGTGTTTTTCCTTGTCTGGCGAATCGGGATCAGAGTGAAATCAGGATCAGGATTTTGCTTTTCGCTCCTCTTTTGGGTTTCATTCTTCCTACGGTTCCACGCCTTTGCTTTTTCCTTTCGGCTTTTGTTTCCTCTGGCGGGGGTGGGATCGAAATGGAAGCCAGATTCAAAACCTTTCTCATGCTTATGGTTTCGAGTTTTTCTTCGATCCCGGCCTCGCGGCTTCCCGGTCTCGTGTCGGTTCCGGCTCCGCCTCCATGGTCTTTTGCGGAGGCGGGGGAAGGATGGTTTTCGGTCCCAGTTTTTTTTTGTTCCTTTTTGTCCCCTGCTCTGGCTCCGCCTCCATCTCTTTCCTGGTTCTGGCTCTGACCTTGTTTGGTTCCCATTCCATTGGCATTTTGATTCATTGACCTGCCTGGCCAGTTCACTCTTCACTTTAGTTCCTCCCCGAGCCTTGTCTCTTGTTCATTACCGGCTCCGCCTTTCCTTTAGCATGAATTTTCACTCTCGGGGTGACATCTCGGTGACTCTTATCTATCTCCCTGAGGTTTTTAAGTCGGTGTTGGTTACGTTAGGGAGATGTTTCCCCAACTTCTTTGTGTCTCACTGATGGGCTTTTCCCTTCAGTATGTTGGCATCCATCCGGAGTGATCTCTCGGCGAACTCCTCTTGGTCTCACCGACATGAGCATTTGGAGGTCTTCGGCATGAGTTATACCTTCCATTGAAAGGTCTCGGTGATGTCATCTTGTTACGCCAACTGGTGATGGAGGATTTAATGCTTCGGTGGGACTTTTATTTCGGTGTGTGGTCATGGAAATGGGGTCGGGTCTTGCCAACAGCGGTTTAATATGTGGCTTTCGATCTAAATTCTCTCGGCGAATAGGTGTATAAAGGTCTTCTCGGTATAACAATGTAATGTCTACATAACCTCTCATCGAGGATTGCGTGCTACAACGACATACATTTGGTAAGTGAATTCATCGGCGGTAGATGTTATAAGTCACAGCAACTTGAAATGATGTCTTCGATGAAGCTTGGTGAAATCTCTATAGTGTCTCGTCGATGGTAGGTGACTATAGTGACTGTGAACAAAGTGAAAGGATTGCTTCGATGAGGGATATTCCCTTGTCTTGGCGAATACGATTTGTTACACTGATCGAAAACTAAAGGGTAATCTCTTCGGTAAGTGCTGGGGTTTTTCGGTGAGGGGTCTCGGTGAGTGACCTTCGGTCTCGCTGATGGAACATAAAGGGTCTTCATTGGCATAGGCTTTGAGATGTCTCAGTGACACCAGTGAATGAAGACTTTCAGAAAGACATGGTGTGCGGCAGGAGGTCTTCCCGATATCTTGGTGTTATAGCAATGCCCAAAAGGAAAAGGTTTCAGTCAATGCGAAATCATTAGTGTCTTGGCAATCTATTGTGAGCTCAGGATGTTTCGGCAAAACACAGGAATGTCTATGTGTTGTCTCCCCGAAGGTGTTTTGTCTTGGCAACAGGAATGAAGCATGAGCTTTCAGCAAGACACAAAATGTCTATATGGTGTCTGGCCGACTTGGCCATCTCTCTGTGGCTTCTCTGCCCTCACCCCCCTGAGCAACTTAAAGGCTATCAATGTGCACATGCGTCAGATGAACAACAATTTTTTAACATCAATGGTAAAGGGGCCCGATGTTTAACTTAATGACTGAGCACCAGGTATATCACGCAGATGTCTACTGAGGTCAACAGTTGTCAGGTGCTAAGCGATGAGATCAACAGATCTCGCTCGCTATGCTGGTGCAAGCTACAGGGACATTATGTCCTATGAGGAATGCAATCTGGTGGTGGCCTACTTCAATGGTCCAATGATATTTAAATGACAGTTTTCCAATCTTAGTTGATCGACAACGGAGATTCAAACATGCACATGGCTAGGGTTTGTAAGATGTTTGCGCGCGAGAAATAGAAGACTTAGGGCATTCATGGTGACGTATGGAAGGTCGCTGGTTCAACTGAACTAGCATTCATGGTGACATGACTCTGGGACAAGGACAGCATGGCTTGAGTATGGGCACCCCGATTCAACGGCGGATTTGACATTGATTGCCTGGCTTCATTCGTGCGGGAATGTCTTTCCTGCGGCGACTCGACCAAAGGCATTTATGAGACTAGTGAGGTAGTTGGAAATAATGACTTGGCCTACGAATTATTCTAGGGTTTGTCCTAATCAGCTGATGACATGTAATTTCCCTAGCTGGTTGCTTGTTGCTTCTCCTATTCCTATAAGGGAGAATTCATGGCGAGATGTAGGGGTTCTGAACTTTGGTGTTCTATTCCACATTTTTCTGAGTTCTGGAATAGTCTTGGGATAGGCTAGGGTTTAGTCTTGAGTCAATATTGAGTCTGTAAGCTATAAATTTCAAATTTATCTGTAAATACAATCAGTTTGAGGAATGAAAACATGAAGACGCTTGTCTCTCATGCATGTTATCAGATTGTCTCCTTATTTGTGTGCTTTTAATCATTTGAATGAATGCATAAGGTGTGTTTGTTCCTCTTCTCATACTTCATGAGACTGTGTTTTTTGATGATAGGTCTTCTTCAAGGAAGTAGTTAAATCCTTTGAACAAATAGCAGTGATTACTTGTTTGTAGGTAGGATTCGGTAAGAAGAGTCTAGTTGCTACAGGAGCTGGATTTTCAGTGTAAGGCATTGATAGTTGATGTAAGGCATCAACAAAACAAGATCCACTGGTTGAGGTCTATTTGTAGGTGATTTCCCCTTTTGTGTTTGACACTGTGTCCCAAAATTAGGCACTAGTCTGTCCTACAACCTGTTCCCCTTAGAAACAATTTATAAATCATTAAATATCCTTGTTTGATGTCTTGCCCTACCTCCTTGTTGCTTCAAGGTTGAGCTATTGAGAATCTAGCCCTATTTGAGGTCCTCAATGCTTGGCATCAGGAGTCATCTGCTATAAAAAGCAATGTCTGGTCTTCTTTGAGGCTTTGTGTGCATATACCCACCCTGGTTCTATAGAGCCTAAAGTGCAGAAGATCTTTTGATCTTGTCAGTTGGTCTAGGTCCTCCGAGCTACCCTTGATTGGAGTTGGCTACTCCATAGGTAGAATAGGAGACCAACCTGGTTACTGCATTAAAAAACAACCAACAAGATGGCGAATCCACTGGGGACTTACTCAGAAATTTGGTTATAAGTGTCATATCAAAGAGTCATATTTGTTTTCCATGTTAGTGTTGTTCAAAGTTTGAAGGATTGTTGACCTAGAGAAAGTTTTGTTGTAGTGAACTTGAAAGCTACAAGATCTATGGTGCTATGTCAGATGGAACTCAGAGAAAGATTTACATGTAAGTGAGCTTCATACCATTTGAAGTTTTGTCCTCTACAAAGAGGTGGCGACTCTATCAAGGTGAACCTATTGAAGATTTGAAGAATAGTTCCATGGCTGCAACGTTCCCAGGTATTCTTCATGCTTTTTGAACATATAAAAAAAAAAACTTTATTCCCCTTTATTTGGTGAGATCAAGCACTAGCATCAAGGGAGGTTTCAATATTGCAACTGGATAGTTGTAGAGGGATAGGTTTCATTTGCAAGATGCATTGCTGTCCTGATTCTCCCTCTACAAGCTATGATACCATGCTTAAGGCACAGTCTTGTCTTCATAAGAGGGCATATGATAGTGAAAGATACAACCCTTTGGATTTTGATAAGATCCAGGGTTACCCACATGCTGCCCCTAAGGGAATCAATAAATATTTACCCAAGTTTAAAGGTGGTGTTGAGGAATCAGCATCGAGACATATGCAGTGTTTCATTGATTTCATTGGAGACTGTCAGGTTGAAAAAGAGGATGTGGTCATGAAGCTGTTTGTCAGATCTTTAGGAGGTGTGGCCAATGATTGGTTTACTTGCTTACTAGTGCTCTCCATTGGTTCATGGTATTAGCTCAAGACTTTGTTCCTTGATACCTTTGATGATGCTTCATTAGATGATGAAGAATTTGTCTTTGAACAACTTGCAGAAGTGATGCCCCAAGCAAAAGATCAGAGGTTGAGTCTCCCAAGCCAAGAACCCGAAGATGAATATTAGTTGGACTGGCTCTTTGAAGAAGGGAGGTGTAATTAGCAATGTGATGAGACAGTTAAGCAGTTCAAGTGCACAAATGAGTGTAGTCTTGACACCGGTCTTCATGAGAAGACAAATGAAGTTGCTGATTCAGGGAGTGCTCTAGAGGATATCAGATTTGACTATGAGGATGTGGAGTTTCACTCTCATGAAGGTAATATTTTTGAAGATACCTTGGGATATCCTGATTTGCTACTTGGTATTGCATCCAGTCCAGGTGGAGGTCAAGAAGAGGAAGAAGTGGTTGAGAGGGTAGGACAGAACATTGACCTACTAAGTTGTGAACAAATATCAGATTTGTTAGCCACCGAATATCAAAGGTTTGCACACAACAACTCTAGGTTGTTGTAGGCAACTCATATCAGTCTTGACGATGAGGACCTGCAGGATGCAAGGTATGATGCAAGTGATTCTGATGCCCCTTCTAATGGTGATCTTACAGATCATGATGACACTGATTTCAGTCTGAAATCAAATTTTTCTTCTGAACCAGAGTTGCTCAATGATGAGCAAGATTGGGATGATGATGACAGTTGGACAGCCCATGAGGATGAGTTAGAGTCCTTTGATGACTCTCATTTCCAGCATGATGAGGAATAGAGCCAAGTGAAAAGAGGAAGTGGGAGTAGTAGTTTAAACCATCATTGCACTAATGATGTGCCTCCTCCTACTGAAAATGATATAGAGCAGTTGCAAGAAGTGTTGAATGGTGAGTGTATCCCTTTGTATACACTTGATGAAGTTTTCACAGAATGTGATAGTATGCAGAGCACTGGAGCTAGTTGTTTTCAACTTCAGGGTAATGTAAATAGTGAATATGACAGCTTGTTGTCACATAACAGTCAACATTTTGAAAGTATGCCTGACTTTCAAATGCATAAGGATCATGTACATGTTTATAATGATGAATATGATAGCCTATTAAGAGGTATTAATATGTTTTGTCAGGTAGCTAATTGTGATCAGACTGTGTTTTTATGCAGTCTAGATCAGTATTCACATGTATTACCACATGATACAGAATCAAAGAATCAAGAAGGTGGTAATGATGAAGTTTATTGGATCTCGTTGCCAGTTGAAGATAAGACTAAATAGACAACAAGTTTTCACTTGCAAAGAGGCAATCAAATACTTGTGTTTGCAGAGGTGCATTCATTTATATTGTTGCAGTTTGGCAGAGGCAAGCACAAGTTAGGGAATGCCAGCTCATTTAGTAGAATTGTGTTTGATAGAGGAAAACTGTGGCTTCACATTTTCATTTGGTGGCCTAGTGTCATCAAATGAAATAAAGAATCAACAATGTGACTCTTGAATTTCTTGTTCATGGACAATTCTTGAAGTGGTTCTTTATCTGAAGCATTTCTTTTTCCATGAACATTAGGTTAGGTTTTTTCTTTTCTGGTCAGTTTTGTTTTGTTGTGTCTGCTAACCCTGTTCGGTTAGCTCCTCGCTGTTTTTGGTTTCCTTTTGTTCTGGTCTACTTTCCTAGTGATCTAAATTCTTGCTATGCCCACTAGGGGCATACATCCCCAACTGGAGCCTATGTTAGTGCCATTTCTGGTTCTCTCATTGTCTAGTTGTGTATTCTTGTTTTTTATGATAAAACTTTAGCTATGGGGTGTGTTTCATTTTGGCACGTGAGGTAAGTGGGCTCCCACAAGGGTTGAGTTCGGCGTGCCATGTCTTCATGTCTCTAGTGGCTAGCTTTTCCTTTTCTTCCTTGCCTTGTGCTTTTCCTTGTCTAGCGGAGGCAGGATCAGAGTGAAATCAGGATCAGGATTTTGCCTTTCACTCCTCTTTCGGGTTTCATTTCGCCTCTGGTTCCACGCCTTTTCTTTTTCCTTTCGGCTTTTGTTTCCTCTAAAGGGGGCAGGATCAGAATGGAAGCCGGTTTCAGAACCTTTCTCATGCTTATGGTTTCGGGTTTTTCTCTGACCATGGCCTTGCGGCTTCTCGGTCTCATGTCGGTTCTGGCTTTGCCTCCGCAGTCTTTTGCGGAGGCGGGGGTGGGATGGTTTTCGGTCCCAGTTTTTTTTGTTCCTTTTTTTCCCTCACTCTGGCTCCACCTCTATCTCTTTCCTGGTTCTGGCTCTGACCTTGTTTGGTTCCCGTTCCGCTGGCCTTTTGATTCATTGACCTGCCTGGCCGGTTTGCTCCACTTTAGTTCCTCCCCGAGCCTTGTCTCTCATTCATTACAGGCCCCTTGTTACCATTTTCACCAGCTCTGCCTTGCCTTTGGCATGAATTTTGACTCTTGAGGTGACATCTCGGCAACTCTTATCTATCTCCCCAAGGTTTTTTTTTTTTTCTTCTCGGCCAGTGTTGGTTGCGTTGAGGAGATGTTTCCCCAACTTCTTTGTGTCTCACCAATGGGCTTTTCCCTTTAGTATGTTGGCGTCCGTCCGGGGTGATCTCTCAGTGAAATACTCTTGGTCTCATCGACGTGAGCATTTGGAGGTCTTCGGCATGAGTTATACCTTTCGTTGAAAGGTATCGGTAATGTCATCTTGTTACACCGACCGATGATGGAGGATTTAATGCTTTGGTGGGACTTTTATTTCAGTGTGTGGTCATGGTGATGGGGTCAGGTCTTGCCAACAGCGGTTCAATATGTGGCTTTTGGTGAAAGTCCTAAATTCTCTCAGTGAATAGGTGTATAAAGGTCTTCTCGGTATAACAATGTAATGTCTACATAAACTCTCACCGAGGATTGCGTGCTACAACAACATACATTTGGTAAGTGAATTCGTCAGCGGGAGATGTTATAAGTCACAACGACTTGAAATGATGTCTTCGATGAAGCTTGGTGAAATCTCTATAATGTCTCACCAATGGTAGGTGACTATAGTGATTGTGAACAAAGTGAAAGGATTGCTTCGGTGAGGGATATGCCCTTGTCTTGGCGAATACGATTTGTTACACTGACTGAAAACTAAAGGGTAATCTCTTCAGTAAGTGCTGGGGTTTTTCGGCAAGGGGTCTCGGCGAGTGACCTTCGGTCTTGCTGATGGAACATAAAGGGTCTTCATCGGCATAGGCTTTGAGATGTCTCAGTGACACTGGTGAATGAAGACTTTCATAAAGACATGGTGTGTAGCAGGATGTCTTCCTGATATCTTGGTGTTATAGCAATGCCCAAAAGGAAAAGGTTTCAGTCAGTGTGAAATCATTAGTGTCTTGGTGATCTATTGTGAGCTCAGGATGTTTCAGAAAAACATAGGAATGTCTGTGTTGTCTCCCCGAACGTGTTTTGTCTTGGCGACAGGAATGAAGCATGAGCTTTCGGCGAGATGCAGAATGTCTATATGGTGTCTGGCCGACCTGGTTGTCTCTTCATAGCTTCTCCGCCCTCGCTCCCCTGAGCAACTTAAAGGCTATCAATGTGCATGTGCATCAGATGAATGGCGATGTTTTAACTTCAATGGTAAAGGGGCTTGATGTTTAACTTGATGACTGAGCACTGGGTATATCACTTAGATGTCTATTGAGGTCAATGACTGTCGGGTGTCGAGCGATGAGATCAACAGATCTCACTCACTACGCCGGTGCAAATTGCAGGGACATTATGTCCTTACAAGGAATGCAATCTGGTGGTGGCCGGCTTCAATGGTCCAATGATATTTAAATGACAGTTGTTCGATCTCAGTTGATCAACGACAGAGATTCAAACATGCGCACGGCTAGGGTTTGGAAGATGTTTGCACACGAAAAATAGAAGACTTAGGGCATTCATGGCTACAGATGGAAGGTCGCTAGTTCCACTAAACCAGCATTCATGGCAACGCGACTTTGGGACAAGGACGGCATGGCTCAAGTATGGGCACCCAAATTCAGCAGTGGATTTGACATCGATTACCTGGCTTCATTCATGCAGGAATGTCTTTCCTACAACGACCCGACCAAAGGAATTTATGAGACCAGTGAAGTAGTTGGAAAGAATGACTTGGCCTATGAACTGTTCTAGGGTTTTTCCTAATTAGTTGATGACATGTAATTTCCCTAGCCGGTTGCTTGTTACTTCTCTTGTTCCTATAAGGGAGAATTCATGGCCAGATGTAGGGGTTCCGAACTTTGGTGTTCTGTTCCACATTTTTCTGAGTTCTAGAATAGTCTTGGGATAGGCTAGGGTTTAGTCTTGAGTCAATATTGAGTCTGTAAGCTGTAAATTTAAAATTTATCTGTAAATACAATTAGTTTGAGCAATGAAAACATGAAGACGCTTGTCTCTCATGCATGTTATCAGATTGTATCCTTATTTGTGTGCTTTTAATCATTTGAATGAATGCATAAGGTGTGTTTGTTCCTCTTCTCATACTTCATGAGACTGTGTTGTTTGTTGATAGGTCTACTTCAAGGAAGCAGTTAAATCCTTTGAACAGACAACAGTGATTACTTGTTTGCAGGTACAATTTAGTAAGAAGAGTTTGGTTGCTACAGGAGCTAGATTGTCAGTGTAAGGCACTGATAGTTAATGTAAGGCATCAACAAAACAAGATCCACTAGTTGAGGTCTATTTGTAGGTGATTTTCCCTTTTGTGTTTGACTTCGTGGCCCAAAATTAGGGACTGGTCTTTCTTGCAGCCTGTTCCCCTCAGAAACAATTCATAAATCATTGAATATCCTTGTTTGATGTCTTGCCCTACCTCCTTGTTGCTTCAAGGTTGAGCTACTGAGAATCTAGCCCTATTTGAGGTCCTCAACGCCTGGCATCAGGAGTCATCTGCTATAAAAAGAAATGTCTGGTCTTCTTTGAGGCATTGTGTGGGTATACGTGCCCTGGTTCTGTAGAGCCTAAAGTGCAGAAGATCTTTTGATCTTGGTAGTTGGTCCAGGTCCTCTGAGCTACCCTTGATTGGAGTTGGCTACTCCATAGGTAGAATAGGAGACCAACCTGGTTGCTCCATTAAGAAACAACCAACAGAAACATTGAACAATAGTAACCACCTACAACTAAACTAAAACTTGTGCACCAACACTTAGGGATAGGGGAAAATTTGAATTGAAACATATGCATCAACACTTGTTTAAAAGGGAAATCTATCCTACTATGATACAATTTTGAAAAATCACCTCAATAATAGTGCTTGACATGAATCCCATTGATTAGGATTGGCAACTCCTCTCCTTTACTATTTGATAGTTGAAAGGCATTGTGTGGCTGCATTTTGTGATCATGAAAGGACCACTTCATATACCATCAAATTTCATGTGCTTTTTGGGTCTAATTTTCACCTCATCCCATTTGAGAACAAAATCTCATTTGTTGAAAGCTCTTGGGATTTCCTTCTTGTCAAATGTATTCTTCATTAGTGCTTGATGAATCTCTAGATTTTGAAGTGTTTGTTTTCTTGTTTCTTCCAACTCCATCAACTCAACAAGTCTTACTTCCATTGATTCTTCCTCCATCATTTCTATCTCTTTGATACAAACTTATCAAATATTCATGTGCTTTTTGGGTCTAATTTTCACCTCATCCCATTTGAGAACAAAATCTCATTTGTTGAAAGCTCTTGGGATTTCCTTCTTGTCAAATGTATTCTTCATTAGTGCTTGATGAATCTCTAGATTTTGAAGTGTTTGTTTTCTTGTTTCTTCCAACTCCATCAACTCAACAAGTCTTACTTCCATTGATTCTTCCTCCATCATTTCTATCTCTTTGATCAAACTTAGAGTGGGTATCTCTATTGTGATAGGCATCCTAGCCTCTTTTCCATAAACAAGAACATAAGGAGAATTACCTGTAGACCTATTAGGAGTAATTCTATCAGCCCATAAGGCTAGTTTCAACTCGTTGTGCTTGATTCTCTGATTTTTTTCAATTTCTCTTTTAAAGATCCTAATCAGATTTTTTTTAGTAAACTTAGCTTGTCAATTACCTTGTGGATAGTAATTGGATGAAGTGCTAAAAAAAATATCATTTTTAACAGTCCATTATGTTATTCTCATGCCTACAAAAGCCAATGCATTATTTGAAATAATGGATTCAGAGGTCCCAAACCTTGCTATTTTTTCCTCATAGAAGTTTAGTATCACACATTCATTTTCCTCCTTCAATGCTACAACCTCTATCCATTTGGTGAAGTAATCAGTGGCTATCAATATCCACTTGTTTCCTAAAATGGAAGGTGGGTTTATGGGTCCAATTAAATCAAGTCCCCACTTCATGAATGGTTGCTATAATTGAATTGGATGCAATGGTAAGGCTTCTGATGCAGATCCAAGGTGAAGATCAACCACAATAATGGAAGTATCAATTCTAAAACAAAGAACTCTTATTTACTATGCAACCAACTGATTAGGCATCAACTCACCCTCAAGGGTCTCAACCCTTCAATCTTGCAAACAACAACAAATATTCAACAAGGACCTTAGAAAGACCCTCAACATGCATATAATGACAATTAGATCAATTGAAGACAACCTCCAAGTCAGGTTCATTGAAGTCCATAAAACTCCCCACTTAGCACAAGCTTTCCTTGTAGTAGTGAAAAAATAGTTTTTCAAACTTTTGAGCATAATTTCCCAAAAAACCTATGAAAAAAATCATGGATTGAGATACCCATTCCAAAGGTTCATAACATAATAGAAAACCAAGCACACTTTCTTTGTACCAAAAGCTTCAAATTTAGACTTTTCACTGTTTTAGGCCTCCAATTAGGCCACTTTTTCAAAGAGTCTACCCCTAAATCTTCACACTAGACTTCCAAACCTAGAAACAATCTTTATTTGAGTCTCAAAAAAAAATATTTTCTAGGTCTCATGACCCCAAATGCTAAAACACACCTTCAATGCAAAAACCCTCCAAAACACACCCAAAACCCTAGGGTTTCTTGTTTTTCCACTATTTTGGGCTTCTACAACCAAATCAAAATTCCAAACATCTTTATTTAGGTCTGTACAAACCTTCCACATCATAAAAAACTTGATTGTAACCTTATTCCTCAAAACCCTATCACAAAACCTCTATTTTCACTTGGAAAGATGCCTTATTCCATCACAGGAAAACAACACAGCCCACAAATCTTTTTTGTCTTTATTCCCCATACATCCTAGCATCTATTAAACATTAATAATGACAATCCACTAAGTAACAAGTTAGAATAGTAGGTGGATTGTCATTTTTTTTAATTCACTTGCACAAGGTTAGGCCTACAAACTGTGTGAATAGGCTATTTCAGAATGTTTAAAGAGAACTCCCACCAAATGGACTTGGGACCCTTACAAACAAGTTCCCTTGAGAGACAACTCCCACATCTTCAATCCAAATAAACTTTTAGAAACTTTGCACACCTGTACGGTCCAAGCAGATTCAGAAAGTTCATAAAATTAAAGAAAAATAGAGTGAAAACTTAGGAAGAACGTTTCTATTCTTTGTGTTGCTTCCAATACAATGATTTCTTAATCTTCTTCAAGCCTTCTTGAGGCCTTACATATATTTTAGAAACCTTTTCTAACTGTCCAAATTTCTTACAATAAAATTTTCAATCATTAGGACCATTGGAGGCCTAATCACACCCTTTAACACATTTGATTACATTTACAAGTATACTGAAATGTCTATGCAACGTTTGGAATCTATGACTCTTAAAACTATACTAAAGGCTAGAAAATAGCCTTATTACCTGTATAAGACTCAAATATGTGCATTCAAAGGCTACAACAACACTTGTAAGTGCAAGATTAACTTTCTTCCCTAAATAAATCAATAAATACTTCCATTACATTATGGTTGGTCTCTTAGACCTTATTAGACAAAATTAAATTAAAAACACTAGCATTAACCTACTAGACATTCAAATAATCAAAAATTGATGTTGTGGTGTAGGTGCTCCTGCACCATACACCCCCCCTAAAAGAAACTTATGTCTCATGAGTTGGTGCAGATACCACTGCCTCCAAGCATCACAAAAACTCCATTGGTTTCCAAATACAGTCCACTGATGTATGTATAGAGGATCTACAAACTTCCTTGAACTTCCAACACCTTGAAATGTATTCCTACATGCATTTTGTCTTTCCTCTGTTCTCAGACCTACAATCGGCCTCCTTTGTCCATCCTTTGGGTGTTTACCATGATGGATACTTGCAAACAAACTGGTATTAGCATTCCTTTTATCTAACCTCGCTTGCCTCTTATGTACATGTCTACCACTATCCTTAAGATTCTTTATTTTTTTCCCTTGACCATCTGCTCCACCAAGATGCCTTGGCACTATTATATTAGGTTTTTGCACTATTATTCCTACAAACTTTGTTTGTTTTCTAGACCTACCCTCAACCATAGGGCACTCAATGGTTCCTACTAGCACATTCTCTTGTAAACCCACTGTCCTTACCTCCTTTACCTCTGTATTTTCCTTTAGACCTACTATTCCTTCAATTTCAGACCTACACTTATTTAAAACATTTGAAAATTTAATTTCTTTCACAACATTTAGAGGCTCCTTACCCCCACACATGATCACTTTAGCCTTTCCCTTCTCATCTTCTACCCAAGGAGTTAAAACAAACCTTTAACCATCTTTCATTATAGTATACCTATTTTTATCTTCCATCATACATAGCACACCTATCATATTGCCATGGTCTTGCAAGGAGTATGTGGAAACAGTCCATTGGTACTATGTCACAAATAACATTGTCTTTATACTCACCAATTTGAAAATATACAATAGCTTGCTCATTTACTAACAAATATTGACCATTACTTATCCAAGATACCTTGTAAGGAAACTCATGAGGAATCCTTTTCAAATTTAACTTATTCACCATTTCACAAGAAATCATGTTTTCAGTTGAACCTGAATCAACCACAACCTTACATACCTTTCCCTTACTTTTGCATGTGGTTTTGAATAACCTCTTCCTATGCAATGGCTCCACCTCTTTGGAAGTCTTCAAAAGTTGCTTGTGTAGCATCAAGGTTTCTCCAAACTTAGGATTTCCAGGATGACTTGATGAAACAATGCTCTCCACATCATCCTTTTGCACAAGTTGAACCCTTTTTTTACCTTTACTTCCACTTGATGAAGTACCAATCTTCTCAAGACATTTGAAAGATGGATGGCCAAATTCATTACAAGTATAAAATCTACCTGAAAACACATTGTTAGAATTCCTACCTCCTCCAAATCTGCCTCTTATGCCTCTCCATCCACCTCCAGAATCAGATTGCTCTTGTCCTTTCATGGAATCTTCTTGATTATCATTGGTTCGCTTTGAATTAAGCATAGATCCTCTTCCTCTTGATGCATTACCTCTGCCTCTAACTTATTTTTCTTGCCTTCTCTTCATTTTCTCCTCCACCCTGATTTCCATTTGATAACATTCCTCTATAGTTCTAGGGTTAGCCAAAACCAATTCATCTTGTATGTTTAATCTTAAACCACCCATGTATCTTGCAACATTTTCATCTTCATTCTCATGATGAATAGATCTTAAACTTAGTTTATAAAACTCCTTAGTGTAAGACTTAATATCCATTTCCTTTTGCCTTAAGCTTTGCAATTTATTGAACATTTGAACTTGATGATCCTTGGGTAAGAATTTACCTTTGAGTTTTGATATCATCTTGTCCCATGATGTGATCTTATTCTTTCCTTTCTTTCTCCTCTTAGACTGAAAGTAATCCCACCATACCAAAGCATGGCCTTGCAACTTTGTCTTTGCAATTTTTACTCTTTGCTCCTTAGGAACCTCATCACATTCAAAATGATTATCTAACATGGCAATCTAGTTAAGTAACTCTTCATCATTTAAACTGCCACCATACTTAAGAACATCAATTTTTATCTTAGGCTTTTCATCCTTCACTGCCTTCAACAACTTTGCAATTCTTTGATCCTCTGGAGTAAGATCTTCCTCCACATCTTGAAACTCATCATATTCTTCTTCGTCTATCTCACTCTCTTCCAATTCTCTTCTTTTTTTTTTTCTCCAAGGCTATGATTCTCTCTTCCAACTCTCTAAGTTCCTTAGCATTCCTATCTTTCATCTCCTTAATCTTTGTAGCCATATCAATCTTCTTTGGAGGCATCTTGTCAACCTTTCCTCTTCACTGTCTTCTTCAACCTGAAAAATGCAAACAAAATCCAAGGTGAATATAAATCACAATAATGGAAATATCAATTCCAAAACAAATAACTCTTCTTTACTATGCAACCAACTGATTAGGCATCAACTCACCCTCAAGGGTCTCAACCCTTCAATCTTGTAAAAACAAAACAAATCTTCAACAAGGCCCTTAAAAAGACCCTCAACATGCATATAATTACAATTAGATCAATTGAAGACAACCTCCAAGTAAGGTTCATTGAAATCCATAAAACTCACCACTTAGCACAAGCTTTCCTTGTAGTAGTGAAAAACTAGTTTTCCAGACTTTTGAGCATAATTTCCCAAAACACCTATGAAAAAAATCATGGATTGAGATACCCATTTAAGAGGTTCATAACATACTAGAAAACAAAGCACACCTTCTTTGGACCAAAACCTTCAAATTTAGACCTTTCACTGTTTTAGGCCTCCAATTAGGCCACTTTTTCAAAGAGTCTACCCCTAAATCTTCACAACAGACTTCCAAACCCAAAAATAGTCTTTATTTGAGTCTCAAAACAAAATATTTTCTAGGTCTCATGACCCCAAATGCTCAAACATACCTTCAATGCGAAAACCCTCCAAAACACACCCAAAACCATAGGGTTTCTTGTTTTTCCACTATTTCAGGCTTCTACAACCAAATAAAAATGCCAAACATCTTTATTTAGGTCTGTAAAGACCTTCCATATCATCAAAAACTTGATTGCAACCTTAATCGTCAAAACCCTATCACAAAACCTCTATTTTCACTTGGAAAGATGCCTTATTCCATCATAGGAAAACAACACAACCAATAAATCTCGTTTATCTTTATTCCCCATACATCCTAGCATCTATCAAACATTAATAATTTCAATACAATGATTAACAAGTCAAAACAGTAGGTGGATTGTCATTTTTTTTAATTCACTTGCATAAGGTCAGGCCTACAAATTGTGTGAACAGGTTGTTTCAGAATGTTTAAAGAGAATTCCCACCAAATGGACTTGAGACCCTTAAAAATGAGTTCCCTTGAGAGACAACTCCCACATCTTCAATCCACATAAAGTTTTAGAAACTTTGCACACCTGTACGGGCCAAGTAGATTTAGAAAGTTCAGAAAATTAAAGAAAAACAAAGTGAAAACTTAGGAAGAACATTTTTGTTCTCTATGCTGCTTCCAATACAATGATTTCTTAACCTTCTTCAAGCCTTCTTGAGGCCTTACATATATTTTACAAAAAAATTCTAACTGTCCAACTATCTTAGAATAGAATTTTAAATCATTAGGACCATTGGAGGCCTAATCACACCCTTTTACACATTTGATTACATTTACAAGTATACTGAAATGTCTATGCAACATTTGGAATCTATGACTCTTAAAACTATACTAAAGGATGGAAAATAGCCTTATTACCTCCATAAGACTCAAATCTTGCATCTCCTAATATAAACTCAAAGATGTGCCTTCAAAGGCTACAAATACAAGATTAACTTTCTTCCCTAAATAACTCAATAAATACTTCCATTACATTATGGTTGGTCTCTTAGACCTTATTAGACAAAATAAACTTAAAAACACTAGTATTAACCTACGAGGCATTTAAATAATAAAAAAATGATGTTGTGGTGGAGGTGCTCCTGCACCAGCTTCCAACCTCTATTTCTTTGCAAATATAACACATTATTTTCATTTCCTTACCCATGCATAGGCATTTTTGTACAAATTAGGCCAATAGTAACCAAATATCATGATTTTAAGAGCTATAGTTCTTGGTGCGAAGTGGCCACCACCTACTCCGTCATGGAATTCTTCAAGCACTTTGTTAATTTGATCAAATTCTATGCATCTCAATAAAACTTCATGAAAGTTCTTACTATACAAGTTTCCATCCAAAAAGACATAAGGAATGGCTTGAAGTCTAAAATAACTTCATTTTGCATTTTTTAGGCCTTGTGTAAACTCGTTTGGAGGTAATGCATCATTTCTTGAATACAACTTGAAGGAGGAGCTGCTATAGTAGCTTGATCTTCATTGTTTAGCACTTGGAAAACTTCCTCTTCAAGCTCTTTGTTGTTTTCAAACTTACAACCAGTTGTTCACACAATCCTTTGCCTCTTACTAGCTTGGTAACCTTGATTTCAACATCATATTCCATGACTTTGGTTATCCAACCAACCCTCTTATCATTTAGTTCCTTACTAAGAAAAAATTCTTTAACACTTGGATGAGAAACCATAAGATGTATCTTGTTATTTGAAAGCAAATACCTAAATTTTTTAAGGCTTCTAATAATAGCTAAAGCATGTGATTCCATAAAAGTGTACCTTTCCTCATAACCTTCCAAACCTTGGCTAAAGAAGGCTATTGGCTACTCTATCCATCTTCATTTTGATATACCAATATAGTTGAGATGGTATCAATGCTCCCAAAGGTATATAGCGTGAAATCCTTAGCAAAATTTGGATTTACAGGAGTAGATGCAGCTGTGATGGCTTCTTTAATCTCTTCAAAACTCCTCTTGACTTCTCTTGACTAGCTAAAATTTACATTTTTCTTCAACATAGCTGTTATAGGCTTCAAGAGCACTGCAATGTTAGGTATAAACCTTATAATAATTGAAATGATGAAAATTAGGTTGGGGAAAAATCAAAATAAGGGTATGATGGACCTATTTCTCACTATTTCATTAGGAAATGGATCCACAGAAAGAATTGAATTACAACCCTTAGGTGAGTCAACTCAAGGTGTGAATCTACAAATTTCCTTATGATTGAAGGATAGGGGTCAGGTTCACTAGGAACTTTTGGGGGAAAAACTAAAAATATTAAAGTACCCCAATTATGCCAAATTAAGCTTAAAAAAACAATATTAAACTCAAAATAAGTACAAGAAGAAATTAAATTGTAGATCTAAGAAGGTAAGAACTATGTTTACTAGTCACCAAAAGTGAGTTTTTGAAGGCTGGTTGGGACTCATTCACTTAGGGGAAAATGGTTCCATTGTCAAGGTTTCTCTATAGCTTTTGGGAGCCTCTGATACAAATTTGAATCTTTCAATTTGTCCAAGTGGTAGTGTTGGAATGCCAAAAATAATTTTTGTAGATGAGTTTCCGTGAGATGACAACTTTTATGACAACTTTTTCAACTTCAAATTTTCTCCTCAAGAGGTCTTCAAGCTTTCTTCCACCTAGGTCAACAAACACAACATGAAAGGGAAAAAATATTTGTTTTTGGTGAATGGGGGTTTTCCTTGGTCAAACCCCATTTTGGTAATCAAACCTTGAAATGAATAAAAGCATGAAAGAGGGAATGAAGAATTACCAAAGCTATGTTACCACTCAACAAAACCTTGAATAAACCTTGAAATATAAATTTGAAACTTGCATGAAATGACTTGAATGGATGTGGATCTTGACACTTGAATCTTGCTTGAAATAGTACTTTGAATACTTGATTTGATCATGAAACCTATATCACAATGTTAGCTCCAAAAATATGCATGATGTAAGAAGAATTTGAGATGATGATTAGATATTGATTTCTACAATAAAAATCTGATAAATATGCTCTTTAATGCCTTTGATAATAACTTTAGCTCTCGTGATTGAACACTTGAAAATCTAGGTGAAACATAGTGAAATAACCTTATATTTATAGATGTATATCCTCAATTTCTCAAAAATCAAATATCACAAGCCAACATAGAATCAAAAATTTGAAATCATTAAAATACCATGAAAAAAATTATTTAAATTTAGGTCCTAAAGTCAATGGATGACCCATTCACCCATGGGCGATTGGTTCCCTGTTACCTAAACCTAGGACACACATTGCTCAATGAGAAGTGTTATGTTTAGGTATTAATGAATGTCGGGTTTCCTCTTCAGAAAATGTAATTAAATAGGATTGGAAAATGAATTAAAGGGAAAATCAAGGCATAATTAAGCTTAATTAGTTTTAAAGGGAGCCCTAAATAAGTTTGAAAGTGTAAATAAATACATTTTACAACACTAAATTAAAGCATTATTAAGTCCATTTTAACTAGGAGGGCCCAAACAAGTGAGAAAATGCAAAGGGATACATTTTTCTACACTATATTTAGCCCCCACTTTAGTGAGAGGAGGACCATGCATAAAACTCACACTAAAGTAGTGTAGAGGAGGACAACTGACTACTTAGGACCTCAGGTCATAGGAGGGTCTAGAACAATCAGTTTCCTAGATGTACCTCATGCTAAGGATTGTTTAATGTAAGTTTGATGTTTGAGAGGGTGAGAAAGGAAGGAAAACCAATTTTTCACTGTCCTCTTATCAACCCGAGAGTTTAGGAAACTAGGTGAGAAAATTCCTAAGTCTAGACTGTAACTTAGGTAGCTCTCTGCTAAAGGACTCAAGCACAAAAGATAAACAAAAATGCAACATGTTGGCATCTTGATTAGGAACTGCAATCCATACAAATAGGGAGTACCAAGTATAGTCTAAATTAATAAAGGAATCACTAAGCACTTGATAAATATAGTTTTATGCAATGACAAAAAACATAAATAGCTAAACTACTAAAATAACAAGAATAATGCTTTAACTTAAAAGATAGAGTTTAATAACAACAAAGTTGGTAGAAATAAAACTTATGGTTGCTCTAGCCTCCTGCAAGCTCCACACAAACACGATACCTACACATAGTAGAATATGGAAAAATGTTATGGTTGTTTTAGGGCTTGCCACAATCAAACCCCCATTTTGGTGTTCCCACCTCCATGAATAGCTAGAATAGCCACAATAGAGAAAATGTGATAAAGAAAGTATTGGAATGGAAGAATACCAAGCAATGCTAACAATAATATGCCACTAAATTAGACAACAATGCTAAATAAATTGGATATCACTTCCCCAACAAGATTCCCTCAAGCACGTTAAGGGATATGAAAGCTCATAAGCTTGTAGATGCCAACATTATCGTAACAATGAGAGGAGTGAAACTAGCAGAGTATCAACTTGGAGCTTCAACAATGGTGGAAAAGTTGGGAAATGAAGTGTGTAATGCTCAAAAAGTGTGTAGAATTGTGAAGTGAGATTGAAGAAGTGTGAAGAAGATGAATTGAATGTGAAGGATAGTCTTTTAAAGATGAATAGGAGCCCAAAAGAGCCATTCGAGGTCGGTCAAGGGCATAGGGGAATTATGCTTCCTCACCAATGGAGACATGCAATACCTTTGTAGATTCTAGAGGTGATATTTTTGTTAGGATGGAAGAACACCACATAGACATCCATGCATCATGCTAGTGTCCCTAATAGAAATTCCCCCACTGACACTACAAATAGCCACCAAATGGGTGGAAAGAGGATGGATGAGATGGAATAGCATCTTCAAGTTTGATTTTTCTAAGGTAAGGGGTGTAAATGGGGAAATTGTGAGGGGTGAAAATTCACTCCATTATATTTTTTCCCCACTTTAGTGAGCATACGTGCTACCAAATATGAGGTAAAGTAGATCAAAAGAGCTCAAACAAAGTATACCTAAATCATTAAGGAAGTAGACCACAATCTAACACACCCGAATGCTCAAGAAGAGATGGCTCCATAGGTACTCGATTCTAAGGAGAGTTGAAAAAATGTGCCATAGGTCCATAAACTTATGGAAGGGTGAACATGATGGAACCTGCAAATTTTTGATGTTCCATCTCAAAGCCTTGTCATATTTTGGTTGATACCTGAAGTGCTTGAGTTTATTTTCTCTTTACTATTGAGGGGTTCTATTTCACTGTTGACTTCCTATTTCCCATCACCAGTCACATTAAAACATCTTATGCCATCCACGGTCATAGGGTAACTGGTCCCCCTTGCCTAGGTCTGAGTTTCTTATTTTATAAGGTTAATTAAAGAGCCTTTTTGGCCTTTACATCCTTTGCATTTTATGAGTTAGGGGTTTTTGAGAATTTTCTATCATGTCATCCTAGAGGGTCCCCTTCATTAGAACAACTTATGAGCACGTACTTATAATTTTTCACTTAAGTCCCGTCAACCATTTATCATTATCGCTCATTGTTGATTACTTCAAGAGTATTGTTCTGAATTGGTGACAAGTGATGAGTGGTATTTCTTTATTTTCGATCATTGTGAATATCTCCTGGAGCTCTTGATATCAATGTGCGATGAGTAATGTTCCTTGTATTGATTGATTTATCACCTATCACTAATGGCTTTTGAGCCTTGAGTATTGTAATAGCAATTTAAATGATGGCCCCCGACCTTTTGTTCTTATCTTCATTGCTCATCGCGGATGGTCATGAGATGATAAATTTCAATTAGTGATGAGTGATATGATGGGTTTTTCATGCATTGTGTATCGTAGATATGTTTTAAGTTACAAGTTCTATATTAGTGATACACGATACATAATGTCACTATGAATATCTCTCATCGCTAATTGCTTGCAAACTATATGAGGAGAATTAGCAATGAGTGATGGCCTGATGTTTCTATATTTTATCACTCATCACAGATTCATTCCAACACTTATTTTCCAAAATGGCGATGAACGATGGAGTTCTTTGTTTAAAGTTTCTTTCACTAATATGAATAAATCTTATGTGCAATGTCCTTTTTACCATTGATTTTCATGTAGTTGTACGTGTCCTAATATCATCTCTTCATAGTATCTCATGTCACTAATAGAATCCAAGGTGTGAAGTTTTAATTAGTGATGAGCGATGGGAAAATGAACATGATCAAATATGGGCCATAGATCCAAGGGCTGAGATCTCATTGCATGAATGCTTGCATCACTGATGGAGCTAGTCAAAGATGAGATATATCAGCAATAAGTGACAACTATTGCATGAAGAGGCAACGTGGCAGAATCTTGAGGACATCATATAAAGAAAGGAAGAAAGTAGTGAGGTGAATTGATAGCCATTGATATAGTTTTAAAACAAAGTGATCAATGATCAGGGTTTAAATGTGAATGACTAATTGTCAATTCACTCATGCGAACTTACTATCAAGCATTAATGGTGGTAGGCCTATCTCTTGGCCATAAAATAAAGTAGATACTTGGTTGGTCATGCATTTGGATTCACTCACAAGAAGAAGGGATACCAAAATCTAAGAAAATTATGTGGGAAGCTCTAAAAAATATAGCAGCAAGTGTGGTGAAGCGTTCACCCGGGTAAGAAAATTGTATATCTCTTTCTAGCCAAAGTATTAAGGTGAAATACCTTAGAAATATGATAGGGAATTGGGAGGATTGTCTACTTTTCCATTGATGATAGGTTCAATTTAGTGATAAGTGTTGGGTAAAGTTTGGGGAGATATTTTTGTGCTATAAGTAGTAATTCCTTTTGTTCTCATACTATTAAAGGGTTTCTTTTCGAATATAAGAAATTATAAACCCTAGTTCTTCTGCATTGTAAACATGAGTGAGCTAGAGCCCAGTCAATATAGTATTAGGCCGGAGATGAAGCTGAAACAAAAGAGGGTTAAACAACTTAAAACTAAAGATGATTCAGCTAAGATTAAGCAGAAACCACCTGCAATATCCAACCCTTCACCAAATACTCCTGCAATGTCTACTAGGTCCAGAAGTGCAAAGAAGGAAACAAAAAGGTTTATGCAGGAGGCCTCTAGAGATGTAAAGGAAGGAGGTTCACGAATTGGAAAAATACCTACAGGTAAAGTTTTCATGACCACCAGGTTAATTGATAATGTTGGTGAAATTGGTGAAAAGCCCCAACCTCAAAGCAGGTGGCAACTTTTCAAGTATGCTTTTAACAAGAAACATTCTATTAAGCCTACATGTTACTTATGGGGGTTGAACCTTAGAAAGTTGGTGGTGCCAAATGTATTTGTAGAGGTGGACTTGATGATGGAACTAGCCAAGAACTATAATCCCATTGATAGAACAATCAGGAGCGAAAGTGGAAGTATTTGGGTTAAATCCCAATTATACTGTAAAGTTTAGGCATGCTGAGCTATATGTTGAATATGAGAAAAACATATTTGCATATAGAGAGAGATTGCTTGTTCAGAATATAAATAGCAAGGAGAAATTACTCCCTAAGGATGCTAAGCCTTTTGAGTGTGAGGAGTTTGTGGATTATTTCAAGAACACTTATTATTGCCTGAATCAAGTTTTAGCTCAAAATTTTGAGGTAAGGATATCCCCTGACTTATTGGTGATGTTGGAAGATATACATGATCATAATTAGAACACTGGTTTTGATTATGCCAACTATGTTGCTAATTAGATGCATGAAGATTTCCTCAATTTGAAGAAGGAGGTGTTGCCTTTACATTTCCCTCATTATTCTATGCTAATGCATATGCTCTTATGGAAGGGTGATAATGACTAGAAAAGGAAGTTGGAATTGAGACTTAGGGACAATGAGAATAATTTGTTTCCAATACAAATGTGGGCATACATTTGGAATCAGGACTGTTCCAATTCCAATTATATCTTGTTTTCTAATGTTATAAGATATGGTATCCTAGAAGCATTGGGTGTAGCACCTATTCATAGGATTTCTCCAAAAATCAAAAGTATCATGTCCCCAAAAGATTCACCAAGATCTAGAGCAACACATAATTGGGTAGATTGGTTTCTTCATTCAGAATATACTTTGATTAGAGCCTATAGGGTTAAAGTGGCACCACATTGTTTACCCCTGTATGTCTCAGATAGATTGGTCTTTATGGAACTCATGTGGTAGATTGATGTTATGGATTATGAGATTTTTAGGAGGGCCAGGAAGGGTATTTTGGTGCATCCTCAATGTGCTCTTGCTTACTTCAAAGTTATTGTCCCCAAGGGTGTGAAAAGTTTGGGATCATGGTGAATAACCTTAGAATGCCTATTAATGAGATTAGGATTTTTGATCCATAAGGATTTGTGGGAGGAAGAAGAAGAGATAAAAAACTTAAAAGTGATATTCCATGAGTTCTTATATAGAGATGATGTATTAAGGAATTTGACAAGTGATGAGGCTATCATGACTAGAAAGAAGGAATGGAAAGCTATAATGAACATTGAAGAAAGTATCATAAAGAGGAATGCCTTTTATATAAGTCCATATAAGGTAATTGCAGATCCTCTTGAAAGATATTTCACTATGCTAAGGGATTATCAGAGTGGTGATTTTAAGGTGAAGGTGAAGGAGGTTGCTAATAAAGCACATGTTCTCCTAGAACAAAAACAACAAGCTATATATATCCCAGAGCATCCTACAGATGTTCAAGAGGTTAGGAAGGAACAAATGGCATAACATGTGCTAGGGAATGAGGAGGTTGAGTAGAAATTCCCTCCTCCTCATATTGAGGAAACTTATTTTTCAGATGTTCCCCTTGACATAATTGTCAAATGGCAATTTGATAAGGAAAGTGATGATGATCCCAAGATTAGGGAATGTGATGAATTCCTTGCTGATAATAAATTTGTGTAGTCCAAAGAGTTTAAAGAATTTATGATTCAATAGTGGAGTAAAGAAATAAAGGAGAGACTTGAGTTAGCTCGAGCTAATGTTGAACCTTCTCATCAGGAAGAAGCTGAAAAGGAAAAGGAGGAAAAGATCAAGGCTGAAATTGCAGCTATTACTCCCATTGAGGCTAGGAAAATTGTCATAGATAGTGTAATAATGTTATTACTAGGATGCACTATCACTGCTGCTATAGCATATGATGCAGCAAGAAGAGACCCTCGAGATTCAATACCTAAGGAGTAGTTTGAGGATAAGGTGTTTGGATCTAGATATAGTCCAAAGTTGAATACTCTTGCAATTTGGTCTATGGCACCTAATATTGGTAAACATGATGTTTCTAGGCCTATTGAAGAGGTTATTGGTTCCTTAGTGGTCAAAAGAGCTATAAATATAACTCCTATCCAAGCGGCTGAGTTAATTGCTCATGTTGCAATGCTTAGTGTGGATGCTCCAAATATTTCTCAAAAAAAGTATGATTCTTTAGTGAAGGAGTACAATAAGGACTTGGATGAGGTCCATTGTTCAAGCTACTTAGTTAAAAAGGACAATAAACCTGCCATCCTCTTCTTCCTTAGATTTGTCTACACAAGATAAGGAGACCTTGGCCTTGAAAATTAAAGATTTGAATGATCAATTGAATACTAAGATATAAAATGTTAAGAAGGCCAAGATTGAAACTGTTAAGGTGGAAAATGAAATTTTTGACGATGTATTGAAGCATAGGGTGACCAAGTTGGTCAACAAGGCTATCTTAAAAGGTGTGGGATAACTAAGAGGGGAGTGAATCAGTTGTCACACAAATTCAAATTTAAAACTAAACACTAATCAATTTCACAACCACACTATTTTGTTATTAAGTATGAGCATGAAACCCAAATAACAAAAATTAAATCAACACAATGAACACCAGTTTTTAACGTGGAAAATATAATTAGGGAAAAACCATGGTGAGTATTAACTCACAATATAAAGATATTATTAAACTAAATACAAAGGCTCACTACCATAGAAGAGGACTCACTATGAAAATACAAAGGCTCGCTGCCTACAGATACAAAAGAGAACAAAATATCCACCACAACAATTAATACACATTCACAGCCTTGATTAGAAGATTGCAAAAACCTTCAACTCACTACCTTCAAGAATCTAACACATTGAAGTACTGCTTCCTCAACTCACTCACACACACTTCTGCTCTTATGATATGTTGTGTACTTTGTCACTTTACATCACACTTTCAAATCTTCACCATTTGATTTGCATTTATACCATCTTCAACCTTAGAAACTTTCTCCAAGGTCGGCCACATAAACTTCATTTTATAAAATTTGAATTAGGTCAGCAACTCAACATTCCCACGATGGAAAGGAATGAGAGTGGACCAATATGAATATTTAACCAAGACCAAAAATAATGTCGTGGATCAACCACATGCTTCCTTAATTAAATTTTATTCTTCAAATGAAGTGTAAAAACCAAGTCGGCCAAACCTAATGAAAACATAAATGAACATTGATGTTGCTTCCCAACAAGAAGATGACACATGGATGACATGAAACACTTCATTATGCATGAGAATACATCTCATATTCCTTTAGATACAACTACAACAAGTGCAACAATCTTTGAATGCCAAAATTCTTCCATCAGTCCATCTAGACTATGCAAACACATACAACTCAAAAACATGACTTATGGATCACCAAACCACACATATCTTTGCTAGAATCAAGAGAAAACAACTATAAGACATATTCCAAATCTGCAAGATCTGAAACAGAACAATGGAGGACTGTGGAGCAAAAACATTTCTCCTAGTCCACATAAGACCAACTCTACCAGAACAGTTCGCACACCAGTGAACGTATCTTTCATATACCATCACACCATAAGCTAGAACTCAGGATATGTCACCACAAGATCACCATTATAAAACCTTCAGATCCACAAAAGAATAGGATCAACATAGGAGAAACATGGAGCACATACCAGAGCACACTCTGAACACATTCATCACTCTGACTTCTCTTCTTTATTAATTTTCTAAAAGGAACTTGGAAACTCATCAAACCAATACATCTACAACACCATAAAGATAGCTCCATGTACTCACAACACCCTAGAATAATCTCAACTATACATGTACAATCTTAACTATGTTGACATCAATGACGACATTAATGACAACACCATCAAACTTGCTCACACTTACAACAAGCTGATGATGTTTGGCTTGCTTACAAGAATATTAATGAAGCAAATACAAAGTATCTACAGGTACAAGAGGCCTTCAAGAATGAATAGAATAATTGGATTACTAGGGTGAGTTCCTTAAAATAAATGATGCACAGAATGAAGGAGGATCCCGAGGCACCTACTAATATTCCTGAAATCTTGCAAATCATTGAATTAGTTAGTGAGATAACTAATTTCCATGGAAAGTTAGGTGTACAGCTTCAAAGTAAGCTAAAAATATTTAAAGAGATGGAGGAACATGGTATGAGTCAGATATTTAGTCCAAAAGGTGATTTGTATCCATTTGACACTTGGAAGAAAGATTTGGGAGGGATGCTTGCAATAGCTATGATGGCATTGACTGTCACCGACTACATCTTGCCAAATCCAAATGCTGATACAATGGTGGAAAGTGAAACAAAGATAGAAATTTTTGTTAAAGAGGCCAGGGTCTTAATTGATGCTAGATACTCTCAGTATAGTACTAAAGTGCAAGGTTTATTGAATGTGAAATGACCAACTGAAGAAGAGTATAATAGTTGGTTGGAAAAATACACATAATGAATAAGTGTGGGGATTGATAATGAGCAAGGTAAATAATGTATAGGAGAAGAACAATGCATAGCCTAAATATAATACAGATTATTCTTTTGATATAATAATTGAAAAATATTGTTCTCTCCTCAATTGGAGATGGGTAGCACGTGGTGTTGATATGGATAAAACAATTTTGACTTTTTATCTACTTTCCTTGTCTTGCTTCGTAAGTTTTGTTGTCTGGTTCTCCCATGGTGGGAATTTCTTGAGTATGTGGGGAATATTTTGAAGCTGTGTAACAAACAAAGGATGCCTTTTTAAGGTGGGATCTACTTTCTACAAAGATTTTAGGTCAATTTTGCCTCATCTTTATTTTCACCACTTGAAGACTCAAGTGGAACTAAAAAAGAAATATTGTTGCAGCGGTCCAATAAAATTTTGACATGTGTGCTTCTTGGCTTGAGGCTTGTTTTTTTCTTTGATCTCTATAAGAAAGAATTTAGGTCCAAAAGTAGGAGTTAGTTGAAAAATTGAGTTAACACTGTGAAATTGTTAGGATAATACTAAGCATGTTTTTTAGAGTTTTTGTCTTAAGTTTTTTTTGGAGTTCAGTGTTATGTATGTAATTTTGATAATAGTATAGCAACTACAATACAAAGTAATACCAATTTCATGGCTATTGTCTCTCCTTGTACACTTTCTATGAGTTATGAATGAAAGTAATCCAGGATTTATTTTGTTTGTCTCTATTGTTTCTCAATGGATGTTTAATTTCATGCTTGCTTATTAATTCAATGAATTCATGTAAATGCTCAGGTGAGACTAATAACTTGTAAGAACTAGGTGCTAGGATGGTTTTAAGCAGCAATAATCATGAATTTCACAGAGGAATGTTGTAATACAAGGTTTCTTGAGACTCTAGGTGCTATTGTTTAATTTGTTATTAGGTCACATAGGTTGATATTGACTCCGTGCTTGGGATAGAGGCACTGGTTTATGCAAAATACTTGTAGTACAGCTTCTATGTTGATTCATTAGCTAATCACTTTTAATTTACAAGTTCTCAACTGGTTATCACCATATTTTTTTTGTGTTCAAGTTCCATCTCCTCATACTCCATGTATAGGACATTGATTAATGAGCTGCCAACTTATTTGATGCATTATGTTGAGTATTTTTATGAGAAGTATATATTATTGATAGTGCATTTAGTTACAATAGTGTGAACTGTTGAATATACATTATGGGATCACCCTCCCGGGTTTCATAGATCCCAAAGAGTAGGAATAGATGTCTTGTAGCTTCTATTCATTCGTTGGCCAATCCCTTTAGAGTGCTAATCATTGGATATGGCAAAGTCCATCGGTATTTCTAGAGATTAGTTTGGTTCTTAAAAAATAACCAACAGAACAAAAGGATCTGCAAGTGCTTGGTCCTATAGAGTTGAAAAAAGAGATCATGTAAGATGTAAGTGCTTTACAGGTCCTCATACTTGCAAAGGAGGTAGCCCCAAGTGCCTAGTCTTGAGGGAAGCTAGATGTAAGAGGCTTTGCAGAGTCTGATGGGGCCTTATAGGTGCTCAGTCCTACAAGGTCGATTGAAAAGAAGCTTCATAGGTGCCCCTACAAAGCAACATGTTAATCCATAGACAAAACATGTTAGATAACAAAAATCCACGTAGGAAGACAGAGAGACAGTCATGTAGACAGTGAGCAATTTAAGGAGAAGTTTTCAACGAGGTCCCTCAGGAACCCTTCAAAAGAAAAGGGGTCCACTCAAGGGATGCTCTGTTTGAAAGAGATAACATTTTTGAAAAGTGATATAATTTTCTGCTAATTATTCCAACACCATGGAATCCTTCTGAAAGATTACTTTCATCAAGGAATTTGAAAGAAAGAATGCTCCCTCGCAAGGAAAAAATTCTAGACTTCTTAATCATAAAAAGTACTCCCTTCTCAAAGGAAAATTTTCATATTCTATCTTATGAATTAGTGGTGAAAGAAATATTTGGTTAGGAATCCATGTTGAAGAATGTAATTTTTGAAAAATAGAATATTTTTAAGGATGGATTCGTTGGCCACTGAATATACCTTGTAAAAAAATGGAACAGTATGATAGTTCCCCCTTGGGATGGTGTATGCTAAACTCGAAGGCACATGGCATCCTAAGGAGAGAAAGGAAAGAATTAAAGTGATGTTGTGTCCCACAAAACATGATGAGATGTAATTGTGGTAATGTTTTCACATACACAAGGGACAACACATAAGCACCACAACACCATGAAGCAAGCAAGGAAAATATAAAGTGAAAGGAAAAATAATGACATAGGAAATAAGAAATAGGGGATCTGATATTTTTGGGTTAGATCTACTCATAAATATAGATAGATAGATATAATAATATTTATGAACTATCATCACTCCCCTACTGCATTAGACCATGTGAATAAAGGCACATGAAAAAAAAAATAAAAAAAAATTAGGTCAACATGGAAGGGAGGCCTAAATTCCCCCAACACTTTGCATTGTCCCCAATTATCAAAAATCAAGGCACAACAAAGAGAAGAATGATGTGAAAATAGAAGTTTACGACACAAAAACACTCCTGTATCCAAGCACCTACAAGGGTGACAAGGGTCCTCTAGGAACACATAAAACAAGCATAGTGGAAACACAACACACACAAATCTAATATATAGATAAAGAAGAGGAAAGTTCCCTAGTCCTCATCAACCAAAAGGTCATCGTTCTCCCAATCTAGATCATTGTAATGGGAAGGAAAATTATCCTACAAGAGTGAAATAGTAAGGGGAGCACCCTTTGACTCTCTTGTGACAAGAGCCAAGGAAGAAGGCCACTTGAGGTCTTCTTCACTCAGTTCCTATGAGGTAAATGTCAACGATTTTACAAAAATCACCAACAAATTCGGGACATCTTCTATAGAGTTGAACATGCACTTTACAGGAGTGCCATGTGTCAACAGAGCATGTGATGAAGGAGGTGCTTGAGATCCACTACCAACCTCACTAAAATACTTTGGGGCAATGAAAAACTCTGGGGATGCTGAGGCTACCTCTGTCACTAGGATGACACAAGCCAATGCAAAACCAACTTTTGAAGAATGTGATCCCTTATTTCAACCCCCATTAGAAGTAGGGTCATCCTCTGACTTGTGCTTCATCAGGGGATGTGAGATCCCCATAGATGAAGTAGAAGGCAAGGAGGAAGAGAAGAAAACCACAGGGGCCACCATTGAGGTATTTGACATATCCACGAGTTTGGGAAAAGGTAGATGTTCGGAAGGAACATTAGAAGAGGAGACTCAACTGAAGGAGTAATGAATACTTGCACCCTTTTATGGTGAGGATCATTCATGCTCATAGGGGGAGACATAAGCAATATTGAGTCAGAGGGAACTAAAGCAGAAGGGGTGGAAGAGGAGGAAACAATAGAAGACACTGAAACATGATCTTCTAGCTCCCCTTCCTCCTTCTATAAAGTATCCTACTTAGTGGCTAGATCCTTCCTCTAGTGCTTATGCTCACATGCAAGGAGGTTTCTTCAGCTTCAAGAGCTAGAGGTTGTAGTCATAGGAACAACAAGAGGCTCATGTTCAATTATTCGAGTATCCATCATAGCCATTTTCAACAGAGGGAGTTACTCCTAGATAGGAATAGGAGGAAGAGATGGAGGAGCAAACACAATAATAGGTAGGGAAGCAAACTCAAGAGCCTTAGTGGTGGGCCTCCTCGCATTCACTACCTTAGAGGTAGGGATCTGGTAGGAGGCCATGGAGGTTGAGACACAAAGGAAGCTCCACAAGGACCCTTCCCCTTACCATACAAGATGGGCCGAGGCAACATAGGTAAGATAAGAAGGTCAAACACTTTATGTTTGGCCTTTTACCAAGCAGGCACCATCAGACTCCCCAAAAGATGCACAGGGGCAAATGTCAAAGGCACCATAACATGGTGAGAGGCAGATGCAGGTGGCATCGCAGAGGAAGAAGATGCATGAGTAGACTTCTCCTCCTTTTTTTGAGAGGTAGAGGTAGCCTTATGTTGTGCTATCATGGAAGCTTTAACTAATATTTCATAGGGATAAGGTGGGTAGGTCACTTTTGGTGCTATTCCCCCATTCTTGTATTTAACATAAGTTAGATACAATAGCTCCACATGCTGACATAGGTTTGTAACTAGTGTTTTGGAATACATGCATGAAATCCTTATGGGATAACTTCAAGCACTTGTGGATCACTAAGGGGATTGTATTCATGAAAACTAGCCAAGGAATTCCTAGTTTCACTTTGAATAAATCAGACACTAGGATAATATGAAAGAGAGAATTCAAAGTCTTGGGTCCAATAGGGACCGACTAGGTGATAGAAATGATGGGAGGAATCGAAATCCCATTGTGCATACATATAGTTCTTTTAGACTCATCATACCCATCCTTATGTAATAATTTTATTAACATGATATCCTTTGTGATAACATTAACCTGACATGTAGGGTCAATGAGAATGTCAGTAAAAGTGTTCTCGTTGATACATGTAGGAATGTACAAAGGAGAGGGTTCTCTATTAGCATTCATCAGCAAATACTTTGAGGTAAATGTTATAGAAAGAGAATTGCTCACATGAGATGGGATGGGAAGATGCATGAAGGAATCCATCTCTACATACAATAGAAATGACTTTTGCAGAAGCCACCAAGGTTTCCTAATTAGATAGTGACCTATTTAGGGTTTCGCTTTGCAACACATAGGGATTCTTCTAGCTACTCTGCTAGGGGTTGTAGGTTGGGTTACAAGGCTAGGTTTCCTCAACACACACACCCACAACACACCTATAAAATGAAACCTAAATAGTTCATGTTGGATTCACCAAAATTTAGAGGAGAGGGACTGACTGCTCAAGACCCTAGGTCATGGGAGGGTCTAGAATAATCAACTACCTTGATCTACCTCACGCTAAGGATTTTTTAGGGTAATTTTGATGTTTGGGAGGGTGGAAAAGGAAGGAAAACTGATCTATCACTATCCTCTTTTCAACTTGACAGTGTAGGAAACCAGTTGAGAAAATTCTTGAGTCTGAACTATAGCCTAGGTAGTTCTTTTCCAAGGGACTCCAATACAAAAGATGGATGACAGTGTGGCACATTAACATCACAGTCAGTTGTTAGCATTCATCGGATAAGGAGTATGAAGTATAGTCTAAACTAATAGAGGACTCTCGAACAACCTGATAAATACAGTTCTAGGCAATGCCATAAAACATAAATAACTAAACTACTAAAATAACAATAAGAAGATTTTAACTTAAAAGATAGAGTTTGATAACAACAAAGGTGGTAGAAACCAAACTTAAAGTTGATCTAGCCTCCTGCAAGCTCCACATGAACATGATACCTAAACAAAATAGAATGGGGAAAAATTTTGGGGTTTTTTTGGGGCTTTCCACAATCAAACCCTCGTTAAACATATGTATGTATGCAACAATGATAAGATAATCAATCATATAATGTCAAATACTAAAAGAAAGATAGAAAAAGAAATAAAATGGGTGGATTAAGACTCTCCTATTTGTCCAACTTGATGTGGATCAAGCCTTAGCCAAAAATGTTTACAAGTGGAACTCATTGTCCACTATGTAAAAAATAATGCACACTCACACAAGCTAGTTAAATCTGTTGTCCACTAGGTGAGCCCCCAAGAGTGGAAAATGGGAGAATCTTATTATGCTCCCATACCATACCAAAGTTATACCTCTAAAATTTAATAAGGTACCACACAATATAAACTTCGAGCTTCATAAGACTTAGCAAGCTACATTATTCTAAACACTTATGAATAAGCAATGCTCCACAAGCAAGCAAGGTATGTTATGCTTGGTGGCCATGAAAAAGTGTTGTAATTTTGAGCTTCACAAGGTTAGAAAGATGTGTTATCCTAAAAAATTATGAAAAAAATGGACACAGGATTAGACATGTTCAAAGGGGTTTTTCTTAGTTCATGTAAGGTCTCCTCTTAGGGAACATTGTGCCTAATATCTCCAAGAGAGGACAATGTTGTCACATAAAACTACACCCTACTGAACAAGAGTTTGATGTTATAATGACACAATGGAAATGAACTAAAGGTGTGGGACCTTGCAAATTGAGGTCAAGTCTTTGAAGAAGGTTGAATTCCTCTTCTAAACTAAGTGCAAATGTGTTGGTCTAAACCAGCACATGAAACCTATCATTACCTTAATATAACAAATCATTGACAAAAAGGGATAGAAGGATAATATAAGATGGAAATAGAGGTGAAAAAAAAAGATAGAAATTTGTTTCATCGTACTTCAGAACAACATTATACATCAATGAAAAAAAAAATACATACCAAACATGAAGGTGATAGGATTTTACTTGAATATGCAAGAGATAACAGTGGTAATAGTTGGATTTTTTTAACATAAATCTTAGAAGAAATATTTACAATGGTAGAATGCAAGGAATTTAGTGTATGCAATAGAAAAAACCTAGAGAATCCAAAGGAATAACCCATAATAATGATACAATATTTTCCTTTATGATTCAAGCATAACCAAGATTTGAAATCAAAACCCTAACCCTAAACTAACTATGGTTTGTAGGAAGATGAATTTGATTACATAAAATGATTTGAATTGCTCCCATTATAGAGCAACATAACTAGCCCTAAATGATCTAACAACTCAAAAAATCCCCTGAATGATGACTCACATGAATGCAGGGATGGGAATCTAAAAAATCCATAAAAAAATATTAGACCAACATACCCTGATAGGAGAGACGTGACCTCTGCAACACATCAAAGAGTAATGGCACCATCGAATTCTAAAAAGTAGCATTGAAAAGGTGTAAAAAATTGGGCCAGGTCAATCAGATTCAATCTAGTAGCTGGGAATGTCATTAAGCCATTACTTCTGCAAATATACCGTGAACTAGAGCAATTAACCGTTGAAGTTTGAATACTAGCCATTGGATTGGAGATGGATCATGGCCAAGATTAGATTCCCAAATGAACTTGAAAACATGGTCGTTGCTCATAGGAAAAACAAGATCAATGACTATTACATAGCCTTAATACATTGTTGATCTCCTCAAGAGTATAAGGCAACAATTCATGATGCAATGAAAATCCACCACTTATTGCTTGGGACATGTGTCACACAATCACTTCATTATGCATTGAACCTAGACCCACCATATCACTATCATCACACATCGCACAAAATACTTATGCTTTATGTTTCCAAACCACTATGCAAAGAACCCTCACGATGACCACTAGATGCTTGCCCTCAAATTTGAACCATTGACACTCTCATCGCAACAAACAAGACCATCGTAGAAATCACTAGGGTGACATAATTCACAAAAATTATGTGAATGATTCATGTGATGACCATTATATCTTCTTGTACTAAATTTAAGCCATTGGGACCAAACAAAGAAAACCAAAACCTCGAACCCACCAAGACATTTTTCGCCTCAACATTCACAATCCATCCTTTGAAGATTCCTATTCAGATGTCTAAGAGACCATCATCAATATCTTGCCAATATCTACCTATCCCTCTAATTAAGAGATCTAGCCATCCATCAAAATGTTGAAGGGACTGCAAAATAGCTCCCTTCGACATTCAATTGTCTCCTCAAAAATTTCCTTTTTTTATATCTTCATCGCTCATCACAAAAAGGCTTTAATTACTTTGGATCATAACTATGATGCACTAGAGGCTAGCAATGACTATATAATCACCATATTTAAATCCGAGCCCTTAGTCACTTGATCATCACTCATCGTGCAAAGTAATTCAACCCTTGAGAGTGAAAATACGATGCACTAAGCCATTACAATAGTAGTTAGATCTTCTTTCTTCATCACCCAACATTGATCCTCGACCATCGCACATTGCAAGAAGCTCAACACTTTTCATTTCACAATAGTGATGTGAAATGATGGCGCGATGTTCGTAAGATCTACATCACTTAATTTGTGATGTTGGATCTCTCATTGCCAACACAATAGACATCACAATTGAGGTTTTGGTTATGAGAATGAAAATAGCAATGCAAAGGGTAGCAGGGATGAACACTTCACCGATCAAACTAGTAGCACAAGGAAAGAGGGCCAGTCACCAAATGATTTTAAATACATAAGTTATATCTTATGTGACTTGTGATAGGTGATTACCAGCCATAATAAAAACATAAACTCTACTCATTCACCATGACTACAAACCTTAGGGTTTAAATGTAAACCCTAAGTCAGACTGAGAGCATAAATAAAGCATTCTTGAGCATATTTGTGCTCTTTGATCATTTGGACTAGACCAATCAAATCCTCTTGAAAAATGCATGTCAAAACTGTAGTCAAATTCCTCTGCAAACATTTGGAAGTGACTTTTGCAATAGTAGAAATATTGCATGACAACATTGCAGCCTTTTATCAGCTTTGCAGCGAATGCAAAACATGGATTTCAATAGGATGCACACATAGGATCTCTCTAATCAGATATAAATGATGGGCATCCAAGGGTGGCATAAAATATGTCAAAAAATTTGCAATTTTTGTGGGATGATTTCCTACTAATCATAGAATTCAAAGGCCTTATCAGTCCATTGGACACAAAGTCATGAAAGGGGTTAACAAAATTAGGCCTCCTAAGGGAAAAACAAAAACATGTGCAGGCCTGCACTAGGAGGAAAGCATGGAAACTAGGAACATACATTCCCTTAAGAAGAATGTAGGTCGTGCAAAAGCACTTCATGGAAACAAAAAATTTACCATATGTACATGAAAACTAATAGGAAGAAAAAGAAGGGAATTTTTCTTTGTCAAAGACAAACCTTTTGAAGGAGTTTATCTCCCTCAAACCATAGTTGCAAACCTCACCTGACTAAAACCACGAGAAACTACTACCGAAGTGCATGGAAGTGAAAAAGATGCCTACAAAGTTAAGGATCACTTCACTATTAAATTTTCCATTATAGGGGAGCCATATGATGCAAGTGTTAGATTCATCTAACATTGGTTCCTCAAGTGAACATACAACAATAGGGGTGAACTTTTTTGAAGAAAAGTTAGCATCTAAGAGAAAACCTTCTGTAGAGGGAAGAGAACTCACCTCATAAAAGGATAGGCCAAATTCATCATCATTGACCTCTTCATCATGAATTGAAACAAAAAGAAAAAGTTTCCAGCTCACATGGTGATGTAAAATATGCCAAATCTGATTTTTGATCCACACAAGGAATCTCTTCTTCATGCATCTCAAAAGAAAAGTTTTGAACCTCAGCCATACTAGCGTCCAAAATCTCTCTCCAAAAAAATGTGTGGCTACTCAATGGTGGATTTTTTAGTGTGTTGGTTCCATGCGAAGCACTCTAACTTAGCCACATTATCCCTAATTCCAAAGGTTACATTTTCATTTTGAATGAAGACCTTATATTCAACATTGCTACATTTAGGGATAGTAGAAAACCAACAAACCTCCTGATTACTTGTATTGATGCACACTTTATCAACACATACCTCATATTTTTGAGACACATTGGGTGAAGTAAATTCTTCAGGTTGTCTCTTTGTTTTCATTCCTTCTTGGAAACTAGCTGAAATAGAAATAGACTCTTGGCATGTAATGGTTGTCACTTGCTCTTTTTTTTGCTCATTCTTATGCTGCTTCCCACAAAGTGCTTCTTTTGGGGGTGATGATTTGATGTTTAAAACTATGACCATGACCATAGTATAGGATAAATACATCATATCCATATGAATTTGAGGCATATTTGATAAACTAAGCCATGATCCCAATGCGATGGTATTCGAAAGCATCAAAACTAAGAAACCATTAAACTAAGCATGGAATAAACATGAAGTATTGAAAGAAACCTATTCTAAGACCTCAAATCTTATCCCATTGGGAGAGTTGTGTCGTATTGATTTGGAATGGTCAATGGTATTTGTGTTGCATTGATGTGGAATGGCAAATCTTTCCCAATACTATGGATAAATGAGCTTGTTCCAATAAGATTTATTGAAGAAAACTGATGGAACCACTATGAGATGTGTATGAAAACATGATTTTAATCTAAATTAGTATGATGCAAACTAATTAAACATAATTTTATTCTAAATGATGAAGATATACAAATTCTAGGCTAATCTAAACTAATGTAAGCTAATTCAAAGCTAAAAGATTCAAAACCTAATTTATAAACAAGATAAGATGGATGCATGGAAGTCATCAATGGAAGCTTAAAGATATTATGCAGCTAAAAATGAACTTAAATATGCTAAATGTGAGTAAAGTATGAGTGTGAGTGTGAGTGATTTCAATAGCATGAGTTTACAATTGAAAAATGGATCCATTTGTCTCTAAATAGTGTTCTATTTATAAGAAAGCAAATGAGAAATGAATGGTTGAGATCAAAAAGATCAATCAACGATTGAAAGGATGAAAGGAAGAAGAGGCATGGATCATGGATTCTCATCAATGGGTGAGAATGAAAGATGAGATTTAATCAAGGGTTCTCATTTGTTCCAAATAAACACACTTTTGACCTGCACACACAGGTCACAAGGTAACTTTCCCAAGAGGTCACAAGTTTAGCTTTCTCAAGAAGCCAAGTGAGAATATTCCCCTTCTTAAATAATTGGATGAGAGAGAATATTCTTTGGAATATTCTCATGGGTGAGGAAAGAGATTAATTTTCAATTTAAAACAAAGTTTTAATTGTGAAAAAAGGGTAAGGAATATTCCATAGGAATATTCCCCTTTTAGAGGAAAATTAGATTAATTGTTAATTAAACAAGGTTTAATCAAATAATTAAGGGTTTTTAGAGGAATAAAGTGATTTTCATTAAATTAAATTTAATGAAAGGGGGAAAGGTGAAATGGAATTTAATTAAATAACTTAGGTTTATTTAATTAAATAAGATGACTTAGGGAATTAAATTAAATACTTTGATTTATTTAATTTAATGAGATGAAATGTTAACATGAAAGGGGGTGAATTAACCTAACTTGATGCGTTACGTTAGTAGATGAAAATGATTCAATTAATTAATTAGCTAGGATAATTCAATTAATTAAGTGAAAAGAGGATGGATTTCAAGAGGAAATGATGTTAGTTAGTGAATGTGATCCATTGAAACATTTTTAAGTGTCTACATTTTGCCCCTCTTTGAAGCAATGCACTCATTGCATTGGTTCAAAGACTAATGTTGATTTTGATGTTGATAACAATGCAAAAATAGATATCGATGATCCCTTTGAGATGTTGATAGACAAGCTAAAGTTGATTGATCTCATTGATTGATTGATAACATTGTTGAGGATTCACAACAATGCAATGATTGTGTTGAATAACACGAGGATTGATAGGGAACAATATATCCCAATGATGGTTGATTTGATAATTTGATAAATATTTTCTAGCAAGGCTAGGAACAAAGTCTATTAGATGAAGCCCATTAGATGATTTGATATCTATATGATCAAAAGATGGATGGTTTCCCCCTCAAGAGATCAATCAGAGAATAAAGTGTTTTGATCGGGCTCACGATAGGTGAAAATATAACTCTTGCTTGAGATGCTTGATATTTCAGGTTTATTTTGAATAAATGAGTTGCAACTTCTTATATTGTTGAGTTGAAGATGATATAAATGCCCCACTGTGCCCTAGCGGAAGAGGGATTGCTGGTAAAGAGGATGAAAATAGTTCCTGGAAAGCTTAGATGTTGATGTAGACAGATTTCATGATGTATAGACAACCATCGACTATAGGTAGCCTCATGTATATTTTGATGTAGATAACATAGATTTGATGCTTGGATAGAAATTTTAGTAAAGATAGAAGAATAAGAAGAATAAGATGGATGAATTTACCATTGATTTTGATGATTGCGTCAAAAGATCCAACAAGTCCATGATCCATCGAGACTTTAGAAGATATGGAGATGAGAAATGCATGATGATGATGATTTGTTCATATCTTGGGATTGGGATTTTCTGTCGTTTCTTATTGTTTGATATAACACATAGAAACGATGCATCAAGGTATTAATAACTAGGACAAAGTTGTATTTAGTGTAATGGACTTTGACCTTGCAAATAGATAGGATAGTTCTCGTTCACATATTGACATATGAAAACCTCGTTGGAATGTAAGTTAGAAGCCTAGAATATATTGGACCAAAGAATACACAATAGTCAACAACATACTCCAAACAACTTCCCTACACACAACTAAGCAAGTATGCGCCAAGATTATTTTACAAGAGTAGCCACAAGCACAAAAAATGAAATATAATGATTGATGCCCCATTCTTTTCTCTCTAAATAATTTTAGATAGAAATCATTGAGAGCTCCTTGGAATGGGTCATAAAGATAAATCATAAGAAAATATCAAAGACAAACAATCAATGTTATCTATATCGCTTGCCAGTTTAACTTAGCTAAGGTGATTTCTGATACTGATGTACATTTTAAGAAAGATACATCCTAGAAAATGTTCATCAAATTGTTGTTTGATGTTAGGATGATGAGCTTTATGATAAGCCATTGATATAAAATTCATTGACACATTTACCTATGATTTAGACTTTAGATTTTGATGATTAGGTTCTCACTTTACGACTTGCTATACTTGTTTTCTACTTGTTTCGCCAAAAGTTGAAGGTGACGATTGATTTATTATGTGTGAAAGTTTATTGCTAGTGAAAGCAAGATGGGATGGATGGGTTTTGGATTTTCTTGGAATATTTCAATGCTTTTGGTATTTTGAAATGTTTTGAGGCTGTTTTTGGTATTTTTGAAAGTTTATATGAATGTTTTGGGTTTTCAATTATTTGAGGTTTTTAGGATTTTTTCCAAGATAGTTGAGGTTGTTTAGGTCTTTTTGAATGTTTTCTAATGTTTTTGGATTTTGTGTTTTCAAATGTTTAGGGATTTCTTGAGTTATTCGAATGTTTATGGATTTTCTAAGTTATTCAAATGTTTTTGGATTTTTTGAGTTATCTAGATGTTTAGGGATTTTTTGAGTTTTGACCAAGAACCTAACCTAAATACCTATCCTACGGGCCTCAAGGGCTCATAAAAGATAAGCCTTGGCTATGTTATACACACAAAGACCACGTATTTTGACTAACTCGACTTATTAATCAATGAGATATGAACAGTTGATGAAATTCTTGTTTATTATGACAGATTCCTAAAGGATTGACCTAGGGTGTCTTAAGGGCACATCAATGATGGCCTTTCCTATGTTCAAGTTCAGAGATGATGTAGTTCAATGTGGTAATATTTTTGGATTTTTGATATTTGAAATTTTTAGGGATTTTGATGTGTTTTAGATTTTTTGCATGATGTTAATGAGTATATGGATATGGCGATTTCAGTGATCTATTTTGGGATTTTGTTGAAAACCAAGCTAGGGTCAATTGACCTGATTGGTGGATTGATGATGATAACATTGTTGAGGATACACAACAATGCAAGGATAGTGTTAAGAAACACAAGGATTGGGAAGGATATCTAGAGATGATGATGGATTGATTGGATAAGATTGATCAATATTTTGAAGCTCGGTTTGGAACAAAGTTTGTTGGAATGAGTTGATGTGACATTGAAGTGCAAGGTAGATTCAACTAATATGGATTGTTTGGATTTATTTTGGATAAAATATAAATATTGATAAGGAACATCTTCTCATCAAAATGTGCCATGGGCTAGTGATTTTAGATTTTTATGAGATTTTATGAATGTTTTTGGGATTTCCATAAGATTTTGAGGAAAATGATGCCTACATCACGATGTCAATGTCACATTATGGGGTATACGACATGGATCAAGAGTTATTTGAAAAAAAGAGTGCAACAACATACCCCCAGTGTCTAGCAATTCTTCATAATGCAATGGATAACCAAGATAGGTAATGTATATGAAAAGAGTTTGACATAGCTTTAGCATGCTAGATATAGGCTATGGGACTTCACGAGATAAAATGGTAAAGATCCAATCAAAAAATTTCCATGAGTAGAATTAAAGTATATATTGAATCTTTGTCAAGATCAAGATAAAGTGGATATTTGGATAAATATGGATTGGATAGATGGAGGGACCATTGAATTTATCATGACAAGGATGAGATTCTTTTGTCTGAGAAGGATCATATAGATGCTCGATTCTACTCATGATGCCTATTTTCCAAGTTTTCATCATAGTTCTTGCCCAAAGCACCACCGCAGTGGTTTTCACTAGAGGACAATTTTTATTTTTACTATTTTCTTGATTTTTATTTTTTTTTTATATTTTTTGGAAATTTTACCCTCATGTTGAACCACCTAGTGGTGCTGATGTAGAGGCCACTGTCATAGCATGCCAATGATATCCTTCTTGAATAAGTTGCTTTGTGAAGATACGAGCACTTGAATGAAACCTTGAAGAACTCTTATCTTCCTTGTGCATACCAAAATTAACCTTGTGTCTATATGCACACATCATGATATGGTACCTTCAGAATCCTTATGATGAAGAGTAGCTACCAACACATGGTCAATTCAAGAATTGGATATTCTGAATGGAGTGTATGGTGTCATGCATGAAGGAATATGAGATGGATTGGTCAATAGTTTGGAACCTTTGACTCTCCAAACTTGGGAAGAAGAGCGATGATGGATGGGGATGAAGGTTTTTTATAGAATTAGGACCAACCACTAGATATACTTTGTTCCTTACTTGAGAAGCTTGATTTTGTATTTGAGGACTCTTTTGATGGATATATTTCCCTTTTTGATTTTTCCCCATAGTTTCTTTGACTAGTGGAGTTTTGGAGGGATGATTTTCTTTATTTTACTTTGGTATCCATTGGTACTTGATGTGTCCTTTTTTTCTTTACTACATCATTTTCTTTGATGATATTCACCTTGTATTGATAGGAATTCTTCTTTTTACGTTGGTCCCTATTTATGTATGATATGACGGGTGAATGCCAACTCATGATACAACTATTTTTAGTGTTGAATGCATTTTCATCATAAGGATCCTTCGTTCCCCATATGTTGATGTTTGTTGTAGACAAGATTTCCCTCGATGTTGTGAAGGTATGGTCAATACCTAATCCTTTTCCCTGATAATGTATCCTTTGATCCATAGAAACTAAATATGACTTATCATGAACACATGACATTGCTATGGGTTCCTACTATTCAGGAATATGTACTATTTGCTTTGGTTATATGAAATCGTTATCTATTGATACCACTTCAAAAGATGTCGATGATGCACAATCACTATAAGAATCAAGAATCTCAATTGTTGCTTGCTCATGAACTATTTGCTTTGATTCTATGACATTGTTAGTTGTTGATGTTGATTCAAAAGATGTTGATGATGCACAATCACTATAAGAATCAAGAATCTCGACTCTTGCTTTCTCTTATGTAGGAATATCAAGAGTGGAATAATCTTGTATTGAATGAATACTGTCTATATGCCCATTAGAAAGAAATATCTCAAGGGTGATATCGGGGACATCTTGGGAGTAAAATAGTTTGGAAGATGTCCCTTAGCTCTTGGTGAAACTTTGGGGATGGGGGTTCTTGATCCTGACTAGATTCAGAATAAATTTTGTTATCCTCAAGATCCTCCTCTTGACATGATCCTTGGGTGGATGATATATCATCAGTAAAAGACTCTTTGCAATATTTTGTGGTTATGGGTGCAAGAATGGATATTTCTTGCTCGTTTGGAACTTCTTCAACATTCCTAATCATTGATTGATATGTGGGAGAGATATCACAATCTGATATCCACTTGATGTCATTACGGTATAAAATAGTGCTAAACATTGTTGATGGGTTTCAAATTTGTTTTAAAATAGTATCTTGATACATATCTAATTCCTCATGTTGTGATAAATAAATATGTCCCACTGTGGTATCACAGGTATTTTTTACATTTTCTGAGGTTGATGTAATTCCTGAATCTTTTGCTTTTGTGTGATCAAGCATAGGGTTTGTGTAAATCTTCATATTTTCATTCCCATATTTTTGATCAACATGAATGTCTCCTTGTTCAATAAGATATTCTATTAGATGTTCGATTCTAAAGAAATTTTGTGTGTTATGACTTTGTATCGGTGAAATTCACAAAAATGATCGTCTCTATAGTTATGAGGTTTGAATTGTGGCTCCTGATAGTTCAAGAAATATGGGAGTGTGATAAGATTAGACTCTATCAACTGCTTTAGCACATCCTCCATAGGTTCTCCTAAGGGAGTGAATTGTCATTTAGGAGAAATATTCATTCATTGTGGTCCATGTTGAGTGTTTGTAGCATTGATCATTGTTTGATTGTTTGATGGTGACATGTGTGGTTGTTTTGTATTCATGGTCTGGGTGCTTTCTTTCCTAGGAGTAGTTAAGATCACGTTTGCATCAACATCACCATCACTAGTAACATTCTTTTTCTTGGCCCAATAGCGGGGCTTATCATTAAAACTAGTGGATGGGTAGTTGTCTCTATATATTTGTGTGTTTCCCTATGAGATTAGGGCTCTCTCGATGTTAAGGGCTCTAGGGAAAAGCTCATCATAAGAGGTCATGCACCACATCTTCAAGTGGAAGGATAGATCTAGATCAACATTTTCTATGCTAATCTCCACTTGTTGTTCATCGAGAATGGTCCACTTGCTCTTACTATATTTTTTCCTCCATCATTGCAATAAATTGGCGAAGGATTCTACTATGTTCTGCTTGAGTTTGTATAACTCTTCTAAACTCACATCCATGTCAAGATTTAAGGATAAGTGATATATGAATCTATTGATGATTTCTTGGAAGGTTTTGATGCTTGGAGGTAATTGTGAAAACCAATCTATGGCAGGACCTGTTAAACTTTGTGGGAAGAGGCACATTAAGTAGGAACCATTATAGACCACCTCCATGCACATGACATTGAATTATTTGACATGGTCCATAGGATTTCCTCTCCCTTTGTATTTATCAAATTTGGGGACCTCAAATCAGGGAGGAAAAGTTACCATTGTAATGTTTAAATCAAGTGGATAAGGACATAGGTTTTGTTGTGTATGAGGCTTCTTCATCTTTCCCATTCAGAAATCCTATATTTCTTGTAATAATTCCTTAAGTTGTGATGCTATATCATCTAGTGGTTTTGGTGGAGGAACATATGTTGCATATTGTGGGATGGTAGATAAAGCGTATGTGGGATTCTAAAATGATGAGGTGTTGTATGGTGTGTATGGTTGTGTAGTATATTGTGAAGGTGATTGTGGTGGAGGTGTATATGTTCCCAACGTGTTTAGGTTGACGATGTTTTGTTGAGGGTTATAGTATAAACCCTATTGTTGTTATTGTGTGAGAATTTTTTGTTGTTGTGTGTATTGTTGAGCTAGTAAGGCTTGCTATTGGGCTTGTTGTTACTGATCTTGTTGTTGCACGACTAAGGAAACTTGTTGGGCTTGTTGTTGTTGTTGTGCTACTAAGGCTGCTTATTGGACTTCTTGTTGTTTTGCTACTAAGGCGACTTGTTGAGCTTGTTGTTGTTGTCACACTACTAAGTTTGCTTGTTTTTGTTGTTGTTGTTGTGTTTCTAAGGCTACTTGATGTTGTTGTTGTCCTACCAAGGCTGCTTGATGTTGTTGCTATGCTACTAAGGTGGCTTGATGTTGTTGTTGTGCTACTAAGGGCACTTCTTCTTGTTGTTGTTGTTGGATGAATTACTAATAATCCTATTGTGCTTGATGTAAAGCTAAGGCATGTGCTTGCAATGTAGGATTGACTGATTATTGAGACATTTGTGATGGGTTTTGGGTGTTTATGTTTTGAGTAGGTAGTGGATTATTGATGAGAGGTTGAGGGTTCCCTTGGTTTAGCATTACTTGCAAGATAGTGGATTGAGATGGAGGAATGTAAGTTTGAGGTCCCAATTGATTTTGCATGGTAAAGGGGACTATGGGAAATGATGAGGATGATGCCATTGGATTTTGCAATGGTAATGACATATTAGGACCTTGAGTTTATTGATTGAAAAGGTTCCCTTGTTGTATTTGAGGTGTGACCAAGGCATTACCTTGGTTGATGGGATTTGTAACCAAGATGTTGTTTTGATTTGGGTTGATGATAGATGGGTTTGATGTGGATGGTGGATTGAATTGAGCATCTTGGGTAACCACTTGTTTCGATGTCTCTATGGGGTTGTTGGAACCACTTGTCAAGGGTTGAATTTGCGTGAGAGTGTTAACTTGCTCTTATTGTACTACTTGATTCACTTGGTCCACATTACCTTGCATAATGCTAGGAATACTTGGGGTATTTTGGGTGATGGATGAAGATGGTTGCACTCAAAATTTTGAGGTCATTGTAGCATCATGGAATGTAATTGTTTTTCCAAATTTTTTTGTCCAACTTGTGTTTTTGGGAAGGTTGATTGTTAATGGAATGGTCATTTTGTGGATACCCAAAGTTTTGTTTATTCCTAGACATGAAGTGATACCAAGGTTGGTTCCTAGCCTAGTTGCAAGACTAGATGTTAAGGGTTCACTTGGAACAAGGGATGGAGTTGGTTGAAGCATAGATGAATTCAAGCCTTGTGTCAATGATTATGCAACAAAATATGGGGAAATTGAAGCCACATTTTCTAAGGTTTGATGTTCCATGATTTCTTCTCTAGTAAGTCCAAATGGGTTGTTCGTGATGTCTTCTATCTCATATGGTCTTGATGGAGATGAGGGTTGTTATGATGTGGTAACATGGCTTCTTAGATCAAATTCTTGAGGATTTGGATCACTAATGGTAGATGAGACTTTGGTATTCTCCATGATTCTCTTGTGTTGTGATCTTGTTGTAACCATATATTGTGGATCAATGATGGGAGTGTTGAGATTTGTGATGTTTGAACACTCTAGCTGACTCAAATCTAGGTAGATGAGATGCTCTAAGTTTTTTTTGGAGTAATGATGATAATGGGAGATGAAAAGGTAGATGATGTGGGAAGTGATCTTTGCAAACGTTTTGGGAAAACACTTTTGACTTAAGTTTGATTGTTTGATGTTTGGATAAAGGATGTTTATGAACTTGGAGATCTTTAGGGTAGACTCATGACCTTCAAGATAAACTAGTTCAAAGATGATAACTAACTTACTATAATGAATGGAAAAGGATACATTTCACATACAAAGTAGAAAAGTTAGGGTTTTGGGTTTGATTGATGTTCAAGTAAAAAAGTGTTTGGTGTATCTAAATTTTTTGCAAAGTTTGGTGAAGTGAAGGATGAAATTTGATGGAGGGGTGAGTGAAATGTTTGACCCAATGTTGACCTAGAGTGAACCTTTGTGTTCCAAGACCAAGGTAGTGAGAAACATGCTATACCTCTAAAGTGATGAAACCCTAAGAACTCAATTATTTTGGTAAAATAGGACTCAAATTATTTTGGAAATAGGACCCAATGATTTTGGTAATAAAACTCAATGACTTTGGATAATGCAGCTCAATGATTTGGACAATAGAATTTGGACTCAATGTTTTGCAATGTTTTTCTTGTCTCAATTTGCTTGTTTTGGGGGAGTCAAAGTTTGAACATACATCAATGTGGGGTGTTCATTTGATTTAATCTTGGATTAGTGAAGTTATTTTTACCACAAACACTTGTCATGGTTATGTTTTCAAACTAAATTTTTATGTCAAAAACATAATAACTTTCACAATATCCATTTTGTGAAAATCATGAGGTTGAAACCATAATTTCCTATGTTGTCTTTGGAAAATATGGATTAATATATAATTCAAGATATTTATAAATCTCTAAGGATAGAAATCCTTAGGACAAGCAGTAATATCAAGGCTAATTCAAGTGGTATCCATATTTAAGCCAAAGTGTTTGAAATTTTGAGGAAGATAGTGAATGTTTGTTTTACAACATTTTGGAACCAAGCAATGTACTCAACTAACTCACAGTCATTTACCACCTAGGTTTGAAATGGCCATACTTGTTGAGTCCCCACTTGAATTTATCCAAAAACACTAAGACATTGTGAATAGTTAGATATTTGGCAACACTAGCTCCCCTCCATGGCACACACTTCTCGGGACCACCAAATCTCAAATTCCTAAAGATCCTAAGATCCTAAAGATTTTTCTATTTCAATAATGAATAGTACAAATGTGGAGTGGCTTCATAATGTTCATTCTTGCACCAAAAAGTATTAAGGATTTTGGATTCTAAGCAATGGTTTGTAATAAGAGCTTCTAGTTCAAGGAATACTATTATAAACTCCCCGGAGAGGTCTCTCAACCCTTAGAACAAGGGATTTTCACATCATAAATATACTAGGGGAGAGCTATCACGTACCACTTCCCGTTCATAACAATTTTCATTGTAACCACACATTTATATAGTAGTTCGAAAGATATTGGCTTTAGCTCATTACCGCTTGGGTCATTCCCTCCTTTTGAAGTGGGGAGGTAGGCTCTCTAAAGATAAACAATAGCAAGGAAGTATGTTTTTAGTTCGATCATCCTATTTTTCATGAAACAAGGAGAGAACACACACCATGCCTTTTCCCTACACTCGCAAGGGGTTCATTTTGAATCCAAAATGAAATATGTAGGTGGTTTTACAAATTGTTAAGGAATGTTTTTGTTTCTCAAGATCATCGAGTGGTGCGAGAGAATTGCATACACATCCAATAATAACATTGCAAATCAAAACACAACAAACACTCATTAATTTTAACCCCTAAAGCTAAGATGAATTCATTTTATGCACCAAACAAAATGTTAAGTTGACTTGTTCAATTTTAAACCCAAAAGACAATGAAGAAATGAGGGTTCAATTTTAGTCTTGTTTGAACATTTTTTTTAAAACCCAATTGAAAGCTAGTGTGGTCCTAAAGCATAAAATGACAAAGCATAATAAATGGGTTATAATTACCCCAAAAGTGTCAAAACACTTGTTACAGTTATAAGATTTAAAGACAAGAATGCTTTTTCTTCAATTAAGTGCTCCATCCTCCTCTTCAAACCTACAATCCAGGTTCCAAATGTTAGATTAAATTTGTAGACACGAAAATTATACTAATTGATATTGCACACTCAATCCTTATCTACTAACATCAGTTATGCCTAAATAACTTCTTTACTAACCATTTAATTAAATAATCTTTATTTAATTAAATTAATCATATTTCTTTTGTTATTAAATAAATCAACTTTATTTGATTAAGTCATCATCTTCTTTTAATTAAATAAATCATTTTATTTAATTAATCCTATAGTCCCCCTTTAATTAAATAAATCAATTTTATTTAATTAATCTCTAAGCCCTATCTATTAAATTGAGTAAATTAACCTTTATTTAATTTAATCTAACATCATTCCAGGTTTAATTAAATAAATCAAAAATCTTTATTTAATTAATCTCTAAATCATATTCCTCTCATTTTTTATATAAATCAATCCAAAAATCTAAATCAAATGGTCAATCACCTAATCTCATCTTAATTTAATCAAATCTTGATTAATCTAATTCTAATTCATGTCACATCCTCTAGCTTTTCCCATTTGCACAAATAAATCAATTTAATTGATTTATTAAAACTCTATTTTCTCTCAACATGGCATCTTTGAAGAATATTCCTTCAAATTTGAAATCCCTCCAAGTGGACTTTGTCCTTCCAACAAGACATTCATTCCTTCTTACATGTCATTTTGCATTGAGCCAAGTGGCATTTAAGTCATTCCTTTTTCCCTCTTACATGTCATTTCGCTATTTTCAAATTCCACCTAATTACATTTATGGGCACTTTCATCAAAATGTGCACATCCTTTGTCCATTCATCTCTTGACAAGTGGCATCTTCCCATTGGTTGAAAGTTAGTCCCACATTGCTTCATTCTGGGCATTTCTCCATTTTGTCTTTCTATAAATAAGAGGCTTCTCTCCTCATTTGATCATCCACAATTTGAGAAAACTTACTATACTCATTTTCATCATCAAGGCATAGCTAGGTTATTACAGGTTTTCTCCATGGAGTTCATTTGAAGCAATCACCAAGTGGATCAAATATCACCAAATCATCAAAGGATTGCATAGGAGTTGGGAAAGGGCCAATTTTCACATCAAATTGGCACCAACTACCCTATAAGATCAAGAGTTTGCATGTTTTTAATAGGTGCGCACACAAAGGATTCCAAGGATTATCTTGTGATAAGATAAGGTGTTTCAATAGAAAAATTCTCATTTGGATAATGCTTCCTAGCTTAGATAACATTAGAATATGATAGGATCAATGAAAGTGACTCATATCAAGATGCTTACCATAAGAAAGTGTAAAGTGTACACCAAAATTTTTACCAAGATCAAGATAACTTGGAATATGGATGCAGATGGATGAAAATGGATTGGATAAATGGTTCATGGATGAATGGATTTATTATGGATAATATGGATGAAATGCTAGAATTTATTATGGATGGGATGAGATGCTCCCACCTGAAATGGCAGACATAGATTCTAGATTCTACACATGACGCCAATTTTCTAGGTTTTCATCATGGTACCTGTCGAAAGTGCCACCAAAGTGGTTTTCACCAGAGGAAATTTTTTTTCTTTACTATTTTCAATCCTTTTTTCTGATTTCTTTTTTGGATTTCCATTTTTTTTATTTTTTTTTATTTTTTGAAAGATTTTAAACTCATGTTGAACCACTTAGTGTTGTCGATGTAGATGTTTCTGTCATAATTTGCCATTGATATCCTACTTGAAGAAGCTACTTTGCTAAGATATGTGCACTTTAATGTAGCTTTTGAAATTCTTGATTTGCTTGTTTGATATTAGAGTTAACTTTGTCTTTGTGTGCACATCGTGATAGAGTGCCTTCTTAATCCTTATGATGAAGGGTGGTTGCCAATACATGGTCAATGTGAGAATTGGATATCACACATGGAGGCATGGATGGAGTGTGTTTAGGAATAAAAGATGGATTGGTTGATAGTTTGGAACCTTTGACTCTCAAACTTGGGAAGATGAGCAATCATGGGTGAATATGAAAGTGTGTGTGGAATTAGGACCAACTGCTTGATACATTTTGTACGTCACTTGAGAAGCCTTATTTTTCCTTTGTGGACATCTTTGATGGATACTTTTCCCTTTTTTATTTTTCCCCATAGTTTCTTTGACTAATGGAGTTTGATAGGGATAATCTTTCTTTGTATTCTTTGGTATCCATTTGTATTTTATTTTTCCATTATGCTTCCTTGCTTCTTCTACTTTGATATTGTTCCTTGTGTTTTGATTCAAATATTTATTTTGACATTGGTCCCAATTCATGGATGGGGTGATGGGTGGATGAAGATTCATGATGTGGATGGTCGTAGTATTAGCATCGGTTTCATCATAAGGATTCTTCATGCTCCCTATGTTGACATTTTCCTAAGACATAGTTTCCCCCAATATGGTGGTAGTGGCACCTTCGTTCCTTGATTCTGCTTGTTTTGAGATGTCTTGTTTAGTAAGCATGCTCTGATAAATGAACATTGTAGGTGATGTTGTTTTAATTTGTTGCTCTGCTAACTCCAGAATGTCTTTTTCTTTCATACTTTTTTCTTTGAGTGGATAATGCTGGATATCTTCATACATGATGTCCTTAGTTTGAATTTGTGATATATTTGATCCTGATGTTGACAACTTAGTTTGACTCTAGGAATCAATAACCTGCTCTTTTTATGTAATAATGTCAGGAGTAAAGGAATATTGTTATGAATGAAGATCATATACGTGTCCATCCACATAAAGCATATCATGGGTAGATGGAGGAGTATGTGTTATGTGGATATGATCATCTTGCATATATAGGAGAGTGTTCATTAGATCATTGTAGTAGCTTGGGGATACAAATTCTTGATCTTGAGTGATTTTGGAATTCCTTTCAACATGCTTTGGATCAAGTTCTTGACATGGGTCCATTTCAAAGGGTGGATTGCTTACAAAGGGTTCTTGGATATCCTCATTAGGCATAGGAAGTAGCTCAATATCCTCTTGATCTTTGAGTTCAAATATTGAGTTGAGGATTCCTTCAATAACTGTAACCGTGAGGTCAAAGGATGTCAATATATCTTTGAAAGGGACATTGCTATACTTTGGTGAAAGATGTTGATCATGTTTTGGAATAAATTCTTGAGATATGCTCTCTAACTCATTAGGTGATGTAGGGACATTTTCAACATGATCTTTGGTTGACAGGTTGTGGATTATGTCAATAGGATCAAATAGCTCTATCACTCCTTGAAATAGATCATGGCCAAATATTGTTGAGGGGTTTTGATCATGACCAAAAAATGACCCTTGATGCATGTTGATTTGATCATTGAATAGGGTAGAAACATCTTCAAGGTGCTCATTGATGGATATATCTTGATCATTGTTTTCAACAATTGTGGTGGAGAGACTATCAATGCTATCGCTAGTGGTTGAGTCCTGATTATTGTCCCCAATAGTCATTACTTTTTGATCAATCAAGTCTTGGATGAGATTTTTGAGTCGAATACAATCTGATGTTGTGTGTCCCTTTATTTTGTGAAAATCACAAAGGTGCTTCTCGTCATACCAAGGTGGTTTTACTAGGGGTTCTTGATAGTTCTCATAGACAAATATTTTAATGAGATTTTCCTACACCAACTGTTGCATGACCGATTTGATTGGTTTCCCAAGTGGTGTGTATTTTTTTTGTTACCTTGTGAGATTTGTAATTTAAATTGACCTTGTGTTGATTGATTTTGGAGATGTGGTGATTGATCTTTGTGATGTGGTGATTGATCTTCAAGATGTGGAGGTTGGGTTTGTTGTTGATCTTGATATTCAACCTCTTGACATTGGAGATATTGTTCTTGATGTGGTTGTGGCAAAAACTCAATGATTTGATGACATGGTTTAATCAATGGAAGACTGTATTGATTTTGGGGTGGAGATGTGTCTTGGCGCAATGAGTCAATTATTTTTGCAAGTGAAGCAATTTGATCTTGACATCCATGATATAGTTGATTTGGCTTTTGTTCAAGAAAATTTGGAATGTTTACTTGTGGTTTTTGTATGGGATCATGGACAAATTAATTTTGGACAATGTTCCAATTTGGGATGATGTTTATATTTGGCATGATAGGTTGGAATTGAACGTTGTTGTGGTTGGGAATCACAGTGCCTTGATTTAGATAACTTTGATTTTTCATGGTGTTACCTTGACTTGGATCAATACATGGAGTCGTTATCATCTTGTTTGGAATTTGAACATTTGTATGATTTGCGAACACATTTATCCCAAATTTTTCCAAGTGTGGATTTGAAATTTTCATGTTTGGAAAACTTGTACTTGGTATATTCACATTTGGCATGTATGGATTTGGTGGGATGATGTTGTTTTGTGGAAGACTCATGCATTGAGTGTTTGGTTGATAGATTTGTATGTTTGGAATTTTACTTAAATCTACCATAGGGAAAGGTGTTCCAAAATTTAGATTGGGCATACTCACATTTGTTGTACCATTGAGGTTTGTAGGAGATAATGATCCCATGTATGGATTGTATAAATGTGAGTTTTGATAATCCATTGGTTTTGTAAAGCTTTGATAGTTTGGTTGACTTAGATCACTCATGATATGAGGAGCAAGTTTATATTCCATGTTCCTCTTGTGTTTTGACCTTGCTGACCTCTAAGGAATTTAGGACCAATGATGAGATGAAGGATGAAAGGGGTGAATGATATGGGTGTTGCACTTTTAGGAAATTCGGATCAATGCTAGACTTGGGGATTCTTTGGATTCTTTGATTTGGATTGGATTTGATTTGATTTGGATAATGGAATTATAAACCCCAAGATATTGAATGTTTTCTTGGAATAAATTTTTCCACAAGGATGATAGATTAACTAGGTGTATGAGGAAGGATTCATCCACACACACTTAGCCAAACAAGGTGATCTTGATGTTGATTTGAAGGATTTTACCAAACGTCTAGATAATGACATTTCCAAAGCTCTAAAGTTGTTTGTGAGATGGAGATGATAAATTTTTGAGATGGATGAAGTGTTTGATTTGATCCTAAATGAACCTAAGAAGGACTTGTTTACAAGATCAAGATTTTGAAGAACATGCTTTTCCAAAAAAATAGTTCAAACCAAAAGACCAATGTTTGCATGAAAAAACAATATGAAAAAAGATACACAAGCACATGTGTGGGATTATCTTGATTAATGAGTTGATTTTACCACAAACACTTTCTTGATTAGATTTTCAAACTAGATGTCTAATGTCCTAACTTCTTCTCATCCCACAAAAGTGGAAATCAAGGAAATCAAGGAAGAGGTTTCCTATTGTTGATTTTAGTAAGCAAATTGAGATATAAATTCAAATGTTTAGAAACCTCTAAGGATAGAATCCCAAGGGCAAGTAATAACACATGAATTTTGTCAAATATATTTTCTTCCTAAAGGGTTTGAAGTTTGATGATAATGTTGAATGTTTGTTTTCCCAATGTTTGTGAACAAGCAAAGTTTTTTGTTTCCAAGAATAAGCACAATCCTATGGATATGAAAGATTGTATTTGTTGAATCCGCACTTGGACAAGTCCAGCTACGCCTACTTTTAGCGAATGTTAGATGCTTGACCCCACTAGCTCCCCTCCACAACACTCACTTATACGGGGCAGCCAAGCATCAGTACCCATGAAATTCCATACATTGCTAGACACTAGGGGAAAATATTTACATCTTGCTTTGGGAATAAATCTTGACATATATCCTCCAACTTATGTGGTGGTCCGAACATTGGCAAACGTGAAATCAAATTGGTCAAGCATTTGTAATCCAAAATAAAAATCACTAACCCATGGCATATTTTGATGAGAATATGTTCCTTATCTAGCATTATCTTTCATCGAACATCAATCCAAACAATCAATATCAGTCGTATCTAATTTTCACTTCAATGTCGCATCAAATTATCCAAAACCAACTTTTGTTCGAAACCAAGCTTCATCAATCCTGATCAAACAAATCCAATCAATACATCATCATCTCGGGATATCCTTTCCATTCCTCATGTTTCTTAACACTATCCTTGCATTGTTTTGGATCCTCAATAATGTTATCATCATCAAATCTAATCAATCCATCATCATCTTGGGATATCCTTCCCAATCCTTGTGTTGCTTAACACTATCCTTGCATTGTTTTGTATCCTCAACAATGCTATCATCATCAATCTAATCAATCAACCTTAGCTTGGTTTTCAACAAAATCCCAAAATAGAGCACTGATATTATCACACATATCCAAATCATCAAAATCATGCGAAAATCCAAAAACACCCAAATCATATCAAAATCCAAAAACAAGTCAAAAAATAGAAAAAAGTCAAAAACACGGAATCCGAACTACTTCATCTCTGATCTTAAATATAGGCAAGGCTAATCTTTGATTAGCCCCCAAGACAAAAAATCAAAACATTTGTAAAATCTCGAAAAAACCCAAAAATAGCCTCAAAACATTTCAAAACATCAAAAACATCCAAATATTTGAAAAAAATCCATCTATCCCATTTCGCTTCACCCACAATAATCAATCATCCATAATAAATTGATCATCACCTTCATCCTTTAGAAAAACAAATAGAAACAACCACAACAATCAACAAAAGAAAACTTCAAATGCAAAATCAAAATCGAAACAACAAACTTTCAAAATGCAAAATAAAACTCTTGATCATTCAAAAACATGTCAATCAACCTTATATCAATAACATTTCAAACAACCTATCAAATTTCCACCATCCACTAACATGTCCTAGGATGAATCCTTCCTACAATAGGCATTATCTTTGGCAAAACAATTCAGATACTTATCCTAAACAAAAGAACTTGCCACCATCCACTAACATGTCCTAGGATGCATCCTTCCTACAATGGGCATTTTCTTTTCCAAAAATCACTTTGGATTCTTATCCTAATCAAAACACATCCCTTTGGCTAGCGGCATGAAGAACATTGACTTGTTTGTGTACTTTATCTTTGTCTTTTGACTTATCTTATTTTCACTCATTTTGATGACCTCTCGATGATGTCCAAACAAAAGGATTTAGAGAGAAAGGAATGGGGAAATGATCATTATGTTTTGTCTATTGTGCTTGTTGGATGTTCTTGTAATATAACTTGGTGAATACTTTTCTTGTTAGGTGCATCCTAGCAAGGTTTCCATATGTCAGGTGTGAACACTTGAATACTCCTATCTGTTTGTTGAGTCAAAGTCCATCGCACTAGGTACAACACCATCCTGGTTCTTTATACCTTGATGCATTGTACCTATGTGTGTTATCAAACATAAGGTAAATAGCCCTTTTAAAATCCCAATTCTTAATAAGCTTTGCATCATCATCATCATCATCTCTAATAAAGTCTCATAGATCATGGGCTTGTTGGATCCTCTTGTCATCATCTCTTTTTATTCTTCTATCTTTATTAACATTTCTTTCCAAGTATCAGGTTTGTAATATATCAAAATAGGCATGAGGCTACCGATGGCCGATGATTTTCTACATCATCAAATCTGTCTACATCAAACATTCCAGCTGAACTAATCTTGAACCTCTTTGTCACAAGATCGGCCCTCAAATTGAACCTTTTCGCTTGATCTCTCGAGGGGGTAGTATACCGGATACTGGCGTAATTCTTCATTCACTGGGGCAGCAGTGGGGCATCTAAAAAAATTAGAGAATTTTTGAATTTTTATTGAGATAGTTTATTCTTTGAATCAACGCAACAAGTGCATTGCTTCAAAGAGGGGCAAAATGTAGACACGAAAATTATACTGATTGATATCGCACACTCAATCCTGATCTACTCACATCAGTTCTGCCTAAATAACTTCTTTACTAACCATTTAATTAAATAATATTTATTTAATTAAATTAATCATATTTCCTTTGTTAATTAAATAAATCAACTTTATTTGATTAAGTCATCATCTTCTTTTAATTAAATAAATTATTTTATTTAATTAATCCTATAGTCCCCCTTTAATTAAATAAATCAATTTTATTTAATTAATCTCTAAAGTCTGTCTATTAAATTGAATAAATTAACCTTTATTTAATTTAATCTAACATCATTCCCCTTTGATTAAATAAATCAAAATCTTTATTTAATTAAGTCAAAATCACATTACTCTCATTTTGATAACACAAAAATATAAGTCAAAATGGTCAAATCAACTAATCTCTCTTTAAATTAATCAAATCATGATTAAATCTAATCAAAATCCATCACTCCAATCCTCTAGCTTTTGCAACTTGCACAATAAATCAATTTATTTGATTTATAAATTCTTATATTTCATTCAAAAGGGCATCTCAAGTGGAATATTCCTCCATTTTGAAATCTTACTCCCAAAAAGGACTTGTCCTCCAACTTGGCATTTATGAGCTCTTACATGTCTCTTACACAAGTCAACTTGGCATTAACTCTCTTATTTCATCCCCCCTAAACATGTCATTTCATCAAATTCAAATTTCAAACTTGCACATTGATCAAAATGTGCTCAACCTTCATCCTCTCACATGTTGACAAGTGGCACTTTATCATTGGATCATTTTTAGTCCCACATCCTCCATATCTTTCAATATTCAAACCTTATCTCTTATAAATAAAGGCATTCTCTATTTGTTTGGGGGAGCCACAATCAATGTAAAATAATTATGCTCATTTGAGGAGGATAATTGGAGCCAAATTTATCATCTTCATCCATTCTTTATCCATTTTTATCATCTCTTAGCTAATTATGCAAGATTTTCTCCAAGGAAGCATCAAATAATCATCAATCTTCATCAAAGATCATCAAGCTTGCAAAGGAGTTGGGAAAGGGCCAATTTCTACATCAAATTGGCACCAATTCCCCCATGGGATTGAGAGTTTGCATGTTTTGATAGGATTTAATAGCTTTATTATTGTGTTCTTCATTTATTTCCTATTTTGAGCATTGTGAATGAATTTCATGGGGAATCTTAGTTCTAACTTGCATATAGATCTAATTATGTTTTTGTTTCTTATGTTTGTGCAGGTATAGGATTGGGGTTCACAAAAATGAGAAAACAAGATGTTTGGGTTAGATAAACAATTAAGCATTAAAACCCTAAAATCTAGACCAAGTTGCAATGTGATTTGACTTTAGATGCAAAAATGGAAACTTTAACTCCACCAAAATTGAAAAAAACTCATACCATTGTGTAGAGCATGGAATTCTACCCCATTTAAAAAAAAAGCTGCAAAAAATACCTCCATATGACCAAGATATGACCATTTTAAGAGAGACTATAAAAGCAAAAAACAATAGTGTCACTATAGCAATATAGCGACACCTTTGCATTATGGTGAAACTTTTTTCAATTATGGCGATGCTTTTTTCAATTATAGCAATGCTTTTACAAAATAATCACTTTGGTGAATAAGAGATTTGCTCTGGTGAATAATAATGCCACTCAGGTGAAAAATAACATCGTTGTAGCCTCCAAAAGCTTTGCTATAGCCCAAAAACCTGTAACTCACATAATTTTTAAGAGAAAATTATGAAAAAAAGTAAGTAAAGCCCTCCTTCTAGTGCCAAAATGTGACCATGACCATAGTAGAGGATAAATAAACTAGATCCATATGGATTTGAGGCATACTTGATCCACTAAGCCATGATCCCAATGTGATGGTATTCAAAAGCATCAAAACTAAGAAACCATTAAACTAAACATGAAATAAACATGAAAGCTTGAAAGAAACCTATTCTAAGACCTCGAATATTATCCCATTAGGGGAGTGGTGTTGCATTTATGTGGAATGGTGACCCTTTCACAATCCCATGGATAAATGAGCTTGCTACAGTCAGTTTTATTGAAGAAAACTGATGGAACCTGTAACGCCATAGAAAAGTTGCACAATTGAAAACAAACATCATTAGAAGCAAACATGCAACACTAAATAAATCTAGAATGCAAATCTAAATGTTAAGCAACAAAGAACATAGGAAAGTCGGAAATGTAAAGAAAACTAGAACAATCTCACCAATTTCAAACGTATTTCCATGATTCATCTCGATTGCCCTTCTCCATTTTGCTTGTGTAGTATAATTTCCCTCAGATTTCTTGTAATTCGTGCAAGTATAGCCTAAGATAATGATTAGAAAAATATCAAAGATTCAAGACAAAGTGCTCTCCAAAGCCATAAGATTTCGCAAGAGAAATTGGAATGAAGAATGACAAATCAATTTATTGAAAATTGATTATTCGAACGACATACCAAGATTGAAATATCAACGGATGGTTGAGATTGACAGATTAGACATGCATTCTGATAACTGTTAGTAGTGACATGAGTGATACAAATTAGAAATAGGATTAAAGATTAAATAAATGATTTAATCTTCAGTTCGATATTCGAAAACATAAGAAATATCTTTGCATGACAAAGATGAAGATTGATTATAATGGCTCTTGTTCGAATGCACGCACAACATTTAATTAATTAAATAAGAATATTTAATTAATCTGCATGTGCATGCAAATGAGTTAGAACTGGATGATTGAATGATCTGACGAAGAGATTACTCGAGACAGCCACTCAAACATCAAATGAAGAGTTAACTAAGCGATTAAAATAGATGTCAAGTCGAGTAAAAGTGAATACTTAGATAACTTCACACAATTATCTAAAATATAGAAGAATGCGTTAAAATAGAATTAATGAATTAAATAATTCATTTAATTCAAGATTTGATATTTGAAGAATAATTAAATAAATAAGATTTATTTAATTAAGTGATGAAGGGATTTAAATGAATAATTAAATAAAGAATTTATTTAATTATAGTTGAAATATGATAAAGAATAAATTAAATAAGAATTTATTTAATTTGACATGAAGGATAATGTTAATTAGTAACATAATTAAATAAAAAGTGTTTATTTAATTAATGAGATAGAATAAAGAAAACTGTGAATTAATTAAATAATTAAGATTATTTAATTAATAGCAGAAATAAAAGAAGATGAATTAATTAAATAATTAAGATTATTTAATCAATAGAAGAATTAATGTTAAGGTGAATTAATTAAATAATTAAGATTATTTAATTAATAGAAGAATTAATGTTAAGGTGAACTAATTAAATAATTAAGATTGTTTAATCAATAGAAGAATTAATGTTAAGATGAATTAATCAAATAATTAAGATTATTTAATCAATAGAAGAATTAACAGAAGATGAATTAATTAAATAATTAAGATTATTTAATCAATAGAAAATTAATGTTAAGATGAATTAATTAAATAATTAAGATTATTTAATCAAATAGAAGAATTAATGTTAAGATGAATTAATTAAATAATTAAGATTATTTAATCAAATAAAAGAATTTATGTTAAGATGAATTAATTAAATAATTAAGATTATTTAATCATGAGAAAATTAATGTTAAGATGAATTAATTAAATAATTAAGATTATTTAATTAATAGAAGAATTAATGTTAAGATGAATTAATTAAATAATTAAGATTATTTAATCATGAGAAGAATTAATATAAGATGAATTAATTAAATAATTAAGATTATTTAATCATGACCATGAAGAATAAGAATTATGAAGAATATTGAAGTCGCAGGCCTAAACCAAATTTCAGTGTCTACATTTGCCCCTCTTGGATACAATGTCATTTCAACATTGTGTCAAAGAAAATCGATAAGAAATATGGCCCAGTCATACCCCAATGTAAAACAGGTGAAGGTATGCCCCCTCGAGAGGACAGGCGGGTTCAAAGAACATGAGTGTGCTCTCGAAATTGATGAGAGAACTAGAAGATGAAAGAAAAAAGGATAGAAGAAAATAGATAAGGGTGGTGAAGATGTAGAAAAGAAAAGAAATGTTAGTGCGAAAAGAAAGATTGAGAAAGAATGAATGACAGGAGATAGATGTTAGTATTAGCAATCTTCGATGTTTCGTTGTATCATAAAAGGTACTGCACTTTATCATCATTGGGCAGGACTAATACAAATGGAGAAAAACACTAGGATATGACATAGATCAAGGTGTGCAAGGTCATCCACTTGCTAATAACAGACAGTCGCAGACAAGGATTGTCATTAACTCATACTAAGGGCACAAGTTGCCCCAGTCTTTTTGTCAGGACAAACCACAGACAACAAACAAAAGAAAAAGATGGGTCATGAGGTGTCATTGCTCCTCTAAATCCTGCATGGGACATCCTTGAGGAAACTAGTAACATGACTCAAAATCAAAGTTAAAAGACAGTTGACAGACAACAGTCAAAGAAAATAGAATTCTGATACATCGTTGCTTCTCTAAATCCTTCATGGGACATCCTTGAGAAAGCTAGTAACATGAATCCCAGTCATCAAGTCTAGATAAATGATAAGATAAATAAACCATAAAGTCAATAAGCCAATAAAATATTTTCCAAAATGTGATCTTGTTTGTTTGATTTGTTTGATTGATAAAAGGATTGATTGATAGAGCCTGGTTTCAGGAGATACACATACCGGATAAGACTATGAGTCTGGTTTCGATGTTATGACTATCTGTATAAGGCATGACAAAGCCTGGTTTCAGAAAGACATGTATTGTATAAGATGTTGAGTCAGATGTCGTTGATGTGATAACCTGTGTAGGCTATGTTTGATTGTTTGACCTTGTCGATTATGCAGGAAGGACTCATCTTGTATAAGACATAGGTTGTTTTTTTGATATCAGTATTCAGGAAGGACTCATCCTAAACAAGATACAAATCGATTTCCATGATGATGTCTGTTTCCAGGAAGGACACATCCTGTAGTAGACATTAGTTGATCTATTTTGATTATTTTGTTGGCAATTTGTTTGATTTGACTTAGAGACATTGCTGACTTGTTCACCAGAGTGATGCGTGACTGGAGACGATGCGTTGACCATTGACCGTGTGTGACGTAAAAACCCTAAAGGATTGACCTAGTGCAGCCTCGGGGGCTCATCGATTGATGGCCTTGCCTACGTTGTACATGAAGAGACCTCGTAGTTCGACTTGACTTGACCGACAAGACTGACTACAACTAGAAGATGTGTGTGAAAGTGAATGCGACGAACCCTAATGGACTGACCTAGTGCAGCCTCAGGGGCTCATCGATTGATGGCCTTGCCTACGTTATACACGCAGAGACCTCATAGTTCGACACAACCAATGACCTTGTCATATAGACATATGGTTGACTCATGACTTTATACAGACAAATCGAAAGGGACTGACCTAATGCCTCAGGGGCACATCGGCAGATGGCCTTGCCTACGTCTATTCACAGAGGCAACGTAGTTCGAAAAAGGACAAAGACTGACAAGTGCAACTGACTCGGACTCTATTTTTGGATTTTTGAAATGTTTTGATTGTTTTGTCATTTTGAAGTTTTTTGATGTTTTTAGATTTTTCTATGGTTTTACGTCTTCAACATAGCCAATGTAAGAACCAATATGACGCACGTCAAGTGTTTGCCCCCAGTCTAGTATAAAAGACCAATTGATTATGAATAGGGTAAAACAGGGGATATGAAATGCTCTTGATGTCAATCGTTCCAAGTTATGGGAAAGACTACCACTTATTATGAATGGTATATACAAGTGATGGACAAGAAGGATAAGGGATATGAATAAGGACTATATACAGGATAGTCGATTATAGACAAGGATAAAGACTATGTACAGAATAATAGTAGACAAAGGAGCAGAGTTAAGCTACACATGGTGCTTGTTTGCCAGGTTTTCACCATGGTACCTATCCAAAGTGCCACCGAAGTGGTTTTCACTATTGTATGAATGATTTGTCTTTACTATCTTCCAGATTATCTAATTTTTTTGGTGTTACCAAGACGCCTGTTTGCTAGGTTTTCACCTTAATAACAATTTTTATGATTTTCTAATTTTTTTGTATTTTTGCTAATTAAGACAAAGGCTCCCAGAAGCTATGCGTAGAACTTCTTCAGATGCATACTATTAATTGGTGAGGACAATGGTTCCCCTTTAGGAGTAGAGAGTTGGTATGCTCCTGATCCAAAAGCTTCTGTAACAACATAAGGTCCTAACCAGTTAGGTTCAAACTTTCCTGGTTTTTCTCTTTCTGCTTGATTCTTTGGGTTCTCCATTAAAACTAGGTCACCAATGTCAAAGTTTCTATTCAAAACTTTCCTGTTATAGCTACGATGAAGGGGATTCTAATATGCTTGGAGATGGTCTAATGCCTTCTGTCTTCGCTCATCCAGGAATTCTAGCTCATGGAGTCGCGACACTCGGTCCTCTTCATCATTAATGTGGCCTTTCAGGGATACCCTTAGGGAAGGAATCTCAACCTCAATAGGCAGAATAGCTTCACAACCAAATACAAGTGAATATGGGGTAGCACCAGTGGGAGTACAGATACTAGTACAATAAGCCCATAAGGCAGGGTTAAGCTGTAAATGCCAGTCACGACCAACATCATTGACAGTCTTCTTGAGGATTCTAAGGATGGTCTTGGTAGATGCCTCTACTTGGTCGTTACCTTGTGGGTAGTATGGAGTAGAGAAGTGATGTTGGATATGAAATTCTTCACACAGATGATGAACTTCTTGGTTCTTAAATGGGCGGCCATTATCAGTGATAATGGATTGAGGGACACCATATCGACAGATGATGTAGTTCAAGATAAATCTAGAAATCTATGTGCCGGTAATGTATGTCATAGGAATGGCTTCAATCCACTTCGTAAAGTACTCAGTGGCAGTAATAATGAACTTGTTTCCATTAGATGATGTAGCGTGGATCTTACCTATGAGGTCGAGTCCCCATTGGGTGAAGGGCCATGGTGACGTGATAGGACGGAGCTCCTGTGCTGGGGCATGTATCAAGTCTCCATGAACTTGGCATTGGCGGCATTTTGTTACAAAGACATATGAGTCTTTTTCCATAGTAGGCCAGTAATAACCCAGTCTCATAATCTTTTTGGCTAAGGTAGGACCACTAGAATGGGAACCACATATACCCTCATGCACCCCACGCAAGGTTGCTTATGCTTCAGTAGAATCAAGGCATCTCAGTAGGGTGTTATGTAAGGCACGTCTATATAGGGTGTCTCTGACGATGGTGTATTTGGCTGACTTGCGGAGGAATGTCCTACGTTGGTTATTTGATAGGCCAGTGGGTATGACTTCGGCATGAAGATAGTCATAGATTTATTTGTACCATGGGGAATCAGGACCAACAATATCACACACCATTTTAGAATCTGGGATATCATAGGCTGGGACCAAAAGTTGTTCTACCAAGAACTCAAACTTAGGCACATTCTTAGGAATGTCAAGAAGTGATGCAATTGTAGCCATAGCATCAGTTGCCCTGTTTAAAAAATGAGGTACTTGATGAAATTCGAATTTGTCAAAGTACTCTTTAAAGCTATCAACCATGTACTTGTATGGAGCAAGCTTCTCATCCTTAGTCTCATAATCGTCATTTACCTGTTTGATTACTAGTTGAGAATCTCCATATACTTGTAAAATCTTAATTTTCTATTTGACCGCCATGTGTAACCCTGTCACGAGAGCTTCATATTCTGCCATGTTGTTAGTGCATGGGAATGCAATCCTGAATGACTTAGGGATGGAATCACCTTGTGGTGTGATAAACAGTATACTAGCCCTTGAACCATGATTTATATGTGAGCCATCAAAGTACAGTTTCCATGTTATATTTATGTCAAATGTGAATATGAACTCATCAGGAAAGTCTGCAACTAACGGGTGATCTGCCTGTATGGGTGCGTCAGCTAACTGATCAGCAATGACCTATCCTTTAATATCCTTTCCTTCTACATACTGGATATCATACTCACTAAGTATCATAACCCATTTGGCCAGTTTCCCTGTTAATGCTGCCTTGCTGAGAAGATATTTTAGAGGGTCTATTTTAGCAATCAGCATTGTTTGATGGTTTAGCATGTAGTGCCTCAGTTTTTGGGTAGCAAATACTACTGTAAGACAAGCACGTTCAATGTTACTATAGTTGAGCTCATAACCTACCAAGGTTCGACTGATATAATAGACTGCCCTTTCATGACCTTCATCATCATTCTATGCAAGCAATGCTCCGAGTGATGAATGGGTTGCTGTAATATAAAGAATCAACGATCTTCCTTCAACAGGTGGCATTAAGACAGGTGGTGTAAGTAAATATTCTTTAATCAGTTGAAAAGCCTCTTCACATCTAGTTGTCCATGCAAATTGTACTCCTTTCTTAAGTAGATGTTGAAAAGGATGTGTCTTGTCTACTAGCTATACGATAAATCGTCTGATGGATTGCAACCTTCCCTGTAATGTCCATAGTTGACTGAGATTGGTGGGTAGTGGCATGTCCATGATTGCTTTCACCTTAGCAGGATCCACTTCAATGCCTCGTCTAGAGATGATATAACCTAACAACTTTCCTGACTTGACTCCAAACACTCATTTCTTTGGATTGAGTCTCACATTATACTTCTCTAGCCTCTGAAATATCTTGTCTAAAACCTGTAGATGTTCTGCCCTTGTCTTTGATTTTGCAATAAGGTCATCGAGATAATCCTCCATAAGAGTGTGCACTAGATCATGAAAGATAGTAGTCATGGCACGCTGATAGGTTGCTCCTACATTCTTGAGTCCGAAGGGCATAACATTCTAGCAATATGTTCCCCAAGGACAAGTGAAAGCTGTCTTAGGTTGGTCTTCAGTAGCAATTCTGATCTGGTTATATCCTGAAAATCTGTCCATAAGGGACAACATCTCATATCCTACTGTCATGTCAACTATCATGTCTATGTTAGGCAAAGGGAAGTCATCCTTAGGACAAGCTTTGTTGATATCTCTAAAATCAGTGCAGATGCGGATGCCCCCAGTTGGTTTAGTGACTGGTACAAGATTGGAAATCCAATCTGCATAGTCGATAGATCTGATGAAACCAACGTCTAAGAGTTTCTTGAGTTCCACCTTAACTAACAAAGCAATATGTGGGTGCATTTTTCTCAGCTTTTGTTTCACTGGTTTGGCACCTAGTTGTAAGGGAAAATGATGTAAAACAAGTTCAGGATCTAACCCCGACATGTCGGCATATGACCAAGCAAAATTTATCTGTCTCTGTGCAAAGAAGTCGTGGAACTCAGGCTTCTCTTCTGTTGTCAATGACGCTGCAAAATAAACTAGTCGAGGATTCTCTTTTGTGCCTATGTTGAATTCTACTGATTCTTCAACTAGCATGGGTGAATTTTCCTAAACAAAGGGGATAATGCTTAAACCTCCATCCTTAGGTGCCTTAGAGAGGTTTTCACCCGCTTCGAATCGTCCTTTCTTTTACTTTTCATTGTCTAAAGGTGCCTTTTTGGTTTTCACCTAGAGACTCATCCTTTTATCTTGTTTTTTTTTCTCATTTTCGCATTTGGAGGGTTGAGCAGTTCCCCAAAATATGTTTTGTTGTCCAAGTCAATGAGTAAAAACCGACCTTATGATCCCAGATTAGGTATGCCTTCTTAATCGGGGAACTTCGACCCAATTTAGCCGTCACATTCTCAAAGTGTCACAAGATAGGTGCGTCTTGTTGGTCCCAATCAATGAGTTGGGGATAGACTAAGAGCATGTCATCGTTGGAGTTATCAAAGTTTAATGGGGTCAAGGTAAAGATTGAATTATTCATGTGGTTACAAAAGTCTTGTACCAGGTCCTTTTTGCTCTTAGGTTTGGGTCTAGGTGGATGAATAGGTGGGCCTAATGCCAAGGTTTGACTATTGAAAATAGGTGGCTCAGGTTGCCAAGAGGTAGGATCAAGTGATTCCCAATAGTAGTGTTCAAACCATTCCTCTTTTGTCATTTTCTTTGGTGGACAAGAATTCAAGGGATTTGGTGAGGAACTTAACATCAAGTCAAGTTCTCCAAATAATTTGTCAAGGTCCATGGAAGAAGTAGAGGATAGTGATTCCCACTCATAATCATTAGAATCGGGGGAGTCACAATGATGTTGGTCTACTGGTTCGTGAGATGTCTTAATATCTTCTAAAGCATGTACTTCTTGAAGTAAGGGTAACAGAGTACTAGGAATGCCAATCTGAATCGGTTGAAACCCTAGCCCTACTCCTGTTGGCCACTAAGAAACAAATATTAGTTCAATTCTACCATCTTGGTTTAAGCCTAAACCACTTTTTCCATCATATCCTTTGCTTTGCATGATTCTAAAACCCTTTCCATATAGACTTGTAGGGATATGAGCAAGTAAAATGGGTTCCTGATTATCTTCCTTATATAGCCAGGAAGTGACATCTTCTGCATCTACATCCTCTTTGCTTAATTCACCCCATTTAGTGAAATTTGTTGTGGGAGGAACATGTATAGTGATCATAGACTGTACCCTACCTGTAAGAGGTAAACCATATGACTTAGGAGGAACCAAATGGCTAACACAATAAGAAGTCTTCATGTAATATTCTCCACAACCCTTGTCTTGGATCTCAACCCTAGGAGTGGCAAGGAGTGAGGGTGAAACGGATGTTCAAGTGAGTGTGGATGGGTCAACATAAGAAGATGGATTAGATGATGAAGCCTCTTGATTCACTGGTACTTGACATTGGGGAATCTCTTTTAGATTGGTGCAGTACTGAAAAGGATCAGGATCACCATCTATAGTTATTTTTGAGCCATTGTAAGGGAATTTAAGACACTGATGATACATAGAAGGGACTGCTTTCATGGCATGAATCCATGGTCTACCAAGTAGAAGGTTATAAGGACGGGTGAGATCCAAGACCTGGAATTTTGTCTCCATCACCACAAGACCAATTCTGATAGGAAGTGTTACCACCCCCTTTGATTTGCATTCCTCATCATCATAAGCTTTTATGACAATACTTTTGGTCGTGTCTACGCATGCTTCTGAGATACCTAATGCCTTAATTAGTTTTAAAGTGCATAGATTTAACCTTGCTCCTCCATCTACCAAAACTCGTCTAACCTTGGTGTCATCAACGAGGACTTCCAGGTGTAAAGGGTCATTATGGTTCGTCTTTTCAGTGGCATAGTCTTGTTCAGAAAACATGGCATGGTGATTATTGGTCAAGTAGCCCACCATTTCCTAGAAACGATTGACATCTAGATCATTAGGGACCATGGTATTCTGTAAAGCTTTATCAAGGATAGATCGATGCTTAGGAGAAATACGCAACAATTCCAAGATTGAAATTTGGGCTGGGGTCTTCCCCAATTGATCAAGAAGGTTATATTGTAACTTGGAAGGTTGGGGTGTTTGCTGCGATGGAGGGCCTTGAATAGTGAATTTAGTACGACGAGTATTGACCGCACACTCAGGATTGGCCTTGATAGTAATGGTATTGATATTCTCATCAGCGGCACGAAGGAAATGAATGATTTTTCCACTACCATAATCATGTTTAATACTCGCATAGTTGGCTGACATATTGGTCTTAGTACTCGAGCTGGGAACAGTTCCTTTCCCATGGTCATGTAGTGGGTCTAAAAAGACTTGATGATCAGTGTTTGATGACTTTTTATGCTAACTTGAACCATTTCTCCCTTTCAACAAGATCACCTTTGATATTCTTAGGGTTAGCGACGGTTTTGTAAAGTTGTGCCCTTAGTCCTATGATAATCACAAAAGGCATTGTCATCCCACCAAGCTGGTTTAAACTGTCCTGGATCGTATTGTCTTGGTTCCTGCAGCTGTATGAGGTTATGTTGTAACAGTTGTTTGAACACAGACTCAATGGGTTCCCTGAAGGGAGTGAACTCACGTTTTTGAAATCTTCTTGGTTGTGGACATTGAGTATTTTGGACCACGTTAGGAGGTTGATTGATAGCATTAAGTGTGTTGGAAAAAGTATGAGGTCCTTGTAATGTGATGAGAGGTCCTGCTTGTAGTGTTTTAGCATCAACTACCCCATTATTGGTGACATTTTTGTTGCGAGACTAGAATCTGTTTCTGTCAGTGGGGGTGTTTTGTATGATTGGGTTTCTATTGGATGTTGTTGTCTTGAGTTCACCCTTTTCAATGAGGTCCTTCTCTATTATCACCCCTTTTTCCACTAGTTCTGAGAAAGATGTACAACAATGTACCCTTAAGTTACTCCTGAGTTTTGGATGAAGGTTTTCTTGAAACATTGTAACCTTTTGTTTTTCGGGTATTTCAACAAGACACCTACTAGCAATAGTTCTCCATCTCTGGAAGAAAGCAATGAATGTTTCCCCTTCATCTTGCGTTGTGTGGCACAAGGTTGCTATATTTATCTCGTGGTCAATGTTGAATGAGAATTGCTCCACAAATTTCTCAACTAGTTCACCCCAAGATCTAATGCTAGAATCTAGACTCGAAAACCATTCTAGTGCAATTCCTACAAGACTTCTTGGAAATAGCCTCATAAGATACGTGGGGTCATAAGCAACATCTATGCATATGGTAGAAAATTCCCTAATATGTTCGATTGGATTTCGTTTGCCATTGTACTTAGGAAGGTTCAGTATGACATATCCGTGAGGGAAAGGTGTCATGTACAATGATCTATCAAAAGGGAATGGGCATATGTCCTTTGTTGAAAATGATTTCTTAGTTGACACAGACATGTTATCCATTTGCATTTGTAATGCGTGCATTTGTGTTTGTAGGACGTCAACTTGGGTCAACGATGTGCTAGGAGGATTATGCGGATCAATGTATGTGTTCTGAAATCCAAAGTCTTGTGATGGGTTTTGATTGAACATTGGCATGTGAGGTGGATTTGGCTTCAAAATGTTGGTAAATGTGTTCTGGTCTGGTATTCGCATAAATTGGTGTTGACCTAGGTTCTGTGTAAATGGATTCCTAGTACCACTCTGTGAAAAAGGATTCTGATTCGGAATCGATGTGAATTGGTTTTGACCTGGAATCTGTGTGAATGGATTTTGACTACCAATCTATGAAAAGGGATTCTGATTTGGAATCAATGTGAATTGGTTTTGACTTGGAATCTGTGTGGACGGATTCTGACTACCAATCTATGAAAAGGGATTCTGACTCGGAATCAATGTGAATTGGTTTTGACTACTAGTCTGGGAGAGTGGATTTTTATTGCCATATTGGAAGGAGGGAACGCCTCCTATTTGTGTAATCCATGGTATAGTACTAGTGACTTGAGCACTAGGTATGGCCATCGACTGTGGTATGGTACTCGTGATACTAGCATTGGGTATAGTCGTTGACTGTGAACTTGTGGTGCCGACATAAGGTGTAGAGGCTAAGGTTTTAGACCTTTTATTCCCAACAAGAGGACCGAAGGGAGTAGATGATGAAGCCCCTATAGTGAAATTAAATCCCGATGTCATGCTAGATGTACCAAATGGGGACGTATGGACAGTCATACTCTGTGTGGACGTGCTAGATGGCATAGTCGTGCTGATCTGAGGTATAGTAGTACTAGCAGTCATGGTATTTGTCCCTTGTGTAGGTTGAGTTTGTAAGGTGCTAATGTCAAATCTTGGAGGTAAGGTAGCGCCTTTAGCTAGAAATTTGGCTAAATATCATTGTCGATCATTTGCTAGGTACTCATCTACGAAAGAGGCAAATTCAAGGTCCTATGCAGCAGCCTCTATGTCCTCAACTGCAATATGTCCTTGAGTGTTTCTAGTGGTGAATTTGTCTAATAGATTCTTATGAGGTCTTGAAGAAAATGGATTGATGAACTTGTTTGGGTTCGACATGTTTTCTCTCTCTCTTCTCTTAGACCTAGTTTCAACCATGTAAGACAAGCTCAATATGCGGGAAATGCAAGACTATATCTATGAACAGTATGACCCTAGTCTATGTTTTTTTGGGGATTTTCTTATGCAAAATAAGGAATATCCTAGGATGACACTAGTCTAGACTCTAAAGATGCAAAGTCTAAGTAAGACCCTAAAGTGATCAATTATATAAACCTTAAGACGAAGGGACTGACTACCTAAAGTCTAATCAAGGTGTCAATTTAGTGAAGTCAAAGAACCAATGTAGGATAAGGATCAAAAGAAAATTTTGAGTTTCCTAACTAGACTGATGAGATAGGATGACTCTCTATAGGACAAAGTATAAGATATTAAGACTAGGTTCAATGACAAATTTTGTTGACACTATGACTTTTCTAGGGTATAGATGGTGGAGTACTCCTAAAGTTTATAAAAGTGACCTTTCTAGAAGTCTAATGCAAGGTGATATGTACCCTAAGATGAAGCCAAACTCTAACTGAAGACAACTATGGTAACGACTAAATGACCCTAAGGTATGCAAAATTGAGCAAATCATTTCAGGTTTCTATTTCAAAGACTGTTTATGTGAAGACAACTGAAACTGGTATAGCCGTGTTGACTGGACAGTGACCGTGAATTCTGGTTTTCTGATAATCAGATAGATGTGTTGCAGGATTTAACAGATGTGGTTCGAGTTTAACAATTGTGGTCTAAAGCAGAGATGAATCCGGGAGAATTTACGGATGGGCTACATTAGATGGAGCTGGAGATATGGCATGTGTGGTTTCCAAGCAAATGCAAGTGGGCAGGTGTGGGCCCAGTCTGTGGATTGTGACTGGCAGTGGGCGGGGTTGCGGCTCAAGGTGCTTGGGATCAGACAAAGGTTGCTTGGATCGTTTCTGGGTGAATGCGGGTTTAGGGTGAGGCGGTTCAGACTCTCTGAATTTTTCGGTGACGTGAAATTTAAATTGACTCTGTACGTGATCAAATTAGACAATCAGGAACAATCGTGAGACAAAGTGTTTCGGTTTCAATTTTGGACTTAAAAATGTTTAAAGTGATATGAGACAAGCACATCCTAATAGGCGAGGCCTGGGGTTTGTTGCTTGGTATAGCCCACCTATTATGCCCACAGTTGGTGATGAAGACACCTTTCCTTCTCGGATAGCTTAGGAATTTGGTGGCATTGGCTCACCTCCGCGGCTCGTGTGTCTTTTCGGAGCACACACCAGTGCAATTCTTTGGGCAATGACCTCCCAAAGAACTACTATCTCTCTCTATTCAAGGGGATGGAGTAGTGAGGAAGTATCGAACATGATCTTGTACCCTACACTATACCAAGCAATGGCCACAAATAGGTTGGTCTCTAAAAAAAAAGGTATTTAATTCGGGCATTCCATTCATGGGGTGTGATCCATACGACGCGAATCCCCTTTCAGATCCATCTCATCGGAACCACACTCGTGATTCTTGGGATTTCCCCAAGAACCCACTTTTATATACCGGCTGGAAGTCCCTCGGGTTTAGGGTGCTACCGGTTTGAGTCATCCTGGGGTGAGTACTTTTTCCCACCAGAATAGACCCAAGTTCTAGAGTTGGTAACCATTTCTCTTACACCCAGGATCGCACGGATGCACAATGGGAGAGTATACGTCGATGTACCAAGTCGTAAGGGTGAAAAAACTTGTGCTTTCACACCAAACATAGTAGACACTTGTTAATTTTAAGCAAACGAAAGATTTTTTAAGCTACCAAACAATTTTTTTCAAAATTAACTAGGGTCTTCGACAAGTGTCTTGCAGAAAAACTCGTTAGTAATTTTCAATATTGTCTTTGTCAATCGTCCTACAAAAAGCTTGTTAACTCCAAATGGCCACACGTTGAAAATCATATATCAGTAACACGAAAATCAATTGAAAATTCTAGATTGCCGAAAACAGAAATAAAATTTTACCAGTCAATTGCGTCGCGGTATTACTAGTTAGATGCATCATTTCTTATTCAGTTGCGGCTCGAAAAATCAATTGCGATTCAGGAACATACAGATGCGGTGTTTCCTTTATCAGATGTGGTTCAAGAAGTCAATTGCGGTTCAGGAAGCCTCAGATGTGTCGTTCCATACAAAAAATCTGCAAAAACCAAAATTAAAAGATCTACGGATTCACGAAGATGGTGTCTTCACGTCAGGTTCACCAAATGTAACGCCATAGAAAAGTTGCACAATAGAAAACAAAGATCATTAGAAGTAAACCTGTAACACTAAATAAATCTAGAATGCAAATCTAAATGTTAAGCAACAAAGAACATAGGAAAGTCAGAAACGTAAAGAAAACTAGAACAATCTCACCAATTTCGAATGTATTTCCATGATTCATCTTGATTGCCCTTCTCCATTTTGCTTGTGTAGTATAATTTCCCTCATATTTCTTGTAATTCGTGCAAGTATAGCCTAAGATAATGATTATCAAAATATCAAAGATTCAAGACAAAGTGCTCTCCAAAGTCATAAGATTTCATGAGAGAAATTGGAATGAAGAATGACAAATCAATTTATAGAAAATTGATTATTCGAACGACAGCCCAAGATTGAAATATCAACGGACGGTTGAGATTGACAGATTAGACATGCATTTTGATAACTGTTAGTAGTGACATGAGTGATACAAATTAGAAATAGGATTAAAGATTAAATAAATGATTTAATCTTCAGTTCGACATTCAAAAACATAAGAATTATCTTTGCATGACAAAGATGAAGATTTATTATAACGACTCTCTATTCGAATGCATACAACATTTAATTAATTAAATAAGTATTTAATTATCATGTGCACATAAATGAGTTAGAAGACTGATTGAATGATCTATGAAGAGATTACTCAAGACAACCACTTTCGAGACATCAAATGAAGAGAGTTAGTGAGTGATTAAAATAGATCAAAGTCGAGGTAAAGTGAATACTTAGGGCTCAACCACGGTATCTAAAATAGAAGGAAATAAGGTTAAAATAGAATTAATGAATTAAATAATTTATTTAATTTCAAGATTTAATATTTGAAGAATAATTAAATAAATAAGATTTATTTAATTAAGTGAAGGGTTTAGTAGATGAATTAAATAAAATTTATTTAATTATGGTTGAAATATGATAAAGAATAGAATTAGAAATAAGGGGTATTTAATTTGACCTGAGGATAATAATGTTAATTAGTAGCATAATTAAATGAAACGGTAGTAGAGTAGAATAAAGAAAACATGGGGTGAATTAAATGATTAAAAGTTATTTAATTAATGAGAAAAATAAAGAGATGGATTAATTAAAATAATTAAGATTGAACAATCAATGAAAGAATTAATGTTAAAGATTGAATTGAATTGAAATAATTAGTTATTTAATTAATAGAAGGAATAATGTTAAGATTGGTGTTGTGCATTGGTTGAACAAATGTGAAGGTATTATTGAGATGGAATTAATCAAATAATTAAGATTATTTAATCAATGAAAGTGCTTGAAGATGAATTAATTAAATAATTAAGATTATTTAATCAATGAAAAATTAATGTTAAGATGAATTAATTCAAATAATTAAGTTATTTAATAAAATAGAAGAATTTATGTTAAGATGAATTAATTAAATAATTAAGATTATTTAATTAATAGAAGAATTAATGCTAAGATGAATTAATTAAATAATTAAGATTATTTAATCAAATAGAAGAATTTATGGTAAGATGAATTAATTAAATAATTAAGATTATTTGTTAATAGAAGGAGAATTAATGTTAAGATGGTGTTCAAATAGGTGGAATTCGAACATCTGTGAGGAAGGTAATGTTAAGATGAATTAATTAAATAATTAAGATTATTTAATTAATAGAAGAATTAATGTTAAGATGAATTAATTAAATAATTAAGATTATTGTCTATGAGAAGAAATTAATATAAGATGAATTAATTGATAATTAAGATTATTTAATCATGACCATGAAGAATAAAATTATGAAAGAATATTGGAAATTAAAGGGCCTAAACCAAATTTCGGTGTCTATAGAACCATTGCGATATGTGTATGAAAACATGATTTTAATCTAAATGAGTATGATGCAAGCTAATTAAACATGATTTTATGCTAAATGATGAAGATATAAAAATGATAAACTAATCTAAGCTAATTCCAAGCTAAAATATTCAAACGGGTATGTGCAGGATCATCATGGAAAAAATAGGCCTTTATGTGGTAAAAAATTTAGAAAAATCAGAGTTAGGAAACTTGACGTAAAAATTTGAATAAGTTATCTATATTATTTCAAAAATATGTAAGAATAGAATATGTAGAAAATTGAATGTAATTTTTAAATTACTAGGTTTATTTTGAAAAAAAAAAATCTATTTGGTGAAAATTTGAAATTTCAATGCAGTAGTACTTAAATTTCAGGGAAAAAATAAGTAGATGTCGTGGAATACCTAACCATGATAAAATGATAATGTTGCATAAGATTTTTAGATATAAGTGGGGACTCATGTCGTGTGATGAATATTTATGGAACAAGTAAATAATTAATTATGAATTTTTATTACAGCTTTTTAAAAATGTAAAACTTCGTTATGTCTAAGCACTTCTTGGTCAAACTTCATAATTTTTTTTATTTTTTAATCTATAGTATTGACATAGAGATGTGACACATGTTTTAGATTCAAAATGTGATATTGTTTGAAAGCTATAGATGTTTTCAATCAACCTATCAATTAGGACTTTAGTTGTAATTCAAATAGAAAATGATTTTAATAATTATTTATTAAATTCAAAGTAAAGCATAATTTATATTGGTGAAAATCTGGGAATCTCCTTTAAAAACCCTTTTCGTTTCATCGGGTAAAAAAAAGTCATCAGCCAGATACCCTACACATACCCATCATATCGTCACTTTGGCCCATCATGATGCTACACATACCCAAACCCTAATTTATAAACAAGATAAGATGGATGCATGGAAGCAACTAATGGAAGCTTAAAGCTATTATGCAACTAAAAATGAACTAAAATATGCTAAATGTGAGTAAAGTATGAGTGTGAGTGTAAGTGATTTCAGCATAATAAGTTTGCAATTGAAAAATGGATCCATTTGTCTCCAAATAGTGTTCTATTTATAGGAAAGCAAATGAGAAATGAAGGGTTGAGATCAAAAAGAACAATCAACGGTCAAGGATGAAAGGAAGAAGAGGCATGGATCATGGATTCTCATCAATGGGTGAGAATGCAAGATGAGATTTAATCAAGGTTTCCCATTTGTTCCAAACAAACACACTTTTGACCTGCACACACAGATCACAAGGTAACTTGCCCAAGAGGTCACAAGTTTAACTTGCTCAAGAAGCCAAGTGAGAATATTCCACTTCTTAAATGATTGGAGGAGAGAGAATATTCTTTGGAATATTCTCATGGGTGAGGAAAAAGGTTAATTTACAATTTAAAACAAAGTTTTAATTGTGCAAAAAAGGGTAAGGAATATTCCATGGGAATATTCCCCTTTTAGAGGAAAATTAGATTAATTGTTAATTAAACAAGGTTTAATCATACAATCAAGGGTTTTTAGAGGAATAAATTGATTTTCATTAAATTAAATGATTTAATTAAAGGGGGAAAGGTGAAATGACATTTAATTAAATAACTTAGGGTTATTTAATTAAATAAGATGACTTATGGAATTAAATTTAATAATTTGATTTATTTAATTTAATGAGATGAAATGTTAGCATGAAAGGGGGTGAATTAATCTGACTTGATGTGTTAGGTTAGTAGATGAAAATGATGCAATCAATTAATTATCTAGGCTAATTCAATTAATTAAGTGAGAAGAGGATGGGTTTCAAGAGGAAATGATGTTAGTTAGCTAATGTCATCCATTGTGACATTTTTAAGTGTCTACAAATCCTAAGAAAAAATATTTTTATAACATCTCAAGAGATTCCCTCAAACTCAGAATTGCAAACCTCAATAGATTGTGGATCTTCATCCACAATAATAGGGGCTGGACATGTTTGTTGTTGCTACTCCTAAACCATGTTGTTATCTCCATACACCAAGCCAAGATCAAGTTGTTCAGAGGCTTCAATTGATGTAGGTATAGCTGATCTATCTTCCTCATCTTCAATAAAACAAGGAAGGGCATCAAATGAGAGGATTGATTCCTCTATTGCATCAATTTTTTCTACCAGTCTTGTTGTTGCAACGTTGTTTCATCTTGATTTTTTTCTTGCAACAAACCAAGACACTCATTTTCAAGAGCACATGAAGGCTCAACAATAGCAACCTCCTGAAAGATAGGTTCTTGTGAGGAACGAAGGCTTGCAAAATTTAGGATCTCCAACATGGAATATACACTTGATGGCTCAAGAGGTTGAATGGGAGTTTCAAGGGGCTGATTTGGATTCTTGAAACTAAAAATTTTGGGCTTGCAAACCTCTTGCACAATAGGATATTATGGCACTGGTACATTTTGCCCCAAATTTTGACAGATGTTCATCAAAATTTCGACGACCGTTCATCGATATTATTTCATCAAAATTTTGATGATATTTGAAATGTCAAAATTTTGACCTAGCCCCGTCGAAATTTGGGTCAAAATGTACCAGTGTGGAACAAAAGGAGGGATAATGGGGGTTTCAAGAGGCTTGTTAGGGCTCTTGAAACTTGGGGAATTTATACTTTCTTACCTTCTCCTTAGCAGGTTGTTCTAGAAATGGTGGAGGTGCTTGTTTGAAACTAGGCACACAAGGGGATACTTGTGTCTTGGGAACTTGTGCTAGAGCAAGGGAAAGTCTTATTTTTTCTTTCCAAGCAACAAAATATCTTGTTGTAAACTCTTCTTTTTGACTTCTTTGTGCCTCCAACTATTGCTCATACCTCCATTGAGCTTCATTATTTTGTTGTTGATGGTGAGTTTGATGGAAAAACTCATCATGACATGAGAAATAACCTTCTTGTTACCCCTAATAGGCTTGATTTTCCCACTCCTTCTATTGTAATTCAAGCTCTTGTTATCTACAAATATCCTCAAGTTGTCTATTGAAATCAAGAAAAATGCTTGTGATTTCATTTACACTTAAATTATCAAAATCATGGGGTTGAATAGGAGAGGAATGAAGCTGATTTTCAAAGTGATAAGTCTCTTGGGGTTGTTGATATGAATGTGTAGGCGTCTAAGAATACTGGGTAGGGTGGGGTGTGTGGTATGCATTTTGAGAAGGTTGAAAACCCATAACAACAAGGTTTTATGGAATGGAAAGGGAGGAATAACCATCTTGAGATAGCTAATTGGGAGGTGCAAAGCTAGCATTATCAGGATATGAGGGAGTGTACATATGGTTTCAATTATAACTTGAAATTTTTATGCATGGGAAATGCTTTGAAGTTTTGAAAGGAAAATAAAGGATTTACCAACCAGAGATTTTGGGTACATACCAAAGAGTCAATTAAAGAGTTGCAGAGTTGCTACATGTTTGAAGAATGCCTCCAAAGGATGAAATGTTGAAGAGTGCACCAACTCCTTAATAACATTAAATGGAACTAGTCTGCTTGAACTAGCTGATTTTGAATGGAGTCACCATGGCGTTTGAAGATTTTCCTCCAACTTAGGCAAGATGCATTGAAGAAAACACCAAATTCTTCAATGGAGAAAAGCTTGTCTCATCAAGCGTTCCAAAAAATTTTGTCACATAAAATTGCACCCTATTGAACAAGATTTTAGTGTTCTAATGACATAATGAAAATGACCTCAAGGTGTGGTACCTTGAAAATTGAGGTCAAGTCTCCAGAGAAGGATGGTTTCCTCTTCTAAACTAAGTGCAAATGTGTTGGTCTAAGTCAAGACATGAAACCTATCAGTACCTCAATCTAACAAATCACAAAGGAAAAGGGATAAAAGGATAACATAAGATGGAAATAGAGGTGATACACCAAGACAAAAAAAAATTCTTCCTACTTTAGAACAATATTATACATCAATGAAACAACTAAAACACATACTCAAACATGAAGGTAAAAGGATTTTACTTGTTCATATGCAAGAGATAATAGTGGTAATAGTTGGATTTTTTTAACATAAAGCTTAGAAGTAATCTTTACAATGGTAGAATGCAAGGAATGTAGTGTCTACAATAGAAAAAACATAGAGAAGCCAAATGAAGAACCCATAATAATGATATAATATTTTCCTTTATGGTTCAAGCATAACCAAGATTTGAAATCAAAACCCTAACCCTAAACTAACTAGGGTTTGTAGGAAAATGAATTTGATCAGATAAAATGATCTAAATTGCTCCCATTATAGAGCAACATAACCAACCATAAAGGATATGAAAACTCAAACAAGCCCCAAAATGATGACTCACATGAATGTAGGGATAGGCACCCGTGAAATCCGTAGCAAAATATTAGAAAAACATACCTTAACAGGAGAAAAGTGGCCTCTGCAACACATCAAAGAGTAATGGCATTGTCCAATTCTGAAAAGCAACATTGAAAAGGCATAAAAAATTGGGTCAAGTCAATCAGATTCAATCTAGTAGATGGGAATGTTGCTAAGCCATTACTTCTACAAATATGTCATGAACTAGAGAAATTTGTTGTTGAATTTAAAATACTAGCTATTGGATTGGAGATGGATGTTTGAGATCTGATTCCCAAATGAACTTTAAAACATGATCATTGATCACATGAGAAACAAGATCAATGGTTATCGCGTAGCCTTAATACATCATTGATCTCCTCAAGAGTATGAGGAAAAAATTCATGATGCACAAGATGCATGCAATGCAATGAAAATCTACCACCTATTTCTTGGGATGTGTGTCACACAATTTCTCCATCACGCATTGAACCTGGACCCACCATATCACTGTTATCGCACATTGCACAAAATATTTATGCTTTATGTTTCCAAACCGTGATGCAAAGAACCCTCATGTTGACCACTAGATACTTTCTCTCAAATATGAACCATTGATGCTCTCATCGCGAAAAACAAGACCATCATGGAAAGCACTAGGGCATCATTATTCATAACAGCAATGTGAATGATGTGCATGATGATCGCTAGATATTCTTGTACTAAATCTAAGCCATTGGGACCATAAAAAGAAAACCAAAACCTTGAGCCCACCAAGACACCTCTCACCTCAGCATTCACCATCCGTCCTTCAAAAACTCCTTTCAATATGTCGAAGGGACCATAATCAACATTTTTTCGATATCTTCATATCCCTTCGATGAAGAGATCCTGCCATCCATCAGAATTTTGAAGGGACTAAAAAATAGTACTCTTCGACATTGAATTGTCTACTTGAAATTTACCTTCTTTAAATCTTCATCGCTCATTATAGAAAGGCTTTAATTACTTTGGATCATAACCATGATGCACTAGAGGCTAGCAGTTATCATCCAACCGCCATATTTAAATATGGACACTTAGTTGTTTGATCATCACTCATCACGCCATGGACTTCAACCCTTGAGAGTGAAAATGCAATGCACTAAGCCATCGCGATAGTCAAATGTTAGATCTTCTTTCTTCGTTTCCTAAAGTTAATACTCAACCATCATACATCATGAGAGGCTCAACACTTTTGATTTCATAATAGTGATGTGAAATGATGGTACAATGTCTGTCTAATCTACACCAATTAATCTATGACATTGGATCTCTCATCATGAGCACAATAGACATCATGGTTAAGGTTTTGGTTATGAGAATGCAAGCAACGATGCAGATTAGTAGTGATGAACACTTCATTGATCAAACTAAGGAAAGAGGGTTGGTCATTGAATGATTTTTAAGGAAATAAGTTATAACTTATGTGACTTGCAACAACCGATTACCAATCAACAAAAAAACATAAGCTTTTCTCATTCACCATGAATGCAAACCTTAGGGTTTAACTATAAACCCTAAGTCAGACCTAGAGCATAAATAAAGAATTCCTAGGAATATTTTACCTCTTTAATCATGAAGACTAGACCAATTGACTCCTCTCAAAACTCCCATGTCGAAACTATAGTCAAACTCTTCTGCAAACCTCTGGAAGTGACTTTTGGAACCATAACAATATTTCATGACAACATTTCAACCTTTTAGTAGCTTTGTAGTAAATACAAAACATGGGTTTCAATAGGATGCACACATAGGATCTCTTTGATTGGATATAAATGATGGGCATCCAATGGTGGCATAAAATATATCAACAGACAAGTCTAGGATAAAAGATTTTAAACTTAGGGAATGTAATGCATAGCATCACCACTAAGAAGAAAGTCGTATGCCAAGAAAGGTCACACTCTTGGAGGAAATCAAACCAAATGACACCACCAAGAAGAAGACACATCATGTGAAGAAGACCGCACTATGAAACATCATGGTATAGTAAAATATTTCAAAAGGATAATGCCAATGTATTCCTCCACTTTAAAGAAATTTATAAACACCATGTTGTGAGCAATTAATTTAAAGTAGAAAATGATAAATGCTAAACAATAATGGAGACATGAGAGATTATTTGGAAATCCCTATGTCAAACATATGTTTCCAAATGCAGTTACGTCATGAAAAGAGGTTGCCCCTGAAATGAAATCCCAAACATAAAAGGGATCCATGGTTTCAGAGTTAGCGTATTTATTTTCTACAATGATATTATAGAGCTTAGAAATGTCATTATTCCCCAAATAACTCATGGAATGGGAAGAATGACACATAAAGAGTGAAAACAAAGAAAATATTTTGTGTCAACATGGAAGAGACCTAAATGTATCGATGCCTTACGTCATCCCCAAAGGGATAAAACAAGACAAAAGAAAAGATAAATGGTTTATGACATATAGAAGAATGTAGATACAAATAGAGGAATGAACATGAAGACACATTAAACAAAATGATATAGGGGATCACACTATGAACATGCAATCATACAAAGAACATTAAAAGAAAACAAAGACAAAGACTAGTAAGGAACATGCAAGTCAACCTATAGTAGGTCGTCCACATCCCAATATTTATTCATCATATGCAAAAGGTGGAAAACTAGCCAAAGGGATAATGTCAAGTGCCAAACTAGAACAATCACCAAGTTCAACATGTGGTAAATCACTCTTTGTAGGAGGATCATCATGATTATTATTAGTTAAGATCATAGAAGAGGAAAAAAAATCAACTCATTATGCACTTCATCATCAATCTTTGCAATTTCATTGTCATCATCCAAGTTAATCACAACAGAAGGTCTAATGATAATATCCATGGAAGATGTGTGTTCTTGTTGTGGTTGAGATTTAGGATTTTCTTGTTTTGGTGAACGTGTAGAATAATCATGTATTGCTTGAGGTAGGTTTGGATTTTTGTTTTCTATATTGTTCTTTTCTTCTTTTGCTTTCAACAAATGAGCAATAGCATGACATCTATGCCTATGCTCTCTAGAATTTCAATTTCTTTCCATTTTTTTTTCAAGTTGCGATTTTCTAAGAGTGGGTTTATCAACCATAGGTTTATTTTCTTCCATTAAGGGAGGAATGGAAGGAACCAACGAAGGTTTCTCAATCAATTTCCCTTTAGATTTATAAACTTTTTTGATTTTAGGAGGCACAACCAAACTTATTTGATTATCTTGTGGTCTCTTATAGGAAATAGGTGGAGGATTTTCTATGTTTTGGACTTGGTTACTTGGAAGGGATTTTGGTTCAATCATGGTTTCATCAAGGATAGGAGGCTCAATCGTGGGTTGGGGCATATTAGTAAGGGATACTTTTGTTATGCATTTTTCCTTAAAATTTTGATAAGATTTGAAAAAGAAGTCCTCACAAGGCCTAATAGGTTCCATAGGTTTGGTGAAAAATAAATCTAATGAGAAATTCCCACGGGAAGACACAAGATTAAAGCCACTATGATGCATAATAAAGATCTCATTTCCAAATGTAAACTTTAAGCATTTATGCACTATCAATAGGGTAGCTTTCATGGAGTGAAGCCATAGGTAGCCTAAATTCACACAAAATTGGCTCGACAATGTGATGATGAAAAATGAGACACTTAATATTTTTGGTCCAACTTTTAAAGTAAGAGTTATCAAACCTATCGTAGGGAAAGAAAAACCATCATGCACAAACAATAATTATTCAGTGATCACATTCTCTACACAAAAGAAATCAATTAATATCCCATTAGTAGGCTTGTCATTGATTCTTCTAGCTATGTAAAGAGGACCATCTGGTGCATGTTTGATTATGTCATGTTGTGAGAAAGCAATGCCAAGGGGCATTTTGGTTAGACCCTTACGAGGTTGAAATTTAATGAAGTTTACTGAAGGGTTTATAGGGTACTTTTTCATGTGGTTATTAATGATGTAAGCAAGGCTATACAAAATTTATATTCCTTTCTTATTATTAAGCATCTTTCTCATGTTATCTATGATAGGAACACCAATACTAGCAATATTTTTAAAACTTAAAAAAAAGTTTAATTTCTTTAAATCTTCATCCATTCTCTTTAGGTTCTCTTGAGGGATATTAGCAACCATTCTATCAACATTAGTCACATTAGTTGTGGGTAGGGAGGTCATGGGAAATGAAATTTCAAGGGTATGATCCATAGTGGGTTGACTACTACCAACACTATGAGTGAAAGAGTTCAAAAACTCAAGATTCACAATGAGTGATGTATCACGGGATGACATGAGTCTCAAACTACATCTCATGATAGTATTGTAAATAGGACATTAATTTGTGAAGCTCATACAAGTTCCACAAACCCAAGGTGCACCCAAAATGGATAATAGGTAAAATGCAATCAAACACCCTAGAATGTAAATAGCAATGCAAATATGTAAAAGGAATTTTTAGATTTAAAACAAGATAAATATCTGATTATGCTATGTAAAAACCTAAAAATGACATCTTTTAGATCTGCAATTTTGAATTTAGACAATGCATTGAATTTGACAAATTAAGCTTAATATGAAAATTTTTAATAGAAATTATGGAAACTGAAACAATAGACTAAATGTAGGAATGAAAAATGCAGAAACTATAGTTTTGATGCTCAAAAATGCTAAAAAAGCTCTGATCAAGGACTCATTCGCCCATGGGAAAATGGTTCTCACTTCAGGGTTTTTAAAAATTAATTTACAGATTTCTAAGTTGATTTTTTATGCTTTTCAAATTCTAGTTTCAGACAGTTGGTTATAGTTTCAGATTTCTTGAAAATAAAATCTAAATGCAAGTGAAAAATGATGCTAAATGACAAGAAAAAAAGACCTAATTTAAGATGTATTTTTTATTCAATTTTATGATGTAAGTGACAGATCATGCAATGTTATGTAAATACTATGCAAAATGACTAAGATTTTTGAATTTTCTATATTTTAAAGAATACAAAATGTAAACCTAAAGCCTTAAATGAGATGCAAATCAATGCAAGTAAACAACCCTGAATAAGATGCAAATCAATGCAATGCAATGGAAATAATGCAAGTCCTAGATCTAGTGTTGAAAATGGACTCCAAAATCAACAAGTTAACTGATGCTCAAACGTCAAGTTCACCAAAATGAAACATAAAAAAATAGGGTGAAAGGTAAAAATGTGGGTAAATGTATTGGGTTACACCTATTTTCCTTTATTTCATTAGGAAATGAGATCCTCACAAAGAATTGACTAACTAACCCTTAGGTGAATCAACCCAATGTGAGAATCTTCATATTTCCTTACGCTTTGAGGATCATTTGTCAAGGTCAAACAATAGTTTTGGGACAAAAACTAAAATAGAAAATCAACCAAATTATGCTAATTTAAAATTGAAACAACAATATGGGTATGTGCAAGATCATGATGGGCCAAAAAGTGGCAATATGATGGGTATGTGGCTGACAAATTTTTTTTTACCCAAAATTGATGAAACAAAAAGGGTTTTTAAAGGAGATTCTCAGATTTCCACCAATATAAATTATGCTTCACTTTGAATTTAATAAGTAATTATTATTCATTTCTATTCAAATTACGACTAAAGTCTGATTGATAGATTGATTGAAAAACATCTATAACTTTCAAAGCATTATCACATTTTTGAATACAAAACATGCATCACATTCTATGATTTGCATACTATAGGATTAAAAAAAAAAAAAATCATGAAGTTTTGACCAAGTTAAGGTGATCAGACATACGAGTTTTTTATATTGTTTAAAATTTGTAATAAAAATTCATAATTAATTATTTACTTGGAAAAAATTACAAAAATATGCATCACATCAGGACACGAGTCCTCTACTTATATCTAAAATATTATAAAAAAATATTATCATTTTAATGTGGTTAGGGTGGTTGAGACACCTACTTATTTTTTCCACAAATTTAAGTACTCTGCATTGAAATTTCAAATTTTCACCAAATAGATTTTTTTTTTTTAAACAAACCTAGTAGTTTAGAAACTACATTCAATTTGCTACAAATTCTATTCTTACATATTTTTGAAATAATATAGATAACTTATTCAAATTTTTACGTCAAGTTGCCTATCTCTAATTTTTCTAATATTTTTGCCACTGAAGGGCCTATTTTTTCCATGATGATCTTGCACATACCATATTAAACTCAATATTTGCAAAACCAAAAAATAGATTGCAGATATGAGAAGGGTAGAAAGATTTTCACCAGTCACCAAAAGTCAGTTTCTGAAAACTGACTGGAACTCATTCACCCATAGGCAAATGGGTCTTTTTTCAGGAGTTTTTTGGCAACTTTCAAGGGCCTCTAATGTTGATTTGTAGCTTCTAATTTTTCTAGGTTTCAATGTTGGAAAGTCAAAAATCAAATCTATAGGTTAGATTATGTGATTTGACAACTTTGACAACTTTTCCAATCTTTCACTTCAAGAGGTCTTCAATTCTTCTTCAACCTAAATCTGAAACACACATACAAGAGGGGGAAAATTATTTATTTTTGGTGAATGGGGGTTTTCCTTGGTCAAACCCCATTTTGGTAAGAAAACCTTGAATTGAAATAGAGCATGAAAGAGGGAATGAAGAATGAAAAAATGCTATGTTACCACTCAACAAACCCTTGAATTAACCTTGATAATGAAAATCTTAGAAGTTCTTCAACTTGCATGAAATGGCTTCAATGGATGTGGATCTTGTTACTTCAATAATGCTTTGAATGCTTGAATTTGAATGTTTGGATTAGATCTTGAAACCTACATCACAATGTTACCTCCAAAAACATGCATGATTGCAAAGGACTTTGACATGATGCTTGAGATCTTGAATTATGTAATAAATCTCTGATATATCTGCTCTTAAATTCTCTTGATCGTCAAATTTTCTATGGGAATGCTTGCATGAAAAATCTAGCTTCTTAGATGTTGAAATGATTCAAATAACCTTGTATTTATAGGAATGTATTCTTAATTTCTTGAAATTCAAATATTATAAGCCGACATTGAAATATGGATTTGGGGACCTTAAAATATCACCAAAAAAAATTTATATTTAGTTTCAAAGGTCTAGGGAAGACCCATTTTCCCATGGGAAAATGGGTCCTAGGTCCCTATTCCTAGAACACACATTGCTGAAGGTAAAGTGTTATGTGTTGGCATTAATTATTGTTGGGTTTTCCGTTCAAAAAAATTAATTTATTAGGCTTGTAAATGAATAAAAGGGCTTATTAAGGAATAATTAAGCTCAATTTAATTAAGAGGGCCCAAACAAGTGTGAAAATGTAAAGCGATACATTTTTCAACATGAAATTAAGGCATTATTAAGTCAATTTTAATTAGGAGGGCCCAAACAAGTGTGAAAATGTAAAGCGATACATTTTTCAACATGAAATTAAGGCATTATTAAGTCAATTTTAATTAGGAGGGCCCAAACAAGTGTGAAAATATGAAGGGATACATTTTTCTACACTTCAAGAATAAGACAAGGCTTGTGTGTAATTTTTACTCACAAGTGGAAGGAATTTATTTTGAAGGTACATTTGCACTAGTGGCAAGAATACAAGCTATTAGGATTTTTTTGGATTTTGTAGCACACAAAGATTTCAAAGTGTATTAGATGGATGTGAAGTCTACATTCTTGAATGGCGAATTGGAAGAAGTTTATATTGAACAACCTAAAAAAAATTATTTATCACATAATCCTAATATGGTCTATAGATTAAAGAATGCATTGTATGAACTGAAGCAAGCTCCTAGAGCTTGGTATGCATGATTGTATAGGAAATTGTAGCAACAAGTATTCAATAAAGGTACCATAGATAGTAATCTTTACTTTAAAGTGGAGAAAGATCAAATCTTGATTGTGGTTGTGTATGTTGATGACATAATCTTTGGGGGAAATGAAGCTATGTGCAAGAGATTTACAAAATAGATGCAAAAAGAGTTTGAGATATCTATTTTTAGGGAGATGAATTTATTCCTTAGACTACAAATCAATCAAACAAGAAAAGGTATATTCATTTCACAATCAAAGTATGTCAAGGAAATGTTGAAGAAGTTTGTAATTTAAGACTCTAAACTGGTATGTACCCCTATGGTTATTGGTTTCAAGTTGAGCAAGAATGAAGAATCTACTAAGGCTAACCAGAGAAAGTACAAATAAATGGATGGAAGGTTGTTATATATATCTAGCTGCTACTAGATTGGATATCACACATGTAGTTTTTCTTGTGGCTATATTTCAATAAGATCCCAAAGAGTCACATGTTCCAACAATAAAGAGAGTGTTCAGATACTTGAAGGGCACTCTGGAACATGGCTTGTGATATCCAAAGGATATTGATTTCTCTCTGAGTGCTTATACAGATGTAGATTGGGCAGGTTGTGTAGATGATAGAAAAAGTACAAGTGGTGGTGCATTCTTTCTTAGAAATAGATTGGTTTCTTGGCTAAGCAAGAAATAAGATTTGTGTAATTATCTACGATAGAGGAAAAATACATTACTACAACATCATGTTTCACATAGGTGTTGTGGATAAAGCAAACCTTGAAGGATATCAGAGTTGCATATGATGAACCAATTTCTATCTTCTATGATAAATTTTAGAGAATGTAATAATATAGTCAAGGACAAAACATATCTCAATGTGGTATTACTTTTTGAGAGAAAAGGTTGCAGAGAATGAAGTGAAGCTAGAGTATGTGCCTACAAAGGATTAAGTTGGAGATATATTTGAACACTAAGGCTCTTCCTAAGGATACTTTTGAGTATCTATAGGAGAAGTTATGGGTTATTGTCCCTCCTTTGAACTAGATGCATATGGATATGCACCAGTCTAGTGGATTTCAAGATTCATTCCTTGTTCTGGAATGATGTTGGTGGCTACCTCTTAGGGGGAGTAGGTAGTGGCATTATAGGTTATTGCAGTCAGGGGGAGTAAGTGTTTCCATTGCATGGTATGCATGTGTCTTTAATTTGTCAATTGTGTCAAAGGATATGTGTAGTAGTTGTTGGTTGGTGTAGAAAAGTGGAATGTGTAGGTGTACATAGAGAAGGTGTGAAGAAAAATAGTACGGTAAAAAAGAAAAGGAAGTTGTAGAGCTGTAAGAATTAAGAACAACAGAATAACAAATATATGTCAAAGAGTGAGATACAAGTGTGTTTCCCTTTTCTATTGATGTCAAAGTGGGAGAGAGTAAAGTGAAAAAGGAGATGAAGAATTGTGCAATGGTGTGTGTGATGTAAAGTGTGAAAGTGTGAAATGCAATGTGAACTTTAATGTGTTAGACTACTTGAAGTAGTGAGTAGAAGGTGTCTACATTCTTCAAAGAGGCTACAAATGTGTTGGTGATGTTATGGTGGATCTTTCTATTTCCTTGAGATGGATTTCTCATTATAACATTCTTCTTTCCTCTTTTCTATAATCTGGAAGTGATCCCTTCTTTTCTTTTGGGAAGTGAGCCCTTTGATAGTGAACCTATTGTATTTGGTGTTGCAATTAATTTATATTGTGAGATAATCCTCATCGTATGTTTTCCCTTATTGGGTTTTCCAAATAAATCTAGTGTTCTAATGTGTTTGGATGTGTTTTCATTACTATTTCTCATGTTTACATTCTACTAATGCATGATAAGGGTTTAAGTGGTTGTTAAGGGTTTAAGGACTAATGTAGATCTAAATGTTAAAGAGGGTTTTAATGTTTTAATGTACAATTGATTCACCCCCTCTCAGTTGTCTTGTGCATTCAACAAGTAACACCTCCACACAAAGAAAGAAACTTCCCATGCACCAAAACTCCTCATGTCTAGACCACACACCCACACATAGGTAGAAGGCACATGAAGTAGGGGCATGCAAGCCCTCAGTTGTGCCTCACAGACCTCCCATGTAACAAGAAACACACAACCATCCTCCACAATTTTATTTCCCATTCAAATGTATAGTTTAGATAATTTATCTAACTCTTCTACTCAATTATTTTTCTTTTATCATATTTAGTATGCTTGACTAAAAGGAAGATTCACATGAAAACCAAATTTGTGAAAGATGTAATAATAAAAAAGTTCATACATTAATATTTTACTATTCATTTTATTCCACTTTACATGCAATTTCTAAGGACTTGTCCTAACCCACATTTTTTATTGTTTTAATAACATTAAAACTAAATCAATCCTTATACATTTATGAACCCTAAAATTATTTCTTCCCTTCCTAGGTTAAAATCAATCCCCAAATATTTTCCCAATCTTAATTTTTTCTCATATATTTGAACCATATTTTTTAAATTCCATATTTACCCTTAGTTCAAATTAACCCATTCTTAAGTATTTATTATGGGCTAACTCCTACATTAAAATTATTAAAACTATTTTCCTATGTTTAGTATAAAAGGGCATAATCCCTTGTGTCATTTACATCCAGTATCCCCTTGTAACACATAATCCATCTATCATGTAAGCTAATGAATGGATCCTTATCTAATTAAGTCGCATTCAAAATAACTTTAACCCATGTCATAGCATTGGTTTACATTAACATGCTATCATTACAACTCCTCTTTGGCTTGTGAAAGAGAAATGATTTTTCCCACTTCATAGTATTATTAGGCCACCAAAATTACTATTTTTCAACATTCAAAAATTGTGGCAATTATATTGAATAAACAATCAAGAATTTGAGAATGATGTAGACTAATCATTTGTGACATTTTATATGTGGGTTTGAAATTTATTACTTTTAATTATTTGTATCTTTTTGGCTATTTTTTTTAATATTTTTTTTTATCTTTTTTACTTTTTCATTTAGTGATATTTCATTATAACATATAGCTTTTATACAAATACAATATTTCAAAATTTTTTGGTAAATATACCTTAGTTCTAATATTTAATGCACATGCTTTTTTGGTAATTTATATTTTAATATTTTAGTTATTATTATTTCTTAATTTCTACTAAGAGAATTCTAGACCTATACTTTGTTGTAACACATTTATCTTTGCATGTATATTGAATTAATGTTTTCATTCAAATGGGGATATCCATATGAAATACAACATTAATTTTTGAAAATTTTCATAAATATTTTTTTTATTTTTCCCTATGTCTTGAATAGAGGTCATTAATTTTTTTAATGGACCTATGTTGATTATAAGTTTTAATTTATTAAAAGAGCATAATATATTTTAATTTTTAGAAAGTGAACATTGAGGGATACCTATCTATGAAATCTCTTTTTAATATATATTTTATTTTTGAAAAAAACTAATATAAAGGGCTATGTTTCAATGAAATATCATCCTTGGAATACTTTGTTTTATCCCCCAAAAGATGAGATAACCTAGATTTTTCGTAGCGTTTTGATAGGATTCGAGGAGATTGTGTTGAGTGCTTTAGAAAGGAAGTTTAATCTAAGATGAGGGGGGCTTAAAATAAACATAAAACCACCCCTTACATTGATTCCACTATGTATTTTTTAACAAAAAGATAAATTTAATTTTTTTGGGAGGTTGATAGATGGGTGAGACATGCTATTCTATTTAATCTCTTTTAAGAAGTTTTAAAACCTTATGTTATCCTAGACCCCTACATAGTCCTTTTATATTTTGTTCAAAGCTTCAAGTTACCCTCATTATAATAGTTCTTGTTGTATTCATTGGATGGTCTTATCTTTAATTTTATCATAAATCATTGAGAGACTTATCATAAGGAGGAGATCCTCAATTAACCAATGAGTTTTGCCAAAAGTACTAATTTCTTTACTATAGGTATATGATGTATATTGTTTGAAGGTTCATCTTTGTAGTTGAATGTTTCTCCATGGAATGTTTAAATATATATGCATAGAGAATGAATTTGTGGGGGTTGATTTGATGGTATATCTTAACTAGCAAATACATCATTATTTCGATATTAGTAAAAATAAAATAAAATAGAATTTACCCATGTTTATTTATACATGCATACACAATAGAGTTGTTAAGGACTTTTAGATGAACTTATGATGACATAGGTGAATTCTTTTTCATAACTATGACTAAGATCATAATCAGTTTTAGTTCTCATGAAATTTCATTGATTCATTTATCTCCCCTATATTTAACACCAAAATTTCAATATCACTCATATGTAAAAATATTCTTTATCTCTAACTCCAAATAATACATTTATTTTTGTTATTTCATTTTATTGTCACATCAAATTAAATACACATTTTCCATATCTTTGTTTACAATGAGTTTATTTATTATTGGTTTATTACATGTACAACTACATTTATTTAATAATGATGATTTATTTCAACAAATTGACTTCCATCTTGGTATATTTTTTCAGTTACACATTTTAAAAGATACAATATAAGTATTATTATTTTTATACATACAAATTATTCAATATATAAAATAATAGATTATTTTTTTTAATGTGAAATTAACTATGCTATATATAAGAATCTTGTACGCATAAAGTTTGTATTATATATTGTACACAATGATTTTTTATTTAATCATATTTGTTAACAAATATGATCAAATAGACATCTAAAATGTTCCATAGATATTGTCCTAAATTTTGGCTCCAACTATCTTACTAATTTAACAAAGGGCCATAAAGTATATGAGAATTGGATGACAAGTGATTAAGGTGAAAAACTGTAAAGGGAGATCAAAATGATAAGACATAATTATAAATTAAAAAAAACTTAATGTGAAAAATTAATCTTTATTATAGAAGAGCCTCGTACACATAAAATTTGTATTATCTAATCCAATATAATAAATATTTATTTAATAATTTTTATTAATTACAAAATTAAAAAATAAATATTGCTTATATTTTGAATCAGTCTACCTTAATTAAATATCTAATCCAATATAATAAATATTTATTTAATGATGATTATTAATTACAAAATTAAAAAGTAAATATTGTTTATATTTTGAATCAGTCTACTTTAATAATTTAATAAAAGTCCACCAAAGATATTGAAAATTTGAATGGTAAATAGACATTTTTATTTAGACTGCGGGAATCGGTACCATGGGGACGGTGGGGAGACTAGACCTCGTGATCTCTTCCCTACAATAAGATACTTTAACCAATTGGATTCGACCCACTGTCCCAATTGTAAATAAACATTGAAAACTAAATAAATATTGAAAATTAGATAGTTAATGACTTAGTTGAAAGAGTATTATGAAAGGCCAAAATGATAAGTAAACAATAGAGTGAATTATTAAACATATAAAATCCAGGGAGAGAGAGATGGAATCATGAATAAGTTAAGTTAGTGAATTATTTCTCAGAAAGATTGGATGTTTATTCTAACGAGGCAAAGATGGACAAAAGCTCATTCCTTTAATGTTCACTTTGGGTCATAGCTTTCTAAAAGGAATTGCACTAACATGAAAAAAAAGGAAACAATAAACAAAGTAATATATGTTTAAAGTAGCTGGATATGGCTCTTTAATAAGGAAGACAACCAATGTTTACAGTGAACACACAGTAGCATTGGATACTGACCTTGGTGTTGGATTGGATATGGCTCTTTATTTATTCTAGAAAATCTTTATTACTCAAGGATCCAATGTCTCTGTCTGAATATAGAAAAGAGCTATCTCTGTGCATTGGAAAGAACTCACATTGTATCTCTTGGCTGTTGGGTCAGTACTTACAATTTGAAATTATTCCCAGTTTTCTTTAGACATGTACACATATTTTCCATTGGTTATCAAATTTTGTTTTAATTAAAATTCAAATCAAAACTCACAGTCTGGAGTTTTTTTTGTTTGATAACAAATTTTTTGAGAAAAACTGTGTTACATATATTTATATCAATGCTTTTTTAGTATATTTTATTATTTCTTATCAGAATCATGTTAATTTTTTTAAGATCAGTTAGTAGTCAATCTAGGATATCTCTGTTGTGGGGTGATCTACCACTAAACTATCAGCTCTATTGACTTCTGAACCATTTTCAATTCAAGTATGACTCATTTTCCATCAATCTAAATCACAGCTGAGAAACATAAACCGTCTAGATTTCAGCTTAGGGAAAAAACTCTGGGTAAAAAACTCTCTGGGTTTTATTTGGCGATTCCTCATGAGAATCTAAATCACAGCTCAGGGACAGAGACTGTCTCAAGTTCATTTGGTTTGGTAAGTAAAGTACTGGGAAAAAAAACTGAGTTTTAACTATATCAACGTTTCTCGCTCTATTTGTTAAAATTTTGATGATAAATCACAGATTCTGATCAAAATCATTAATAGAAGCAAAATTAAAAACAAAATTTTCCACAACTATTTACTATAATTACAGTGGATTGTAAAAATCTAATCTACTTGGTTTTAAAAAAGGCATTCATAACCTTGATTTACAAAGCCCTAATGTGAGAGAAATCATCTCATGAACGAAGCCATCTGTAAACCAAATTTATCTCAGATGTGGAGATCTCCAAAGTAATAGCCATTTCTTAACAAGTAATTTGCTTACATCAACCATGGCTAATGTACAATTTGACAGAAACCAATGCCGCAACTGAACAGAGTCAATTAGAAGACTGGCATTTATTTATCTAGAATACCATGAAAAACAACCGGATCGGAACTTATTCTGCAGGATACAATTGCAGTCCAAGTTCCAAGCGTGTGTGTACCTTAGAACATATGGGAAATTGCTGATCTGATACATCCTTACTGATTATATCATCTTCAAACATCCTCCTCTGAGAAGATGAAATTTTACTGTGAGTGTTGAAGTGAGAGGCACGAGCGGCTTCAGCAGCTGCCGACTGTATGTCTCGCGGATCCAGCGATGAAGGGCGAGGAAGGGTGTTCACCATCTCAGGAAAGTTAAGCAGAGCAGAAGTTCCTTTGAGGCTGAGCGCCGCCACGTCGTGGGCTCGAGCCGCCATTTGTGGAGTGTCGTATGTGCCCAGCCATATCCTTCGTTTGTTCTTTGGTTGCCTAATTTCAGACACCCATTTTCCCCAGCTCCTTCGACGAACTCCTCTGTATGTCTTACACTCAGTGTCTACTTCTTCCTCTGCTCCACTTTTTTTCATATCAAATTCCTTCATTTCCTTTGTTTAAAATGCCCAATTGCGCCACCACTTGCTCATATAATTTACGTCACAGACCATCAGTTTCACAGGAGCAATCCTGTGGGAAAAAATTCAAACCCCTCGTGAACTAAAAATAATATTATACTCTACCCGTGTGTTGCAATGTCAAATATTACAACTGTCTCCTACTCTAGTGGAGTAAACTAAACTACCCTTTGCCACATTTTCTATTGTCAACCACAAGTCAATTGATTGCCGGCGTACATTTGGCTGCAGATAAGTTCAGCCATTGTTTTCTGCACTGCATATACTTCTGAAATGTCTGACATTGTTATATTCTAAGTAGAGCATTTACATTGAATTAGTGGGATTAGGTAGTCATGACTATGGTTGGTAATTGTTCGGTGCGGAAATTGGGGAATTTCTTAAAATACTGGAAAATACACCGAGAGATGCAAATCTGATTGTGCTTTATATTTGCAGGTCAATCGGTATTTGATGCAGAAGAGGGTAGCATCATTTTAGTATTTATTTTTATATTGGATTAAACTTTAAATATTATAAATCGGTGGATGTAGTTGTTTATGATAGCAAATTAATAGTAGTTCAAGGTGATAGTAGTTTAAAAGAGGGTAAATATATCAATATTTAATAGAGTATTGGAATTTTAAATATTATAATAAAGTATAATATAATTATAATTGAAAGGGTATTAGGAGAAATGATTCAACAGTTGTCTATGTATCCATAATCGTTTATCTTTCGTACACTTAACCTCCTAATTAATAATTTTACAAATAATTAATACATGAAAATTAAAAGACAACTAAAATATCCCACAAGTACTAATAGTCGCTCACTTGTGCATGTGTAGTTAAAGCTTGAACATTTAATTAGAGAGATTGTACATATTTTTTGGTGACCATAGCACATAGTTACTGTGGTGTTTTTGCATAGATATTGGCCGAAATATTTATTAGAAGAACATGTATTACAATAGTTTTGCAATTTTTTTTGGTGGTTGTAGTGTGTGGTTACTGGAGGGTGATCCCACAATAGTGGTTTACAATTTTTGGCCAAACTGAGCACTGAAATTATTATTTTTAACTAAATCTTCACATTCGGGCATCTATAGCAACTAAACCATGAGGAATTTGAAGATGATGCAAACTAGAGTCTAGTCACATTTTGTCTATAGATTCTAAAAATAGCATTTTTAAAAAGTGACGCAAATTGTATAATGCATAATTTTTTTTCCATGAAGCATAAAATTCTAATTCTTTCGAATTTAGATTTGTAATTCTGATATCTAGTGCTTCCACTTGGTTATATAGTATTTTATTGAATATTTTTTCTTTAATCAAGTTTCGAAGTCAAACCAATTACAATTCAGACATAGTGCGACCGTATAATGCATAACTTTTTTTGTATATATCAAAATTCAATTTTATTATTTTTGTTGGATCAAGGACTTCAAAATCTGGTGCTCATATTTTTCAATTTTTTTTTTTTGATAATCTGCTATTTTTCCACATGTGCAGAACAAAGACCTTCATTTTCGATGAAAAACCTATGTTTAATAAAACTAAAAAATAAATACATAATAAAACCAAAAAATATTAAAATTATATTCGTTGGATAGATCATTCTAAGGACTACCTGATTCCAATTGGGTTTGTGAAGAATCCTCCATTTTCATCCTCAACCCGAGCTTCATAGTGTAAAAATTTAGGTTTTTTTTGTGTTTCAGGGGCAGAATGAGGAATAAGGGGGTTCGATCGAACCAGGGGTTCATTTGAACCCCCTTCAATATGCATTTTTCTTTTTTTTTTTGGGTAGGAAATGTGGGCCCAGTAATTAATGGGTTCGTTTGAACCCTAGTTCGGTCAAACCCCTTTTTGATTTGGTTGAACTTGTAGGTTCATTCGAATCCCTAAAACCATTTTTTTTGCCATGGGGTCATTTTTTCTCAGTTTTCCTTCCTCCATCAAATTTTAAACCATTATTATGGCTTCACCCTGGAGCATTTATGAGTAGGTATCAAGCAACACCTCCAAATGACCACTTTTGGGCCTTTGTGCATATAATGATTCATCCCATATTTTTTGTAACTACCCAAAAGCTAAAATAATAGCTTTAAGCTCTTAAGTCACATACAAAGAAACCCAAAAAAATCATAAAAATCTGATGTATCATTTAGGATCTTAGGGTGAACAAGGTTAGGGTGGGTGACTATTAGGTCCTTTCCTTTAATCTATGAGTCTTGAAGAAGAGTGAGAAGGACCTTATTTTCCCAATGCAGCATGTCTCAAGGATTACAATTTGAAACAAATTGAAATGAAAGTGAACTAGCTACTTCAAAGTGTTGGGATTAAGATGTCATTTACCTTGTGATCCGATGTATAATTCATGTATCTCTAACACACTTGGAAAGTGTTCTTTGATGCCTAGAGTGGAATTGGAAATTAATTTTTAATTTGGTTTCCTTTGAAATTTTGACATTAGTTCATATGCATTCATGAAGAAGGTGGAGCACAATGATGGTAGTTATGGTTGACCTTTGAGAATCTTGTATAACAACACCAAGCACCCATGAGTTGGCCACATCATTTTGTAGTGCTATACTTGGGGGTATGAGGGTCTGAGGTTATGAAACCTAAGATTACTTTTCCATTACATTTTATATTTTGGGGGCCCATTGATTGTTCTCATGAGTTTTCTATGTGAACTCATTATTATATTTAATTATTCTCAAAATATGCTCTCCAAGGTGGGAATGGGGTTTTCGCCCGATTCCATGGTTTTTTCATATTTTTATGCCTATATATTGAGAGTATGAGATGGTTTTGGATAATATTTTTTACACATATGTAGGTATTATTAAAGTGTTGTTAGAGTGAAGAGAGAGTGTGTGGATGTATCTCACCATTGACTATCAATACATGCTTTTTATCTTTCTTGTGTGGAGCTTTTCCCAAAAGGTTTTATCTAGATAAATCCTATGTCAACATGGTTTACTCATTTATTTCTCATTGTTGAAATATGCAATCAAATAATTTAATCTTATGGTAACCCCTACTTAAGAAATAGATTGTATATTTGCATACACTTGTAGAAGTTATTCCTATAGTATTTTCACTGTATTTCTCAACACAAAGGTGCATCTCTATTTATATCCCTCATAGTCCATTTAGTGTATGATAGATCCCCTAGGTGTACGTGTTGATAATATCAAGTCCCCATTCTTTCTTGAGATGAATATAATGAATCCAATAAATGGGTAAGTGCACCAAGATGGTTCCCAAAAAGGGGGCTTAAGTGGCCACTTTTTTTTTAGAAATCGGGAAATGTTGACCTTGGACGAGAAATTGAGGATATTTACACTCAAAATTTTGAGATGGAACGAAAAAAAGAATTAAAGTGCTTCGAGTCTACTTTTTAAACTACTAATTTATTTTGAAAATGGTTGAGATTAAGGGGTTCAAAAGAGTGATGTACACAAATTGGCATTGTTTTTGTCAGAAAAACATAACATAGCAACTCTTGTACGACCTGAGCACGATGAACTTTTTTTTAGTATTTTTAAAATTACTACGGTCAGAAGTTAGCTAACAGCATCTAGTTGATGCACAATTTTTTTGATAAATTTTTAATGAATATATTTGATTTTTTACTAATTTTCTAAGTGGGCACTTCCTAAAAAGAAAAATTTTGGTCATGCTCCCTCTACAAATTTTGGAAAGTAATAATTTTTTTAAATTTTTATTTTTTAAAATTTGTAGAA
>VDFB02373365.1:240370610-240381170 GCA_007258455.2 Sequoia sempervirens
GGTTGCTTGTTGCTTCTCCTATTCCTATAAGGGAGAATTCATGGCGAGATGTAGGGGTTCTGAACTTTGGTGTTCTATTCCACATTTTTCTGAGTTCTAGAATAGTCTTGGGATAGGCTAGGGTTTAGTCTTGAGTCAATATTGAGTCTGTAAGCTATAAATTTCAAATTTATCTGTAAATACAATCAGTTTGAGGAATGAAAACATGAAGACACTTGTCTCTCATGCATGTTATTAGATTGTCTCCTTATTTGTGTGCTTTTAATCATTTGAATGAATGCATAAGGTGTGTTTGTTCCTCTTCTCATACTTCATGAGACTGTGTTTTTTGATGATAGGTCTTCTTCAAGGAAGCAGTTAAATCCTTTGAACAAATAGCAGTGATTACTTGTTTGTAGGTAGGATTCGGTAAGAAGAGTCTGGTTGCTACAGGAGCTGGATTTTCAGTGTAAGGCATTGATAGTTGATGTAAGGCATCAACAAAACAAGATCCACTGGTTGAGGTCTATTTGTAGGTGATTTCCCCTTTTGTGTTTGACACTGTGTCCCAAAATTAGGCACTGGTCTGTCCTACAACCTATTCCCCTCAGAAACAATTTATAAATCATTAAATATCCTGTTTGATGTCTTTCCCTACCTCCTTGTTGCTTCAAGGTTGAGCTATTGAGAATCTAGCCCTATTTGAGGTCCTCAATGCTTGGCATCAGGAGTCATCTGCTATAAAATGTTTGAGGTAGCTGCTTGAGGCATTGTGTGGGTATACCTGCCCTGGTTCTGCAGAGCCTAAAGTGCAGAAGATCTTAGTCTTTGACTGAATCTTGTCAGTTGGTCCAAGTCCTCTGAGCTGCCCTTGATTGGAGTTGGCTACTCCATAGGTAGAATAGGAGACCAACACAGCACAATAAAACCACCAACACATAGAAGGATGAAGAAGGGAATGGAAATCTCATTTCTTTTATGAGTGCTCTACCAAAAGATGTAGAATTATGCTACCATAATGTGGCATAGCAGGTGTATGCCTTGGTTTGTGGAGTTAAGAAATTTCAACACTACATCTTGAGGAACAAAGTGTTTTCCATAGTCCCAGATCTAGCCGTCAAGACCTTGTTAATGCAGAATGAATTAGGTGAAAGAAGAGTGAAATGGGTCACACTACTACAAGAATACAACATGGATAGTTATCCTATAAGGTTGGTCTAAGGACAATCCCTCACTCACACAATAGTATAAATCAAGTCGGATCTCACAATGTAGAAATATCATTTGGAGGATGTTTCCCCAAATGAATGGTATGATGAAATTTCCTAATATTTGTTGAATAATAGGTGTCCACCCTAGCTGCAAGGAGTCTAGAAACAAGCCCTGAGATTGAAGAGTAATAGTTATATGCTACAAGGATTTATATTATACAAGAGAAATCATGAAGGAATATATCTTAGGTGCCTAGGAAAAGAAGAAGTAACTGAAGTGCTCAAGAAATTTCATGATAAGTTCAGTACTAGTCATGGGTCTGACCCCTCAACTGCTCATCAAATTCTTTTGGTTGGGTATTACTGGTTGACACTATTCAAAGATTCACACAACCATGTTAGATCCTGTCATGTCTATCAAACAGTCACCACCAAGGAAAGGAATCTTGTTCTCCCACTCCAGCCAGTTATGGAGGTAAGGCCATTTGCTCAATTGGGACTCAATTTCATTGGTTCAGTAAGCCCACCATCCTCTATAGGCCATAGGTATATTATGACTGCTACTAATTATTTCACTAGATGGACTTAAAAAATTGCATGTAAGCAATGTACAACTGAGGTAGTTATTAATTTTCTAGAAAGTTTCATTTTAAATCACTTTGGTTGCCCATTTTCTTTGGTTTGTGATAATGGTACCACATTTGCATCCCTCAAGTTTTTTAGCTAGGACTTTGATTATGGGATCACATTTAAGTTCTCATCCAACTATTATCCCCAAGGAAATAGCTTTGCTGAATCTCTAGACAAAAACTTGTTGACTGTCATCTGAAAGCTGCTTGACAAGAACCCAAAAGACTAGCACACCCAATTGTGTTTTTCCCTTTGGGTAGATTGCACTCATCATAAGACATCCCTATTAAATTCACCTTTTCAACTCATTTAGGGCCTAGAGCTTGTTTTCCAAGTCCACTTGAAGATCCCTACACTGCAATTTATCAACACATACTATGAGGAGGGAGAATGCCATGAAGCAATCCTAGTTGAATTGTTGCATTTAGAGGAAGTCCACGACCAATCAATAATTTTTTTTTCCAAACACCAAGGTGTAGTTAAGAGATGGTTTGATCATCGAGCCAAAGCTAAGGCCTTTAGAAATGTTGATTTACTCCTATGTTGGGATAAGGCCCATGAGAAGAAAGGGGGACATGACAAATTTGACAAGCTTTGGCTTGGCCCCTTTTAGATTTTTGAGATTCTAGGAGATAATGTATTTTGCCTCAAAATGTTAACTGGAGAGGATGTCTCATTGCCTATCAATGGGTAGTACCTCAAACATTATTTACTTGCTTGAGTTTTCTAAGCTCACCCTTTGTGTATAGTTGTATATAGTTAGAGTAGGTTGTCTACTTTTTTCTTTTCCTTTTGCTTTGCTTTCGCTGTGCTTTCACTCACTTTCATGGCCCCGTTCAGCTAAGGGTGTTGTCTAATCCTGATGTGGTGGTTGTGCTCGACCTCCCTAAATGGTCCAATTTATTGCATGCTCCTTTTGTTCCTTGGATAAGTCTTCATCATTTACCATGAGTTTTTGTTCGCTACCATGAGGTAGGTTTCCTTACTTGAACTCTAACTTGACCTAGGATGGAACTCTTATTTGAATCCCTTCACATCTATCTTGGATTACACATGAAATACATCTTAAATTCTCTTGATGAGCTACATAATAGTCATTATGAGGCTTCAGCATGTGAAAAACCTAAGTTTTCTCTAATGACCATTTTGATTTCCAAACCCATGATAAACTTTAGTGCTTATGCAGTTGAGCAAAAGAATATCAAAAAGGAAATATTAAAAGAAAAGAAAAGAAAAGCAAAAATAAAATTTTGAAAACAAGCAACTATTTGGGTTCACAAGCAACTCTATCAGGGCTATGGATGTCCGAATGAAAGTAGAAAAATGTTCATGGGATCATAACGATAACTCCATTGGGACTATGGACACTTGACTAGTAGTAGAGCAATGAATATTTTACTTTTGGGGTTAGATAACCTACATAGCTTATGTCGACCAATTGGTGGTTGTATTTTATGGTCTCTATGGAAGGGGAATAAACTCACTGCACACACCTCTAAGATTTTGTGATTTGATTCAACCAAGGATTTCATTCTCCTTTAATTTTCCAATTTATTTGAGGACACTGGCCTTTGGTTTGTGAAACAAGGGATTTTGGGTTCTGGATGAATCCTTACCCTTAGAATGCTCAGGAGCATTCTCCCAGTAGAGTTGCTATTTGTTGTGCCTATAACACACATGCCCTATTTGGACCAAGGACCCCCTCTTTCCTTTTTCCTTGTTTTGTGTGCCCCTAGTTCTAAGCTTAAATTGGTCACATGCAGTAAAGTCATCAAATTTCTCTTTAACTAAAATCATATACCCAAAATTTACCAAGTCTTTTTCCTTTGGGGTTTGGCTCTATGGGTTTCCTTTGTGCCTCTCCACCGCTTATGTCTCACAAGCCCATGACCTATATTTGTGAGCCCCCTGTGGTGATTCTCTTCATCACTTTGTCATTAGCTAGTGCCCAAACCTGAGGTTTTCCCCGCATAGTGAGATCTTACACCCTTGCTTCCACACCGAAGTCTTTGAGGGAACATCCAACTCGGCATGTGTTTTGTAACTCCCCACACCAACCTGACCTACCTTCCACCATACTAGGAATTAAATGCATACCATTAATGTCATTATTCCTATAAAAGGGGGCATGCCACCTATAATTTTCACCCCTGCAATTTGAATTTCAAAGAGAAGACAAAGCTCTCACCCACATAGGCTTCCAATAGATTTGCATCAGGTTTTTCTCTAGATTTTTGTGCACTTTCGAGGTAAGTCCTTGATTTTCTACGTTGGGAATTTTGAAACATTTCTTTTTCATAGTTAGGGATTCATAAATATTGAAAATCCTTAAAGATCAAACCCTACTCTTCCCCAACAATCTCATCAAACCCTCTCAACCTTCAATGCATTGTCTGCAAATTTCCCCAACATTCAAATCCCTTAGTGTCGGCCCCAAATTGTGAAATCGCACCTATATGGAATCCGGTTCCATTGTGGTCATTCATCGCATGGTGGAGAATTCACTACAATCCACACCATCACCCCCATCATCCTTATCGAATATCTACAAAAATGGCTAAGTTACCATCCTACGGGAATACTCCATGCGGAGCTCTCTCCTGCAAGTGCCTCCCCATCCTTTTTTCCATTAACAGAATTGAACCCTAATAATCTTCTCATGATGGATCACCTCCATTGTTGCTACTATTGGAAAACAAGGACATACAACTGAGAGGTATGGTGAATCAGTTTTCATAGGAACTTGGGGAACTTTCTAAGTTAACTTAATCTTAGATCTGATGAACAAGCAATCAACCATAAATAATTAACACATTAGAGAGATAGAGAACACCAAGACTTTTTACGTGGAAACCCTGTTAGGGGAAAAACCACAATGGATGTTAGTCCACAAGATTACAATTATTAAAAGCATAATGAGAAATAATAAGCGGAATGCACATGCATTCAGTACACCACCTAGAGCTAACCGCCAAATACAAAATGGGCTCACTCACCCAACAATATAGAATAGGATTAAAATCCAAAGGGTATGAACTAAGAAAATAACTTCTACACAAGCCTAGTTATAGTTCCAATTAAGCTCAGAAAGCCTTCTTCACACTCTGATTTGCAATCAAATGATATTCAAACATACACACATAGGAGAACACCGAGCACACATGAAGTACCGATTTGACCGATAAAACATTCGCACTTATATATCTGCTACATGAGATTTCATCATAGCTTAGTTGGCTAGGAAAATAAGACATATTTGTAATGTTGGCCCAAATTTACAAATAAGTTTTTAATGTGAATCCACCAAGGTCAGCCACAACATAGTATATCCCAAATTTGAGTATCTCCACACACAAAAATACTTTAATTAATTTCTCACTCAATGTAAGATCCACACAACATGCTACCACCAACATAAGTGGGCTACAAAGAACATGAAACCAAACATGCAAAATAAAATATCTTCAACCACAAGCTTCCAATTAATGTGGGATATACCACAAAGATAGAGAATGATCTAGAGACATCCAAGAGCACCAAGAAACAACAAAGAAAACATACCTAAACAACTGAGATTGAATAAAAATCACACACCTTCATTCAAGAACATTGATGAGACCACGTAAACACCGGCTATGTTCATAATACAATCAAAATTCATGACCTTGAAACTTTATGGACAGATGATCTTAGGATGATCTAGATACACTAAAAAATAAACCGTTTAATCCACACCAGCTAATATTTAACGTAAAGAACAAGATTTCTTCATGACCTGTACAGTTCCACTGGGAACCTAAAATACTTTCTTTTAAAATTTTCTCAATATCCTTGACATATATAACAACTGGTACAAAAAATTCTAATAGTGTTGACATCAATGACAACCACATATCAGAAACACATCCACAACATCCACCAATCTCCCCCTTTGGCATTGATGGAAACAATTCTGGATGCTGCCAAAACAATGATGATGGAAGGAAATGTGTCTCAAATGTACTAGAGTGAATCAATAAGCACTATTGTGTATAACTTGAACTAGGTAAATATTAATGGTAATTATGGTAAGATCCCTTTTGAGTTATAGTTTGGTTACAAGCCTACTATTAAGTATTTCAAGATCTTTGGAAGAAAATGATATATCAAGAGAGATGATGATATACGCAAGTTTGATGCAAGAAGCGATGAAGGGATTTCTAGATTATTCTACTAAAAGAAAGGCCTCCTCGGTGTTATAACAAAAGACTGAGAAAGATGGTTGAAAGTTCAAATGTTAGAGTTGATGAGGACTCTGTCAAATCATCTAGATATTGTGGTTATGATTCTGATGAAGACAATACTAGCAAAGGGAAGAATTCTCAGATAAAAAATCTACTTCAAATTATTCCATATGTTCTGGTAAAGCAACCTCAATTTGTTCCAGTGAATCAAGTCAGTCAGGAAACACAAACAAGTGCAAGTGTGGAAGAAAGATCAAAAGAATCAAAAGTTCAAGAATGTCCCAAGTAAAACTCCAAGGTATGTAAAGCCAAATAATTTTGAAAGTCAACCATTGGAGACAAGAATAAAGGAGGCTAAAACTAGAAGAAATAACATTGTAGAAGAATATTGGTTTGATTTCCAAGATTGAACTCTAAAAATTTAATAAGCCTAATAAGATGAACACTGGTTGGAAGCTATGAAGGAAGAGATGACATAGATTGAAAATAGTGACACATGGATACTAGTTCCTAGTCCTAAAGACAAAAATTTGATTGGTACTAAATGGGTGTTTGGGAACAAGCTAAATGAATAAGGTGAAGTGGTTCAGAATAAAGCAAGATTGGTATGTAAAGGGTATTCTCAAATGGAAGGAATTAATTTTGAACAAACTTTTCCCCTATTGCAAAAATTGAGGTTGTAAGGCTATTTATTTCCTGTGTTGCATACAAGGACTACAAAGTCTATTAGATGGATGTAAAGTCAGCATATCTGAATGGAGAACTAGAAGAAGAACTATACATTGAACAACCAGATGGATTTTAGATAACTGACAAGGAAGATATGGTATGTCAATTAAAGAAAGCTCTATATGGACTTAAGCAAGCCCTCAGAGCCTAGTATGCTAGATTGGAAAAATATTTACTGAAGCTTGGATTCACTAAAGGTACTGCTGATAGCAACCTATATTTCAAATTAGATCATGATAAAGAATTAATTATAGAATTTTTTGTTGATGAAATTAGTTTTGGAGGAGATGAAAATCTATGTATGAATTTTGTTGATGAGATGAAGGATGAATTTGAGATGAGTATGATTGGAGAGATGAATTTCTTTTTGGGATTGTAAGTTACTCAGTTAGACAAGGGGATCTTCATATCTCAGTCCAAGTATGTGAGAGAACTGTTGAAGAAGTTTGGAATGGATGACTCAAAACCTGTTGGTACTCCCATGGTGATCAGATGTAAGTTGACTCAGAATGATGATTCTCCTAAGGAAAATCAAACTAGATATAGGTCAATGATTGGTGGATTGCTCAATTTAACCCAGACTAGACCAAAAATTATGAATGCTGTATATATGGTTGCTGGGATTTAAGGCCGGATCCAAAAGAGTATCATGTGACCATTGTGGTGAAGCAGTAATTTTCGTGATATTTGAAAGGAACGGCTAACTTTGACTCTTGGTGTATCCAAAGGATTGCGATCTCTTACCTTTGAGTGCATATATTGATGTTGGATTAATGGAGATGTAGATGACAGGGAAAAGTACTAGTGGCGGTGCTTCTTCCTAGGGAAGCGCTGCGTCTTGGTTGAGAGAAAATAAGAATTCCATTTCTCTATCTACATCGGGCTGGAAGCGTAATACATTGCTAACAGAACAATTGTACCCGCGATATGGATGAACAGATGTTGATCGAAGCATCGTATCATATACGAAGAACCATTTCCATATAATCGTAGTAATTCAAGTGCAATAAATATTTCAAAGAACTGGTGCTGCATTCAAGACTAAACATAGGTATCAATCAAATTTTACTTTGAGGGAGTGAATCGAAAAGAAGTTAGATCGCTGGGAAATACAGCCTACCAAAAGAACAGATTGGTAGATATATTTACCAAGCCATTGTTGAAATATACTTTTGAGTATCTCAAAGGAATGCTAGGGGTAATTACCCCTCCTAATAAGAACTAAATGATGCCTTTACTTGCATCAATCCATGAGCTACATTGCTATATCTTCTAGTTTGATTGATGTTCTTTTGATGTGCTACCTGTGGGAGTAGCCATGTGTGGTATATGTGGTTCTGCTATTATATTTGAAAGGGTCAGCGGTTTACCTTTCCATTGATGTCAAAGGGGGAGAAGTGCATTGTGAAAAATATTTCTAAGGAGAAGAGCCTTGTGGGGAGAAGAGTAGTTAAGAAGAAGAGTTAGTGTGTTGGGTTGATGGTATTTTTCACATCATATATTGCCATCAATGACAACCACATATCAGCAGCACATGCACAACATCCAATAGCTATTGGGTGAACCAAGCCCAACACTTACTAAAAATTGAATAAGTCAACTATCTTGTAGTCCTCCTCATGTAGCTAGCCATCACCTGGCTGTCATTATTAAATGATGAAGTTGTAGAGCCATCCTGCACTGTGGACTCCACACTCTCAATTTCCCTCCTAACTTCAAAACCTCTTGAGGAAAACACCAAGTCTAAGAGTCCTTGTGGGCCAACCTATGCAATTGGAAATCTTCAAAAATACGTCTGCCAAATGCCACTATCTTGCAGTTAAGCACCCTACATCCTCCCGCATTGTTGACTCCTTGGGATGGTTGTCCCTTTTCTGAATTTCAAATATTGTCCATTGAAGACCTTGGCCTGGGTAGTCCCTATGGGTCCACCTATGCGGACCACCAACTGCAGACTGCCATCCCTCTATGGTTTCCCCTTAATATTAAGCACTTAATGGCAGCTCGATAGTTGACTTCTGCATTCCCAAGATCGATCAAACTTCAAGGTGAAATTCCCAACATCCAAGGTCTCTGTGAGTTCTACCATGCAGAGCTCTACATGCGGGTCATCGTCTCTTGAACACCACCAGTTAATGGACAAGCCTCAATGCCTTTCCACCCCGCAAAACTTGTAACCTTCAAATCTACAAAAGCATCAAGGCCTAATCTAATGACTTCAATTACCTCATGGTATTTTTTGTACATGCCTAATCATTTATAAGATATTTTTTCACCAAAATTATAATATGGAAATTTCCCTATGGGTGACTACCTACTAAACTCCATTTCCCTAGCACCGTCCTTCTCCCAAGTGCCCCGAACGACTTCCACCCAAGGGAAACTCATACTTTTGAACCTGCATTTGTGCAAATGATCCAAACAAGTCCCAAAAATTATATGATGATGAATTTTATGATCTTTTACAAATCTATGAATGGATTTAACCTTAGATTTGTAGGATTTAACTAATATTTTCCTTGTTATATGTAAAAAAACTTATTGTGCTTTGTGCATGTAGGATTTATGGAACCTACTGAGAGATCATCAGGTAAGCCCATAGAAAAGGTTGATGAAGGAAAGAAGCCTACAAGAACACCAAGGGGAAAGGAGGAAAAAGAACAAATGAAGTATCAGTTCCATTGGGTGGAGTGCACCTCCAAGCTTTCCTCCACTTGGGACATAGTGTCATACATAGATCTAGGACATGTAAATAGTGATGAGCTCAAGTAGAGAGTCATTGTCAACCCAACCACAAAAGATGCATGAAGGATCAAACGAAGTGGCATTACCAAGGAAGCTGGTTTTCCTATTTCCTTGGTTGCTTTGGAATTAGTCATGGGTTGTCAGGAGTGTTATCACTCCAACAAGAAAAACATTGATAAAGATGGAAGAGTATTGGTAGACCTATCTACCAAGTCTATTAATAGGACATTTTGGATTCCAACATTTGATAAGATGGAGGAAACAGACAAGGGATTTGCTGAAAACATGTGGAAACAAGACCCTCTTTCATGTAAAAGGATAATCAACCATTAGTTAAAGACCAAGATGGGAAGTACTAACAAGATGCCTAAAAATCTATTTAGAAGTGACTTCTTCAAGGAGTACCATGATTTGGTTAGTCTCCTAAGTAGAGTGATGGGATTTCCAACTACAACATTCTTCGAGGAATGGATATTCTACTTCATTGAAGAGATCATCTAAGCTGAGGCCAATTTCCACTGGGTGAAGATGATCAGTGATAACTTGCACAACTAGTTGGTGGCCATGAAGAAAACCTCCCAATTCTACATGGTGTTCTATATGGCATACCTCCTTGTAGATAAATTCCTATATAAAGGACTCTTATGTGTAGGAACACTGGGGAGAAAGAAAGGAGAGCTCAAAGTCTATGACTACTATCCCCAGTTGTAGTACAAGAGCTTTAAAAGAGAATACAAAAGAGTGAATTATGCCTTCATTGGGCACATACTCAAAATCTTGGGAGGAGATTTTGAGAGAAGGGTATCACATAGTGTGATGGCCTTCATAAAGGGATTTGGGTATCTATTCATACAACTCCCAAAATTTACCTACATCAAAGTAGAAGGGTTCTTAAGGAATCCCTGCTAGCTACCATGCTACCCTAATGACCACATCATTTTGTTGGAGGTTTCTTGGCAGTTGTAGACTACCTATACATTATTGAGTGATAAGAAATGAGCTTGGATTTCATATCCCCTAACCTTTGGGCAAGGAATGTACTC
>VDFB02373365.1:240381270-240423596 GCA_007258455.2 Sequoia sempervirens
TTTGACTCTCAAACTTGGGAAGATGAGCAATCATGGGTGAATATGAAAGTGTGTGTGGAATTAGGACCAACTGCTTGATACATTTTGTACGTCACTTGAGAAGCCTTATTTTTCCTTTGTGGACATCTTTGATGGATACTTTTCCCTTTTTTATTTTTCCCCATAGTTTCTTTGACTAATGGAGTTTGATAGGGATAATCTTTCTTTGTATTCTTTGGTATCCATTTGTATTTTATTTTTCCATTATGCTTCCTTGCTTCTTCTACTTTGATATTGTTCCTTGTGTTTTGATTCAAATATTTATTTTGACATTGGTCCCAATTCATGGATGGGGTGATGGGTGGATGAAGATTCATGATGTGGATGGTCGTAGTATTAGCATCGGTTTCATCATAAGGATTCTTCATGCTCCCTATGTTGACATTTTCCTAAGGCATAGTTTCCCCCAATATGGTGGTAGTGGCACCTTCGTTCCTTGATTCTGCTTGTTTTGAGATGTCTTGTTTAGTAAGCATGCTATGATAAATGAACATTGTAGGTGATGTTGTTTCAATTTGTTGCTCTGCTAACTCCAGAATGTCTTTTTCTTTCAGACTTTTTTCTTTGAGTGGATAATGCTGGATATCTTCATACATGATGTCCTTAGTTTGAATTTGTGATATATTTGATCCTGATGTTGACAACTTAGTTTGACTCTAGGAATCAATAACCTGCTCTTTTTATGTAATAATGTCAGGAGTAAAGGAATATTGTTATGAATGAAGATCATATACATGTCCATCCACATAAATCATATCATGGGTAGATGGAGGAGTATGTGTTGTGTGGATATGATCATCTTGCATATATAGGAGAGTGTCCATTAGATCATTGTAGTAGCTTGGGGATACAAATTCTTGATCTTGAGTGATTTTGGAATTCCTTTCAACATGCTTTGGATCAAGTTCTTGACATGGGTCCATTTCAAAGGGTGGATTGCTTACAAAGGGTTCTTGGATATCCTCATTAGGCATAGGAAGTGGCTCAATATCCTCTTGATCTTTGAGTTCAAATATTGAGTTGAGGATTCCTTCAATAACTGTAACCGTGAGGTCAAAGGATGTCAATATATCTTTGAAAGGGACATTGCTATACTTTGGTGAAAGATGTTGATCATGTTTTGGAATAAATTCTTGAGATATGCTCTCTAACTCATTAGGTGATGTAGGGACATTTTCAACATGATCTTTGGTTGACAGGTTGTGGATTATGTCAATAGGATCAAATAGCTCTATCACTCCTTGAAATAGATCATGGCCAAATATTGTTGAGGGGTTTTGATCATGACCAAAAAATGACCCTTGATGCATGTTGATTTGATCATTGAATAGGGTAGAAACATCTTCAAGGTGCTCATTGATGGATATATCTTGATCATTGTTTTCAACAATTGTGGTGGAGAGACTATCAATGCTATCGCTAGTGGTTGAGTCCTGATTATTGTCCCCAGTAGTCATTACTTTTTGATCAATCAAGTCTTGGATGAGATTTTTGAGTCGAATACAATCTGATGTTGTGTGTCCCTTTATTTTGTGAAAATCACAAAGGTGCTTCTCGTCATACCAAGGTGGTTTTACTAGGGGTTCTTGATAGTTCTCATAGACAAATATTTTAATGAGATTTTCCTACACCAACTGTTGCATGACCGATTTGATTGGTTTCCCAAGTGGTGTGTATTTTTTTTGTTACCTTGTGAGATTTGTAATTTAAATTGACCTTGTGTTGATTGATTTTGGAGATGTGGTGATTGATCTTTGTGATGTGGTGATTGATCTTCAAGATGTGGAGGTTGGGTTTGTTGTTGATCTTGATATTCAACCTCTTGACATTGGAGATATTGTTCTTGATGTGGTTGTGGAAAAAACTCAATGATTTGATGACATGGTTTAATCAATGGAAGACTGTATTGATTTTGGGGTGGAGATGTGTCTTGGCGCAATGAGTCAATTATTTTTGCAAGTGAAGCAATTTGATCTTGACATCCATGATATAGTTGATTTGGCTTTTGTTCAAGAAAATTTGGAATGTTTACTTGTGGTTTTTGTATGGGATCATGGACAAATTGATTTTGGACAATGTTCCAATTTGGGATGATGTTTATATTTGGCATGATAGGTTGGAATTGAACATTGTTGTGGTTGGGAATCACATTGCCTTGATTTAGATAACTTTGATTTTTCATGGTGTTACCTTGACTTGGATCAATACATGGAGTCGTTATCATCTTGTTTGGAATTTGAACAACATTTGTATGATTTGCGAACACATTTATCCCAAATTTTTCCAAGTGTGGATTTGAAATTTTCATGTTTGGAAAACTTGTACTTGGTATATTCACATTTGGCATGTATGGATTTGGTGGGATGATGTTGTTTTGTGGAAGACTCATGCATTGAGTGTTTGGTTGATAGATTTGTATGTTTGGAATTTTACTTAAATCTACCATAGGGAAAGGTGTTCCAAAATTTAGATTGGGCATACTCACATTTGTTGTACCATTGAGGTTTGTAGGAGATAATGATCCCATGTATGGATTGTATAAATGTGAGTTTTGATAATCCATTGGTTTTGTAAAGCTTTGATAGTTTGGTTGACTTAGATCACTCATGATATGAGGAGCAAGTTTATATTCCATGTTCCTCTTGTGTTTTGACCTTGCTGACCTCTAAGGAATTTAGGACCAATGATGAGATGAAGGATGAAAGGGGTGAATGATATGGGTGTTGCACTTTTAGGAAATTCGGATCAATGCTAGACTTGGGGATTCTTTGGATTCTTTGATTTGGATTGGATTTGATTTGATTTGGATAATGGAATTATAAACCCCAAGATATTGAATGTTTTCTTGGAATAAATTTTTCCACAAGGATGATAGATTAACTAGGTGTATGAGGAAGGATTCATCCACACACACTTAGCCAAACAAGGTGATCTTGATGTTGATTTGAAGGATTTTACCAAACGTCTAGATAATGACATTTCCAAAGCTCTAAAGTTGTTTGTGAGATGGAGATGATAAATTTTTGAGATGGATGAAGTGTTTGATTTGATCCTAAATGAACCTAAGAAGGACTTGTTTACAAGATCAAGATTTTGAAGAACATGCTTTTCCAAAAAAATAGTTCAAACCAAAAGACCAATGTTTGCATGAAAAAACAATATGAAAAAAGATACACAAGCACATGTGTGGGATTATCTTGATTAATGAGTTGATTTTACCACAAACACTTTCTTGATTAGATTTTCAAACTAGATGTCTAATGTCCTAACTTCTTCTCATCCCACAAAAGTGGAAATCAAGGAAATCAAGGAAGAGGTTTCCTATTGTTGATTTTAGTAAGCAAATTGAGATATAAATTCAAATGTTTAGAAACCTCTAAGGATAGAATCCCAAGGGCAAGTAATAACACATGAATTTTGTCAAATATATTTTCTTCCTAAAGGGTTTGAAGTTTGATGATAATGTTGAATGTTTGTTTTCCCAATGTTTGTGAACAAGCAAAGTTTTTTGTTTCCAAGAATAAGCACAATCCTATGGATATGAAAGATTGTATTTGTTGAATCCGCACTTGGACAAGTCCAGCTACGCCTACTTTTAGCGAATGTTAGATGCTTGACCCCACTAGCTCCCCTCCACAACACTCACTTATACGGGGCAGCCAAGCATCAGTACCCATGAAATTCCATACATTGCTAGACACTAGGGGAAAATATTTACATCTTGCTTTGGGAATAAATCTTGACATATATCCTCCAACTTATGTGGTGGTCCGAACATTGGCAAACGTGAAATCAAATTGGTCAAGCATTTGTAATCCAAAATCAAAATCACTAACCCATGGCATATTTTGATGAGAATATGTTCCTTATCTAGCATTATCTTTCATCGAACATCAATCCAAACAATCAATATCAGTCGTATCTAATTTTCACTTCAATGTCGCATCAAATTATCCAAAACCAACTTTTGTTCGAAACCAAGCTTCATCAATCCTGATCAAACAAATCCAATCAATACATCATCATCTCGGGATATCCTTTCCATTCCTCATGTTTCTTAACACTATCCTTGCATTGTTTTGGATCCTCAATAATGTTATCATCATCAAATCTAATCAATCCATCATCATCTTGGGATATCCTTCCCAATCCTTGTGTTGCTTAACACTATCCTTGCATTGTTTTGTATCCTCAACAATGCTATCATCATCAATCTAATCAATCAACCTTAGCTTGGTTTTCAACAAAATCCCAAAATAGAGCACTGATATTATCACACATATCCAAATCATCAAAATCATGCTAAAATCCAAAAACACCCAAATCATATCAAAATCCAAAAACAAGTCAAAAAATAGAAAAAAGTCAAAAACACGGAATCTGAACTACTTCGTCTCTGATCTTAAATATAGGCAAGGCTAATCTTTGATTAGCCCCCAAGACAAAAAATCAAAACATTTGTAAAATCTCGAAAAAACCCAAAAATAGCCTCAAAACATTTCAAAACATCAAAAAAATCCAAATATTTGAAAAAAATCCATCTATCCCATTTCGCTTCACCCACAATAATCAATCATCCATAATAAATTGATCATCACCTTCATCCTTTAGAAAAAAAAACAGAAACAACCACAACAATCAACAAAATAAAACTTCAAATGCAAAATCAAAATCGAAACAACAAACTTTCAAAATGCAAAATAAAACTCTTGATCATTCAAAAACATGTCAATCAACCTTATATCAATAACATTTCAAACAACCTATCAACTTGCCACCATCCACTAACATGTCCTAGGATGAATCCTTCCTACAATAGGCATTATCTTTGGCAAAACAATTCAGATACTTATCCTAAACAAAAGAACTTGCCACCATCCACTAACATGTCCTAGGATGCATCCTTCCTACAATGGGCATTTTCTTTTCCAAAAATCACTTTGGATTCTTATCCTAATCAAAACACATCCCTTTGGCTAGCGGCATGAAGAACATTGACTTGTTTGTGTACTTTATCTTTGTCTTTTGACTTATCTTATTTGCACTCATTTTGATGACCTCTCGATGATGTCCAAACAAAAGGATTTAGAGAGAAAGGAATGGGGAAATGATCATTATGTTTTGTCTGTTGTGCTTGTTGGATGTTCTTGTAATATAACTTGGAGAATACTTTTCTTGTTAGGTGCATCCTAGCAAGGTTTCCATATGTCAGGTGTGAACACTTGAATACTCCTATCTGTTTGTTGAGTCAAAGTCCATTGCACTAGGTACAACACCATCCTGGTTCTTTATACCTTGATGCATCGTACCTATGTGTGTTATCAAACATAAGGTAAATAGCCCTTTTAAAATCCCAATTCTTAATAAGCTTTGCATCATCATCATCATCATCATCATCATCATCATCATCTCTAATAAAGTCTCATAGATCATGGGCTTGTTGGATCCTCTTGTCATCATCTCTTTTTATTCTTCTATCTTTATTAACATTTCTTTCCAAGTATCAGGTTTGTAATATATCAAAATAGGCATGAGGCTACCGATGGCTGATGATTTTCTACATCATCAAATCTGTCTACATCAAACATTCCAGCTGAACTAATCTTGAACCTCTTTGTCACAAGATCGGCCCTCAAATTGAACCTTTTCGCTTGATCTCTCGAGGGGGTAGTATACCGGATACTGGCGTAATTCTTCATTCACTGGGGCAGCAGTGGGGCATCTAAAAAAATTAGAGAATTTTTGAATTTTTATTGAGATAGTTTATTCTTTGAATCAACGCAACAAGTGCATTGCTTCAAAGAGGGGCAAAATGTAGACACGAAAATTATACTGATTGATATCGCACACTCAATCCTGATCTACTCACATCAGTTCTGCCTAAATAACTTCTTTACTAACCATTTAATTAAATAATATTTATTTAATTAAATTAATCATATTTCCTTTGTTAATTAAATAAATCAACTTTATTTGATTAAGTCATCATCTTCTTTTAATTAAATAAATTATTTTATTTAATTAATCCTATAGTCCCCCTTTAATTAAATAAATCAATTTTATTTAATTAATCTCTAAAGTCTGTCTATTAAATTGAATAAATTAACCTTTATTTAATTTAATCTAACATCATTCCCCTTTGATTAAATAAATCAAAATCTTTATTTAATTAAGTCAAAATCACATTACTCTCATTTTGATAACACAAAAATATAAGTCAAAATGGTCAAATCAACTAATCTCTCTTTAAATTAATCAAATCATGATTAAATCTAATCAAAATCCATCACTCCAATCCTCTAGCTTTTGCAACTTGCACAATAAATCAATTTATTTGATTTATAAATTCTTATATTTCATTCAAAAGGGCATCTCAAGTGGAATATTCCTCCATTTTGAAATCTTCCTCCCAAAAAGGACTTGTCCTCCAACTTGGCATTTATGAGCTCTTACATGTCTCTTACACAAGTCAACTTGGCATTAACTCTCTTATTTCATCCCCCCTAAACATGTCATTTCATCAAATTCAAATTTTAAACTTGCACATTGATCAAAATGTGCTCAACCTTAATCCTCTCACATGTTGACAAGTGGCGCTTTATCATTGGATCATTTTTAGTCCCACATCCTCCATATCTTTCAATATTCAAACCTTATCTCTTATAAATAAAGGCATTCTCTATTTGTTTGGGGGAGCCACAATCAATGTAAAATAATCATGCTCATTTGAGGAGGATAATTGGAGCCAAATTTATCATCTTCATCCATTCTTTATCCATTTTTATCATCTCTTAGCTAATTATGCAAGATTTTCTCCAAGGAAGCATCAAATAATCATCAATCTTCATCAAAGATCATCAAGCTTGCAAAGGAGTTGGGAAAGGGCCAATTTCTACATCAAATTGGCACCAATTCCCCCATGGGATTGAGAGTTTGCATGTTTTTATAGGATTTAATAGCTTTATTATTGCGTTCTTCATTTATTTCCTATTTTGAGCATTGTGAATGAATTTCATGGGGAATCTTAGTTCTAACTTGCATATAGATCTAATTATGTTTTTGTTTCTTATGTTTGTGCAGGTCTAGGATTGGGGTTCACAAAAATGAGAAAACAAGATGTTTGGGTTAGATAAACAATTAAGCATTAAAACCCTAAAATCTAGACCAAGTTACAATGTGATTTGACTTTAGATGCAAAAATGGAAACTTTAACTCCACCAAAATTGAAAAAAACTCATACCATTGTGTAGAGCATGAAATTCTACCCCATTTAAAAAAAAAGCTACAAAAAATACCTCCATATGACCAAGATATGACCATTTTAAGAGAGACTATAAAAGCAAAAAACAATAGTGTCACTATAGCAATATAGCGACACCTTTGCATTATGGTGAAACTCTTTTCAATTATGGCGATGCTTTTTTCAATTATAGCAATGCTTTTACAAAATAATCACTTTGGTGAATAAGAGATTTGCTCTGGTGAATAATAATGCCACTCAGGTGAAAAATAACATCGTTGTAGCCTCCAAAAGCTTTTCTCTAGCCCAAAAACCTGTAACTCACATAATTTTTAAGAGAAAATCATGAAAAAAAGTAAGTAAAGCCCTCCTTCTAGTGCCAAAATGTGACCATGACCATAGTAGAGGATAAATAAACTAGATCCATATGGATTTGAGGCATACTTGATCCACTAAGCCATGATCCCAATGTGATGGTATTCAAAAGCATCAAAACTAAGAAACCATTAAACTAAACATGAAATAAACATGAAAGCTTGAAAGAAACCTATTCTAAGACCTCGAATATTATCTCATTAGGGGAGTGGTCTTGCATTTATGTGGAATGGTGACCCTTTCACAATCCCATGGATAAATGAGCTTGCTACAGTCAGTTTTATTGAAGAAAACTGATGGAACCTGTAACGCCATAGAAAAGTTGCACAATAGAAGACAAACATCATTAGAAGCAAACATGCAACACTAAATAAATCTAGAATGCAAATCTAAATGTTAAGCAACAAAGAACATAGGAAAGTCGGAAATGTAAAGAAAACTAGAACAATCTCACCAATTTCGAACGTATTTCCATGATTCATCTCGATTGCCCTTCTCCATTTTGCTTGTGTAGTATAATTGCCCTCAGATTTCTTGTAATTCGTGCAAGTATAGCCTAAGATAATGATTAGAAAAATATCGAAGATTCAAGACAAAGTGCTCTCCAAAGCCATAAGATTTCACAAGAGAAATTGGAATGAAGAATGACAAATCAATTTATAGAAAATTGATTATTCGAACGACATACCAAGATTGAAATATCAACGGATGGTTGAGATTGACAGATTAGACATGCATTCTGATAACTGTTAGTAGTGGCATGAGTGATACAAATTAGAAATAGGATTAAAGATTAAATAAATGATTTAATCTTCAGTTCGATATTCGAAAACATAAGAAATATCTTTGCATGACAAAGATGAAGATTGATTATAATGGCTCTTGTTCGAATGCACACACAACATTTAATTAATTAAATAAGAATATTTAATTAATCTGCATGTGCATGCAAATGAGTTAGAACTGGACGATTGAATGATCTGACGAAGAGATTACTCGAGACAGCCACTCAAACATCAAATGAAGAGTTAACTAAGCGATTAAAATAGATGTCAAGTCGAGTAAAAGTGAATACTTAGATAACTTCACACAATTATCTAAAATATAGAAGAATGCGTTAAAATAGAATTAATGAATTAAATAATTCATTTAATTCAAGATTTGATATTTGAAGAATAATTAAATAAATAAGATTTATTTAATTAAGTGATGAAGGGATTTAAATGAATAATTAAATAAAGAATTTATTTAATTATAGTTGAAATATGATAAAGAATAAATTAAATAAGAATTATTTTAATTTGACATGAAGGATAATGTTAATTAGTAACATAATTAAATAAAAAGTGTTTATTTAATAATGAGATAGAATAAAGAAAACTGTGAATTAATTAAATAATTAAGATTATTTAATTAATAGCAGAAATAAAAGAAGATGAATTAATTAAAAATTAAGATTATTTAATCAATAGAAGAATTAATGTTAAGGTGAATTAATTAAATAATTAAGATTATTTAATTAATAGAAGAATTAATTAGATTAATAGAAGAATTAATGTTAAGGTGAATTAAATCAAATAAGAATTTAATCAATAGAAGAATTAATGTAAGATTTGAATTAATTAAAATCAATATTATTTAATCAATAAAAGAATTAATGTTAAGATGAATTAATTAAATAATTAAGATTATTTAATCAAATAGAAGAATTAATGTTAAGATAAATTAATTAAATAATTAAGATTATTTAATCAAATAAAGAATTTATGTTAAGATGAATTAATTAAATAATTAAGATTATTTAATCATGAGAAGAATTAATGTTAAGATGAATTAATTAAATAATTAAGATTATTTAATTAATAGAAGAATTAATGTTAAGATAAATTAATTAAATAATTAAGATTATTTAATCATGAGAAGAATTAATATAAGATGAATTAATTAAATAATTAAGATTATTTAATCATGACCATGAAGAATAAGAATTATGAAGAATATTGAAGTCGCAGGCCTAAACCAAATTTCAGTGTCTACATTTGCCCCTCTTTGATACAATGTCATTTCAGCATTGTGTCAAAGAAAATCGATAAGAAATATGGCCCAGTCATACCCCAATGTAAAACAGGTGAAGGTATGCCCCCTCGAGAGGACAGGCGGGTTCAAAGAACATGAGTGTGCTCTCGAAATTGATGAGAGAACTAGAAGATGAAAGAAAAAAGGATAGAAGAAAATAGATAAGGGTGGTGAAGATGTAGAAAAGAAAAGAAATGTTAGTGCGAAAAGAAAGATTGAGAAAGAATGAATGACAGGAGATAGATGTTAGTATTAGCAATCTTCAATGTTTCGCTATATCACAAAAGGTACTACACTTTATCATCATTGGGCAGGACTAATACAAATGGAGAAAAACACTAGGATATGACATAGATCAAAGTGTGCAAGGTCATCCACTTGCTAATAACAGACAGTCGCAGACAAGGATTGTCATTAACTCATACTAAGGGTACAAGTTGCCCCAGTCTTTTTGTCAGGACAAACCACAGACAACAAACAAAAGAAAAAGATGGGTCATGAGGTGTCATTGCTCCTCTAAATCCTGCATGGGACATCCTTGAGGAAACTAGTAACATGACTCAAAATCAAAGTTAAAAGACAGTTGACAGACAACAGTCAAAGAAAATAAAATTCTGATACATCGTTGCTTCTCTAAATCCTTCATGGGACATCCTTGAGAAAGCTAGTAACATGAATCCCAGTCATCAAGTCTAGATAAATGATAAGATAAATAAACCATAAAGTCAATAAGCCAATAAAATATTTTCCAAAACGTGATCTTGTTTGTTTGATTTGTTTGATTGATAAAAGGATTGATTGATAGAGCCTGGTTTCAGGAGATACACATACCGGATAAGACTATGAGTCTGGTTTCAATGTTATGACTATCTGTATAAGGCATGAAAAAGCCTAGTTTCAGAAAGACATGTATTGTATAAGATGTTGAGTCAGATGCCGTTGATGTGATAACCTGTGTAGGCTATGTTTGATTGTTTGACCTTGTCGATTATGCAGGAAGGACTCATCTTGTATAAGACATAGGTTGTTTTTTTGATATCAGTATTCAGGAAGGACTCATCCTAAACAAGATACAAATTGATTTCCATGATGATGTATGTTTCCAGGAAGGACACATCCTGTAGTAGACATTAGTTGATCTATTTTGATTGTTTTGTTGGCAATTTGTTTGATTTGACTTAGAGACATTGCTGACTTGTTCACCAGAGTGATGCGTGACTGGAGACAATGCGTTGACCATTGACCGTGTGTGATGTAAAAACCCTAAAGGATTGACCTAGTGCAGCCTCGGGGGCTCATCGATTGATGGCCTTGCCTACGTTGTACATGAAGAGACCTCGTAGTTCGACTTGACTTGACCGACAAGACTGACTACAACTAGAAGACGTGTGTGAAAGTGAATGCGACGAACCCTAATGGACTGACCTAGTGCAGCCTCAGGGGCTCATCGATTGATGGCCTTGCCTACGTTATACACACAGAGACCTCATAGTTTGACACAACCAATGACCTTGTCATATAGACATATGGTTGACTCATGACTTTATACAGACAAATCGAAAGGGACTGACCTAATGCCTCAGGGGCACATCGGCAGATGGCCTTGCCTACGTCCAGTCACAGAGGCAACGTAGTTCAAAAAAGGACAAAGACTGACAAGTGCAACTGACTCGGACTCTATTTTTGGATTTTCGAAATGTTTTGATTGTTTTGTCATTTTGAAGTTTTTTGATGTTTTTAGATTTTTCTATGGTTTTACGTCTTCAACATAGCCAATGTAAGAACCAATATGACACACGTCAAGTGTTTTCCCCCAGTCTAGTATAAAAGACCAATTGATTATGAATAGGGTAAAACAGGGGATATGAAATGCTCTCGATGTCAATCGTTCCAAGTTATGGGAAAGACTACCACTTATTATGAATGGTATATACAAGTGATGGAAAAGAAGGATAAGGGATATGAATAAGGACTATATACAGGATAGTCGATTATAGACAAGGATAAAGACTATGTACAGAATAATAGTAGACAAAGGAGCAGAGTTAAGCTACACATGGTGCTTGTTTGCCAGGTTTTCACCATGGTACCTATCCAAAGTGCCACCGAAGTGGTTTTCACTATTGGATGAATGATTTGTCTTTACTATCTTCCAGATTATCTAATTTTTTTGGTGTTACCAAGATGCCTGTTTGCTAGGTTTTCACCTTAATAACAATTTTTATGATTTTCTGATTTTTTTGTATTTTTGCTAATTAAGACAAAGGCTCCCAGAAGCTATGCGTAGAACTTCTTCAGATGCATACTATTAATTGGTGAGGACAATGGTTCCCCTTTAGGAGTAGAGAGTTGGTATGCTCCTGATCCAAAAGCTTTTGTAACAACATAAGGTCCTAACCAGTTAGGTTCAAACTTTCCTGGTTTTTCTCTTTCTGCTTGATTCTTTGGGTTCTCCATTAAACCTAGGTCACCAATGTCAAAGTTTCTATTCAAAACTTTCCTATTATAGCTAGGATGAAGGGGATTCTAATATGCTTGGAGATGGTCTAATGCCTTCTGTCTTCGCTCATCCAGGAATTCTAGCTCATGGAGTCGCAACACTCGGTACTCTTCATCATTAATGTGGCCTTTCAGGGATACCCTTAGGGAAGGAATCTCAACCTCAATAGGCAGAATAACTTCACAACCAAATACAAGTGAATATGGGGTAGCACCAGTGGGAGTACAGATACTGGTACAATAAGCCCATAAGGCAGGGTTAAGCTGTAAATGCCAGTCACGACCAACATCATTGACAGTCTTCTTGAGGATTCTAAGGATGGTCTTGTTAGATGCCTCTACTTGGCCGTTACCTTGTGGGTAGTATGGAGTAGAGAAGTGATGTTGGATATGAAATTCTTCACACAGATGATGAACTTCTTGGTTCTTAAATGGGCGGCCATTATCAGTGATAATGGATTGAGGGACACCATATCGATAGATGATGTAGTTCAAGATAAATCTAGAAATCTGTGTGCCAGTAATGTATGTCATAGGAATGGCTTCAATCCACTTCGTAAAGTACTCAGTGGCAGTAATAATGAACTTGTTTTCATTAGATGATGTAGCGTGGATCTTACCTATGAGGTCGAGTCCCCATTGGGTGAAGGGCCATGGTGACGTGATAGGATGGAGCTCCTGTGCTGGGGCATGTATCAAGTCTCCATGAACTTGGCATTGGCGACATTTCGTTACAAAGACATATGAGTCTTTTTCCATAGTAGGCCAGTAATAACCCAGTCTCATAATCTTTTTGGCTAAGGTAGGACCACTAGAATGGGAACCACATATACCCTCATGCACCCCACGCAAGGTTGCTTGTGCTTCAGTAGAATCAAGGCATCTCAGTAGGGTGTTATGTAAGGCGCGTCTATATAGGGTGTCTCTGACGATGGTGTATTTGGCTGACTTGCAGAGGAATGTCCTACGTTGGTTATTTGATAGGCCAGTGGGTATGACTTCGGCATGAAGATAGTCATATATTTCTTTGTACCATGGGGAATCAGGACCAACAATATCACACACCATTTTAGAATCTGGGATATCATAGGCTGGGACCAAAAGTTGTTCTACCAAGAACTCAAACTCAGGCACATTCTTAGGGATGTCAAGAAGTGATGCAATTGTAGCCATAGCGTCAGCTACCCTGTTTAAAAAATGAGGTACTTGATGAAATTTGACTTTGTCAAAGTACTCTTTAAAGCTATCAGCCATGCGCTTGTATGGAGCAAGCTTCTCATCCTTAGTCTCATAATCGTCATTTACCTATTTGATTACTAGTTGAGAATCTCCATATACTTGTAAAATCTTAAATTTCCATTTGACCGCCATGTGTAACCCTATCACGAGAGCTTCATATTCTTCCATGTTGTTAGTGCATGGGAATGCAATCCTGAATGACTTAGGGATGGAATCACCTTGTGGTGTGATAAACAGTATACTAGCCCTTGAACCATGATTTATATGTGAGCCATCAAAGTACAGTTTCCATGTTATATTTATGTCAAATGTGAATATGAACTCATCAGGAAAGTCTGCAACTAATGGGTGATCTGCCTGTATGGGTGCGTCAGCTAACTGATTAGCAATGACCTATCCTTTAATATCCTTTCCTTCTACATACTGGATATCATACTCACTAAGTATCATAACCCATTTGGCCAGTTGCCCTGTTAATGTTGCCTTGCTGAGAAGATATTTTAGAGGGTCTATTTTAGCAATCAGCATTGTTTGATGGTTTAGCATGTAGTGCCTCAGTTTTTGGGTAGCAAATACTACTGTAAGACAGGCACGTTCAATGTTACTATAGTTGAGCTCATAACCTACCAAGGTTCGACTGATATAATAGACTACCCTTTCATGACCTTCATCATCATTCTATGCAAGCAATGCTCTGAGTGATGAATGGGTTGCTGTAATATAAAGAATCAACGATCTTCCTTCAACAGGTGGCATTAAGACAGGTGGTGTAAGTAAATATTCTTTAATCAGTTGAAAAGCCTCTTCACATCTAGCTATCCATGCAAATGGTACTCCTTTCTTAAGTAGATGTTGAAAAGGATGTGTCTTGTCTACTAGCTGTACAATAAATCATCTGATGGATTGCAACCTTCCCTGTAATGTCCATAGTTGACTGAGATTGGTGGGTAGTGGCATGTCCATGATTGCTTTCACCTTAGCAGGATCCACTTCAATGCCTTGTCTAGAGATGATATAACCTAACAACTTTCCTGACTTGAATCCAAACACACATTTCTTTGGATTGAGTCTCACATTATACTTCTCTAGCCTCTGAAATATCTTGTCTAAAACCTGTAGATGTTCTGCCCTTGTCTTAGATTTTGTAATAAGGTCATCAAGATAATCCTCCATAAGAGTGTGCACTAGATCATGAAAGATAGTAGTCATGGCACGCTGATAGGTTGCTCCTACATTCTTGAGTCCGAAGGGCATAACATTCTAGCAATATGTTCCCCAAGGACAACTGAAAGCTGTCTTAGGTTGGTCTTCAGTAGCAATTCTGATATGGTTATATCCTGAAAATCTGTCCATAAGGGACAACATCTCATAACCTGCTGTCATGTCAACTATCATGTCTATGTCAGGCAAAGGGAAGTCATCCTTAGGACAAGCTTTGTTGATATCTCTAAAATCAGTGCAGATGCGGATGCCCCCAGTTGGTTTAGTGACTGGTACAAGATTGGAAATCCAATCTGCATAGTCGATAGATCTGATGAAACCAACGTCTAAGAGTTTCTTGAGTTCCACCTTAACTAACAAAGCAATATGTGGGTGCATTTTTCTCAGCTTTTGTTTCACTGGTTTGGCACCTAGTTGTAAGGGCAAATGATGTAAAACAAGTTCAGGATCTAACCCCGACATGTCGGCATATGACCAAGCAAAATTTATCTGTCTCTGTGCAAAGAAGTCGTGGAACTCAGGCTTCTCTTCTGTTGTCAATGACGCTGCAAAATAAACTAGTCGAGGATTCTCTTTTGTGCCTATGTTGACCTCTATAGATTCTTCAACGAGCATGGGTGAGTTTTCCTATGCAACGGGAAGAATGTTCAAACCTCCATCCTTAGGTGCCTCAAAGAGGTTTTCACCTTCGGATGTGTCCTTTCTTTTTACTTTTTCATTGTCTAAAGGTGCCTTTTGGTTTTCACCTAGAGACTCATCCTTTTTATCTTGTTTATTTTTTTTCTCATTTTTGCAACTGGAGGGTTGAACGGATTCCCCAAAATATGCTTTGTTGTCCAAGTCAATGGTAAAACCAGCCTTATGATCCTTGTTAGGTATGCCTTCTCTTAATCCCAGGAACTCAGCAATTGCTTCGTCGTTCTCAAAAGTGTCTAAGATAGGTGCGTCTTGTTGATCCCAATCAATGAGTTGGGGATAAACTAAGGGCATGTCATCGTTGGAGTTATCAAAGTCTAATGGGGTCAAGGTAAAGATTGAATAATTCATGTGGTTACAAAAGTCTTGTACCAGGTCCTTTTTGCTCTTAGGTTTGGGTCTAGGTGGATGAATAGGTGGGCCTAATGCCAAGGTTTGACTATTGAAAATAGGTGGCTCAGGTTGCCAAGAGGTAGGATCAAGTGATTCCCAATAGTAGTGTTCAAACCATTCCTCTTTTGTCATTTTCTTTGGTGGACAAGAATTCAAGGGATTTGGTGAGGAACTTAACATCAAGTCAAGTTCTCCAAATAATTTGTCAAGGTCCATGGAAGAAGTAGAGGATAGTGATTCCCACTCATAATCATTAGAATCGGGGGAGTCACAATGATGTTGGTCTACTGGTTCGTGAGATGTCTTAATATCTTCTAAAGCATGTACTTCTTGAAGTAAGGGTAACAGAGTACTAGGAATGCCAATCTGAATCGGTTGAAACCCTAGCCCTACTCCTGTTGGCCACTAAGAAACAAATATTAGTTCAATTCTACCATCTTGGTTTAAGCCTAAACCACTTTTTCCATCATATCCTTTGCTTTGCATGATTCTAAAACCCTTTCCATATAGACTTGTAGGGATATGAGCAAGTAAAATGGGTTCCTGATTATCTTCCTTATATAGCCAGGAAGTGACATCTTCTGCATCTACATCCTCTTTGCTTAATTCACCCCATTTAGTGAAATTTGTTGTGGGAGGAACATGTATAGTGATCATAGACTGTACCCTACCTGTAAGAGGTAAACCATATGACTTAGGAGGAACCAAATGGCTAACACAATAAGAAGTCTTCATGTAATATTCTCCACAACCCTTGTCTTGGATCTCAACCCTAGGAGTGGCAAGGAGTGAGGGTGAAACGGATGTTCAAGTGAGTGTGGATGGGTCAACATAAGAAGATGGATTAGATGATGAAGCCTCTTGATTCACTGGTACTTGACATTGGGGAATCTCTTTTAGATTGGTGCAGTACTGAAAAGGATCAGGATCACCATCTATAGTTATTTTTGAGCCATTGTAAGGGAATTTAAGACACTGATGATACATAGAAGGGACTGCTTTCATGGCATGAATCCATGGTCTACCAAGTAGAAGGTTATAAGGACGGGTGAGATCCAAGACCTGGAATTTTGTCTCCATCACCACAAGACCAATTCTGATAGGAAGTGTTACCACCCCCTTTGATTTGCATTCCTCATCATCATAAGCTTTTATGACAATACTTTTGGTCGTGTCTACGCATGCTTCTGAGATACCTAATGCCTTAATTAGTTTTAAAGTGCATAGATTTAACCTTGCTCCTCCATCTACCAAAACTCGTCTAACCTTGGTGTCATCAACGAGGACTTCCAGGTGTAAAGGGTCATTATGGTTCGTCTTTTCAGTGGCATAGTCTTGTTCAGAAAACATGGCATGGTGATTATTGGTCAAGTAGCCCACCATTTCCTAGAAACGATTGACATCTAGATCATTAGGGACCATGGTATTCTGTAAAGCTTTATCAAGGATAGATCGATGCTTAGGAGAAATACGCAACAATTCCAAGATTGAAATTTGGGCTGGGGTCTTCCCCAATTGATCAAGAAGGTTATATTGTAACTTGGAAGGTTGGGGTGTTTGCTGCGATGGAGGGCCTTGAATAGTGAATTTAGTACGACGAGTATTGACCGCACACTCAGGATTGGCCTTGATAGTAATGGTATTGATATTCTCATCAGCGGCACGAAGGAAATGAATGATTTTTCCACTACCATAATCATGTTTAATACTCGCATAGTTGGCTGACATATTGGTCTTAGTACTCGAGCTGGGAACAGTTCCTTTCCCATGGTCATGTAGTGGGTCTAAAAAGACTTGATGATCAGTGTTTGATGACTTTTGTTTTTGTCCACTAACTTCGATAATTCTCCTTTCAACAAGATCTTGTATGATATTCTTCAGTTGGCGACAGTTTTGTAAGTTGTGCCCCTTAGTCCTATGATAATCACAAAAGGCATTGTCATCCCACCAAGCTGGTTTAAACTGTCCTGGATCGTATTGTCTTGGTTCCTGTAGTTGTATGAGGTTATGTTGTAACAGTTGTTTGAACACAGACTCAATGGGTTCCCTGAAGAGAGTGAACTCAAGTTTTTGAAATCTTCTTGGTTGTGGACATTGAGTATTTTGGACCACGTTAGGAGGTTGATTGATAGCATTAAGTGTGTTGGAAAAAGTATGAGGTCCTTGTAATGTGATGAGAGGTCCTGCTTGTAGTGTTTTAGCATCAACTACCCCATTATTGGTGACATTTTTGTTGCGAGACTAGAATCTTTTTCTGTCAGTGGGGGTGTTTTGTATGATTGGGTTTCTATTGGACGTTGTTGTCTTGAGTTCACCCTTTTCAATGAGGTCCTTCTCTATTATCACCCCTTTTTCCACTAGTTCCGAGAAAGATGTACAACAATGTACCCTTAAGTTACTCCTGAGTTTTGGATGAAGGTTTTCTTGAAACATTGTAACCTTTTGTTTTTCGAGTATTTCAACAAGACACCTACTAGCAATAGTTCTCCATCTCTGGAAGAAAGAAATGAATGTTTCCCCTTCATCTTGCGTTGTGTGGCACAAGGTTGCTATAGTTATCTCGTGGTCAATGTTGAATGAGAATTGCTCCACAAATTTCTCAACTAGTTCACCCCAAGATCTAATGCCAGAATCTAGACTCTAAAACCATTCTAGTGCAATTCCTACAAGACTTCTTGGAAATAGCCTCATAAGATACGTGGGGTCATAAGCAACATCTATGCATATGGTAGAAAATTCCCTAATATGTTTGATTGGATTTCGTTTGCCATTGTACTTAGGAAGGATCAATATGACATATCCGTGAGGGAAAGGTGTCATGTACAATGATCTATCAAAAGGGAATGGGCATATGTCCTTTGTTGAAAATGATTTCTTAGTTGACACCGACATGTTATCCATTTGCGTTTGTAATGCGTGCATTTGTGTTTGTAGGACGTCAACTTGGGTCAACGATGTGCTAGGAGGATTATGCGGATCAATGTATGTGTTCTGAAATCCAAAGTCTTGTGATGGGTTTTGATTGAACATTAGCATGTGAGGTGGATTTGGCTTCAAAATGTTGGTAAATGTGTTCTGGTCTGGTATTCGCATAAATTGGTGTTGACCTAGGTTCTATGTAAATGGATTCCTAGTACCACTCTGTGAAAAAGGATTCTAATTCGGAATCGATGTGAATTGGTTTTGACCTAGAATCTGTGTGAATGGATTTTGACTACCAATCTATGAAAAGGGATTCTGATTTGGAATCAATGTGAATTGGTTTTGACTTGGAATCTGTGTGGACGGATTCTGACTACCAATCTATGAAAAGGGATTCTGACTCGGAATCAATGTGAATTGGTTTTGACTGCTAGTCTGGGAGAGTGGATTTTTATTGCCATATTGGAAGGAGGGAATGCCTCCTATTTGTGTAATCCATGGTATAGTACTAGTGACTTGAGCACTAGGTATGGCCATCGACTGTGGTATGGTACTCGTGATACTAGCATTGGGTATAGTCGTTGACTGTGAACTTGTGGTGCCGACATAAGGTGTAGAGGCTAAGGTTTTAGACCTTTTATTCCCAACAAGAGGACCGAAGGGAGTAGATGATGAAGCCCCTATAGTGAAATTAAATCCCGATGTCACGCTAGATGTACCAAATGGGGACGTATGGACAGTCGTACTCTGTGTGGACGTGCTAGATGGCATAGTCGTGCTGATCTGAGGTATAGTAGTACTAGCAGTCATGGTATTTGTCCCTTGTGTAGGTTGAGTTTGTAAGGTGCTAATGTCAAATCTTGGAGGTAAGGTAGCGCCTTTAGCTAGAAATTTGGCTAAATATCATTGTCGATCATTTGCTAGGTACTCATCTACGAAAGAGGCAAATTCAAGGTCCTATGCAGCAGCCTCTATGTCCTCAACTGCAATATGTCCTTGAGTGTTTCTAGTGGTGAATTTGTCTAATAGATTCTTATGAGGTCTTGAAGAAAATGGATTGATGAACTTGTTTGGGTTCGACATGTTTTCTCTCTCTCTTCTCTTAGACCTAGTTTCAACCATGTAAGACAAGCTCAATATGCGGGAAATGCAAGACTATATCTATGAACAGTATGACCCTAGTCTATGTTTTTTTGGGGATTTTCTTATGCAAAATAAGGAATATCCTAGGATGACACTAGTCTAGACTCTAAAGATGCAAAGTCTAAGTAAGACCCTAAAGTGATCAATTATATAAACCTTAAGACGAAGGGACTGACTACCTAAAGTCTAATCAAGGTGTCAATTTAGTGAAGTCAAAGAACCAATGTAGGATAAGGATCAAAAGAAAATTTTGAGTTTCCTAACTAGACTGATGAGATAGGATGACTCTCTATAGGACAAAGTATAAGATATTAAGACTAGGTTCAATGACAAATTTTGTTGACACTATGACTTTTCTAGGGTATAGATGGTGGAGTACTCCTAAAGTTTATAAAAGTGACCTTTCTAGAAGTCTAATGCAAGGTGATATGTACCCTAAGATGAAGCCAAACTCTAACTGAAGACAACTATGGTAACGACTAAATGACCCTAAGGTATGCAAAATTGAGCAAATCATTTCAGGTTTCTATTTCAAAGACTGTTTATGTGAAGACAACTGAAACTGGTATAGCCGTGTTGACTGGACAGTGACCGTGAATTCTGGTTTTCTGATAATCAGATAGATGTGTTGCAGGATTTAACAGATGTGGTTCGAGTTTAACAATTGTGGTCTAAACTGATAGATGCGACTCAAAATTTACCAGATGCGACTCTGACTGATAGATGCGACTCAGAATATAATGCATGTGGTTTTTCCAAAGCAAATGCGAGCCAAACTGATAGATGTGACCCAATCCTAATAGATGTAACTAACAATGACAGATGCAACTCAAAAATTAACAGATGCGACTCAAAATTTAACAGATACGACTCTAAAAATCAGATGTGAGTTTCTGGTGAACAGTTGCGACTCTCTGTGAATTTTCAGTGACATGAAATTTAAATTGACTCTATTTTCCGTGATCAAATTCTGACAATCAAAGACAATCGTAAGACAAAGTGTTTTCAGTTTCGATTTTGGACTCAAAAAATGTTTAAAGTGATAACAGACAAGCACATCCTAATAGGCCAAAGGCCTAGGGTTTGTTTACTTGGTATAGCCCACCTATTATACCCCAGATTGGTGATGAACACCTTTCCTTCTCGAGAGCGGATAACTTAGGAATTTGGTGGCATTGGCTCACCTCCACGGCTCATTAACGTCTTTCGAGCACACCAATTCTGAATTCTTTGGGCAATGACCTCCCAAGAACTGCTATCTCTATTCAAGGGGATCAGTAGTGAGTATCTTCGGGCATGATACTGTACCCTACACTATACCAAGCAACGACCACAAATAGGTTGGTCTCTAAAAAAAAAAGGTATTTAATTCGGGCATTCCATTCATGGGGTGTGATCCATACGACGCGAATCCCCTTTCAGATCCATCTCATCGGAACCACACTCGTGATTCTTGGGATTTCCCCAAGAACCCACTTTTATATACCGGCTGGAAGTCCCTCGGGTTTAGGGTGCTACCGGTTTGAGTCATCCTGGGGTGAGTACTTTTTCCCACCAGAATAGACCCAAGTTCTAGAGTTGGTAACCATTTCTCTTACACCCAGGATCGCACGGATGCACAATGGGAGAGTATACGTCGATGTACCAAGTCGTAAGGGTGAAAAAACTTGTGCTTTCACACCAAACATAGTAGACACTTGTTAATTTTAAGCAAACGAAAGATTTTTTAAGCTACCAAACAATTTTTTTCAAAATTAACTAGGGTCTTCGACAAGTGTCTTGCAGAAAAACTCGTTAGTAATTTTCAATATTGTCTTTGTCAATCGTCCTACAAAAAGCTTGTTAACTCCAAATGGCCACACGTTGAAAATCATATATCAGTAACACGAAAATCAATTGAAAATTCTAGATTGCCGAAAACAGAAATAAAATTTTACCAGTCAATTGCGTCGCGGTATTACTAGTTAGATGCATCATTTCTTATTCAGTTGCGGCTCGAAAAATCAATTGCGATTCAGGAACATACAGATGCGGTGTTTCCTTTATCAGATGTGGTTCAAGAAGTCAATTGCGGTTCAGGAAGCCTCAGATGTGTCGTTCCATACAAAAAATCTGCAAAAACCAAAATTAAAAGATCTACGGATTCACGAAGATGGTGTCTTCACGTCAGGTTCACCAAATGTAACGCCATAGAAAAGTTGCACAATAGAAAACAAAGATCATTAGAAGTAAACCTGTAACACTAAATAAATCTAGAATGCAAATCTAAATGTTAAGCAACAAAGAACATAGGAAAGTCAGAAACGTAAAGAAAACTAGAACAATCTCACCAATTTCGAATGTATTTCCATGATTCATCTTGATTGCCCTTCTCCATTTTGCTTGTGTAGTATAATTTCCCTCATATTTCTTGTAATTCGTGCAAGTATAGCCTAAGATAATGATTATCAAAATATCAAAGATTCAAGACAAAGTGCTCTCCAAAGTCATAAGATTTCATGAGAGAAATTGGAATGAAGAATGACAAATCAATTTATAGAAAATTGATTATTCGAACGACAGCCCAAGATTGAAATATCAACGGACGGTTGAGATTGACAGATTAGACATGCATTTTGATAACTGTTAGTAGTGACATGAGTGATACAAATTAGAAATAGGATTAAAGATTAAATAAATGATTTAATCTTCAGTTCGACATTCAAAAACATAAGAAATATCTTTGCATGACAAAGATGAAGATTGATTATAATGGCTCTTGTTCGAATGCACACACAACATTTAATTAATTAAATAAGAATATTTAATTAATACGCATGTGCATGAAAATGAGTTAGAACTGGACGATTGAATGATCTAACGAAGAGATTACTCGAGACAACCACTCAGACATCAAATGAAGAGTTAACTGAGCGATTAAAATAGATGTCAAGTCGAGTAAAAGTGAATACTTAGATAACTTCACACAATTATCTAAAATATAGAAGAATGCGTTAAAATAGAATTAATGAATTAAATAATTTATTTAATTCAAGATTTGATATTTGAAGAATAATTAAATAAATAAGATTTATTTAATTAAGTGATGAAGGGATTTAAATGAATAATTAAATAAAGAATTTATTTAATTATAGTTGAAATATGATAAAGAATAAATTAAATAAGAATTTATTTAATTTGACATGAAGGATAATGTTAATTAGTAACATAATTAAATAAAAAGCGTTTATTTAATTAATCAAATAGAATAAAATTAAATAAGATTATTTAATTAATAGAAGAAATAAAAGAAGATGAATTAATTAAATAATTAAGATTATTTAATCAATAGAAGAATTAATGTTAAGATGAATTAATTAAATAATTAAGATTATTTAATTAATAGAAGAATTAATGTTAAGTGAATTAATTAAATAATTAAGATTGTTTAATCAATAGAAGAATTAATGTTAAGATGAATTAATCAAATAATTAAGATTATTTAATCAATAGAAGAATTAACAGAAGATGAATTAATTAAATAATTAAGATTATTTAATCAATAGAAGAATTAATGTTAAGATGAATTAATTAAATAATTAAGATTATTTAATCAAATAGAAGAATTTATGTTAAGATGAATTAATTAAATAATTAAGATTATTTAATTAATAGAAGAATTAATGCTAAGATGAATTAATTAAATAATTAAGATTATTTAATCAAATAGAAGAATTTATGGTAAGATGAATTAATTAAATAATTAATATTATTTAATTAATAGAAGAATTAATGTTAAGATGAATTAATTAAATAATTAAGATTATTTAATCATGAGAAGAATTAATGTTAAGATGAATTAATTAAATAATTAAGATTATTTAATCATGACCATGAAGAATAAGAATTATGAAGAATATTGAAGTCGCAGGCCTAAACCAAATTTCGGTGTCTATAGAACCATTGCGATATGTGTATGAAAACATGATTTTAATCTAAATGAGTATGATGCAAGCTAATTAAACATGATTTTATGCTAAATGATGAAGATATAAAAATGATAAACTAATCTAAGCTAATTCCAAGCTAAAATATTCAAACGGGTATGTGCAGGATCATCATGGAAAAAATAGGCCTTTATGTGGTAAAAAATTTAGAAAAATCAGAGTTAGGAAACTTGACGTAAAAATTTGAATAAGTTATCTATATTATTTCAAAAATATGTAAGAATAGAATATGTAGAAAATTGAATGTAATTTTTAAATTACTAGGTTTATTTTGAAAAAAAAAAATCTATTTGGTGAAAATTTGAAATTTCAATGCAGTAGTACTTAAATTTCAGGGAAAAAATAAGTAGATGTCTGTCTGACCACCCTACCCACAATAAAATGATAATATTTTTTTATAAGATTTTAGATATAAGTAGAGGACTCATGTCTCGATGTGATGAATATTTTTTTGTAATTTTTTTCTAAGTAAATAATTAATTATGAATTTTTATTACAACTTTTAAAAAATATAAAAACTCGTATGTCTAACCACCTTAACTTGGTCAAAACTTCATAAATTTTTTATTTTTTTAATCCTATAGTATTCGAAGCATAGAATGTGACACATGTTTTAGATTCAAAAATGTGATATTGTTTGAAAGCTATAGATGTTTTTCAATCAACCTATCAATTAGGACTTTAGTTGTAATTCAAATAGAAAATGATTTTAATAATTATTTATTAAATTCAAAGTAAAGCATAATTTATATTGGTGAAAATCTGGGAATCTCCTTTAAAAACCCTTTTCGTTTCATCGGGTAAAAAAAAGTCATCAGCCAGATACCCTACACATACCCATCATATCGTCACTTTGGCCCATCATGATGCTACACATACCCAAACCCTAATTTATAAACAAGATAAGATGGATGCATGGAAGCAACTAATGGAAGCTTAAAGCTATTATGCAACTAAAAATGAACTAAAATATGCTAAATGTGAGTAAAGTATGAGTGTGAGTGTAAGTGATTTCAGCATAATAAGTTTGCAATTGAAAAATGGATCCATTTGTCTCCAAATAGTGTTCTATTTATAGGAAAGCAAATGAGAAATGAAGGGTTGAGATCAAAAAGAACAATCAACGGTCAAGGATGAAAGGAAGAAGAGGCATGGATCATGGATTCTCATCAATGGGTGAGAATGCAAGATGAGATTTAATCAAGGTTTCCCATTTGTTCCAAACAAACACACTTTTGACCTGCACACACAGATCACAAGGTAACTTGCCCAAGAGGTCACAAGTTTAACTTGCTCAAGAAGCCAAGTGAGAATATTCCACTTCTTAAATGATTGGAGGAGAGAGAATATTCTTTGGAATATTCTCATGGGTGAGGAAAAAGGTTAATTTACAATTTAAAACAAAGTTTTAATTGTGCAAAAAAGGGTAAGGAATATTCCATGGGAATATTCCCCTTTTAGAGGAAAATTAGATTAATTGTTAATTAAACAAGGTTTAATCATACAATCAAGGGTTTTTAGAGGAATAAATTGATTTTCATTAAATTAAATGATTTAATTAAAGGGGGAAAGGTGAAATGACATTTAATTAAATAACTTAGGGTTATTTAATTAAATAAGATGACTTATGGAATTAAATTTAATAATTTGATTTATTTAATTTAATGAGATGAAATGTTAGCATGAAAGGGGGTGAATTAATCTGACTTGATGTGTTAGGTTAGTAGATGAAAATGATGCAATCAATTAATTATCTAGGCTAATTCAATTAATTAAGTGAGAAGAGGATGGGTTTCAAGAGGAAATGATGTTAGTTAGCTAATGTCATCCATTGTGACATTTTTAAGTGTCTACAAATCCTAAGAAAAAATATTTTTATAACATCTCAAGAGATTCCCTCAAACTCAGAATTGCAAACCTCAATAGATTGTGGATCTTCATCCACAATAATAGGGGCTGGACATGTTTGTTGTTGCTACTCCTAAACCATGTTGTTATCTCCATACACCAAGCCAAGATCAAGTTGTTCAGAGGCTTCAATTGATGTAGGTATAGCTGATCTATCTTCCTCATCTTCAATAAAACAAGGAAGGGCATCAAATGAGAGGATTGATTCCTCTATTGCATCAATTTTTTCTACCAGTCTTGTTGTTGCAACGTTGTTTCATCTTGATTTTTTTCTTGCAACAAACCAAGACACTCATTTTCAAGAGCACATGAAGGCTCAACAATAGCAACCTCCTGAAAGATAGGTTCTTGTGAGGAACGAAGGCTTGCAAAATTTAGGATCTCCAACATGGAATATACACTTGATGGCTCAAGAGGTTGAATGGGAGTTTCAAGGGGCTGATTTGGATTCTTGAAACTAAAATTTTTGGGCTTGCAAACCTCTTGCACAATAGGCTATTATGGCACTGGTACATTTTTCCCCAAATTTTGACAAACGTTCATCAAAATTTCGACGACCGTTCATCGATATTATTTCATCAAAATTTTGATGATATTTGAAATGTCAAAATTTTGACCTAGCCCCGTCGAAATTTGGGTCAAAATGTACCAGTGTGGAACAAAAGGAGGGATAATGGGGGTTTCAAGAGGCTTGTTAGGGCTCTTGAAACTTGGGGAATTTATACTTTCTTACCTTCTCCTTAGCAAGTTGTTCTAGAAATGGTGGAGGTGCTTGTTTGAAACTAGGCACACAAGGGGATACTTGTGTCTTGGGAACTTGTGCTAGAGCAAGGGAAAGTCTTATTTTTTCTTTCCAAGCAACAAAATATCTTGTTGTAAACTCTTCTTTTTGACTTCTTTGTGCCTCCAACTATTGCTCATACCTCCATTGAGCTTCATTATTTTGTTGTTGATGGTGAGTTTGATGGAAAAACTCATCATGACATGAGAAATAACCTTCTTGTTACCCCTAATAGGCTTGATTTTCCCACTCCTTCTATTGTAATTCAAGCTCTTGTTATCTACAAATATCCTCAAGTTGTCTATTGAAATCAAGAAAAATGCTTGTGATTTCATTTACACTTAAATTATCAAAATCATGGGGTTGAATAGGAGAGGAATGAAGCTGATTTTCAAAGTGATAAGTCTCTTGGGGTTGTTGATATGAATGTGTAGGCGTCTAAGAATACTGGGTAGGGTGGGGTGTGTGGTATGCATTTTGAGAAGGTTGAAAACCCATAACAACAAGGTTTTATGGAATGGAAAGGGAGGAATAACCATCTTGAGATAGCTAATTGGGAGGTGCAAAGCTAGCATTATCAGGATATGAGGGAGTGTACATATGGTTTCAATTATAACTTGAAATTTTTATGCATGGGAAATGCTTTGAAGTTTTGAAAGGAAAATAAAGGATTTACCAACCAGAGATTTTGGGTACATACCAAAGAGTCAATTAAAGAGTTGCAGAGTTGCTACATGTTTGAAGAATGCCTCCAAAGGATGAAATGTTGAAGAGTGCACCAACTCCTTAATAACATTAAATGGAACTAGTCTGCTTGAACTAGCTGATTTTGAATGGAGTCACCATGGCGTTTGAAGATTTTCCTCCAACTTAGGCAAGATGCATTGAAGAAAACACCAAATTCTTCAATGGAGAAAAGCTTGTCTCATCAAGCGTTCCAAAAAATTTTGTCACATAAAATTGCACCCTATTGAACAAGATTTTAGTGTTCTAATGACATAATGAAAATGACCTCAAGGTGTGGTACCTTGAAAATTGAGGTCAAGTCTCCAGAGAAGGATGGTTTCCTCTTCTAAACTAAGTGCAAATGTGTTGGTCTAAGTCAAGACATGAAACCTATCAGTACCTCAATCTAACAAATCACAAAGGAAAAGGGATAAAAGGATAACATAAGATGGAAATAGAGGTGATACACCAAGACAAAAAAAAATTCTTCCTACTTTAGAACAATATTATACATCAATGAAACAACTAAAACACATACTCAAACATGAAGGTAAAAGGATTTTACTTGTTCATATGCAAGAGATAATAGTGGTAATAGTTGGATTTTTTTAACATAAAGCTTAGAAGTAATCTTTACAATGGTAGAATGCAAGGAATGTAGTGTCTACAATAGAAAAAACATAGAGAAGCCAAATGAAGAACCCATAATAATGATATAATATTTTCCTTTATGGTTCAAGCATAACCAAGATTTGAAATCAAAACCCTAACCCTAAACTAACTAGGGTTTGTAGGAAAATGAATTTGATCAGATAAAATGATCTAAATTGCTCCCATTATAGAGCAACATAACCAACCATAAAGGATATGAAAACTCAAACAAGCCCCAAAATGATGACTCACATGAATGTAGGGATAGGCACCCGTGAAATCCGTAGCAAAATATTAGAAAAACATACCTTAACAGGAGAAAAGTGGCCTCTGCAACACATCAAAGAGTAATGGCATTGTCCAATTCTGAAAAGCAACATTGAAAAGGCATAAAAAATTGGGTCAAGTCAATCAGATTCAATCTAGTAGATGGGAATGTTGCTAAGCCATTACTTCTACAAATATGTCATGAACTAGAGAAATTTGTTGTTGAATTTAAAATACTAGCTATTGGATTGGAGATGGATGTTTGAGATCTGATTCCCAAATGAACTTTAAAACATGATCATTGATCACATGAGAAACAAGATCAATGGTTATCGCGTAGCCTTAATACATCATTGATCTCCTCAAGAGTATGAGGAAAAAATTCATGATGCACAAGATGCATGCAATGCAATGAAAATCTACCACCTATTTCTTGGGATGTGTGTCACACAATTTCTCCATCACGCATTGAACCTGGACCCACCATATCACTGTTATCGCACATTGCACAAAATATTTATGCTTTATGTTTCCAAACCGTGATGCAAAGAACCCTCATGTTGACCACTAGATACTTTCTCTCAAATATGAACCATTGATGCTCTCATCGCGAAAAACAAGACCATCATGGAAAGCACTAGGGCATCATTATTCATAACAGCAATGTGAATGATGTGCATGATGATCGCTAGATATTCTTGTACTAAATCTAAGCCATTGGGACCATAAAAAGAAAACCAAAACCTTGAGCCCACCAAGACACCTCTCACCTCAGCATTCACCATCCGTCCTTCAAAAACTCCTTTCAATATGTCGAAGGGACCATAATCAACATTTTTTCGATATCTTCATATCCCTTCGATGAAGAGATCCTGCCATCCATCAGAATTTTGAAGGGACTAAAAAATAGTACTCTTCGACATTGAATTGTCTACTTGAAATTTACCTTCTTTAAATCTTCATCGCTCATTATAGAAAGGCTTTAATTACTTTGGATCATAACCATGATGCACTAGAGGCTAGCAGTTATCATCCAACCGCCATATTTAAATATGGACACTTAGTTGTTTGATCATCACTCATCACGCCATGGACTTCAACCCTTGAGAGTGAAAATGCAATGCACTAAGCCATCGCGATAGTCAAATGTTAGATCTTCTTTCTTCGTTTCCTAAAGTTAATACTCAACCATCATACATCATGAGAGGCTCAACACTTTTGATTTCATAATAGTGATGTGAAATGATGGTACAATGTCTGTCTAATCTACACCAATTAATCTATGACATTGGATCTCTCATCATGAGCACAATAGACATCATGGTTAAGGTTTTGGTTATGAGAATGCAAGCAACGATGCAGATTAGTAGTGATGAACACTTCATTGATCAAACTAAGGAAAGAGGGTTGGTCATTGAATGATTTTTAAGGAAATAAGTTATAACTTATGTGACTTGCAACAACCGATTACCAATCAACAAAAAAACATAAGCTTTTCTCATTCACCATGAATGCAAACCTTAGGGTTTAACTATAAACCCTAAGTCAGACCTAGAGCATAAATAAAGAATTCCTAGGAATATTTTACCTCTTTAATCATGAAGACTAGACCAATTGACTCCTCTCAAAACTCCCATGTCGAAACTATAGTCAAACTCTTCTGCAAACCTCTGGAAGTGACTTTTGGAACCATAACAATATTTCATGACAACATTTCAACCTTTTAGTAGCTTTGTAGTAAATACAAAACATGGGTTTCAATAGGATGCACACATAGGATCTCTTTGATTGGATATAAATGATGGGCATCCAATGGTGGCATAAAATATATCAACAGACAAGTCTAGGATAAAAGATTTTAAACTTAGGGAATGTAATGCATAGCATCACCACTAAGAAGAAAGTCGTATGCCAAGAAAGGTCACACTCTTGGAGGAAATCAAACCAAATGACACCACCAAGAAGAAGACACATCATGTGAAGAAGACCGCACTATGAAACATCATGGTATAGTAAAATATTTCAAAAGGATAATGCCAATGTATTCCTCCACTTTAAAGAAATTTATAAACACCATGTTGTGAGCAATTAATTTAAAGTAGAAAATGATAAATGCTAAACAATAATGGAGACATGAGAGATTATTTGGAAATCCCTATGTCAAACATATGTTTCCAAATGCAGTTACGTCATGAAAAGAGGTTGCCCCTGAAATGAAATCCCAAACATAAAAGGGATCCATGGTTTCAGAGTTAGCGTATTTATTTTCTACAATGATATTATAGAGCTTAGAAATGTCATTATTCCCCAAATAACTCATGGAATGGGAAGAATGACACATAAAGAGTGAAAACAAAGAAAATATTTTGTGTCAACATGGAAGAGACCTAAATGTATCGATGCCTTACGTCATCCCCAAAGGGATAAAACAAGACAAAAGAAAAGATAAATGGTTTATGACATATAGAAGAATGTAGATACAAATAGAGGAATGAACATGAAGACACATTAAACAAAATGATATAGGGGATCACACTATGAACATGCAATCATACAAAGAACATTAAAAGAAAACAAAGACAAAGACTAGTAAGGAACATGCAAGTCAACCTATAGTAGGTCGTCCACATCCCAATATTTATTCATCATATGCAAAAGGTGGAAAACTAGCCAAAGGGATAATGTCAAGTGCCAAACTAGAACAATCACCAAGTTCAACATGTGGTAAATCACTCTTTGTAGGAGGATCATCATGATTATTATTAGTTAAGATCATAGAAGAGGAAAAAAAATCAACTCATTATGCACTTCATCATCAATCTTTGCAATTTCATTGTCATCATCCAAGTTAATCACAACAGAAGGTCTAATGATAATATCCATGGAAGATGTGTGTTCTTGTTGTGGTTGAGATTTAGGATTTTCTTGTTTTGGTGAACGTGTAGAATAATCATGTATTGCTTGAGGTAGGTTTGGATTTTTGTTTTCTATATTGTTCTTTTCTTCTTTTGCTTTCAACAAATGAGCAATAGCATGACATCTATGCCTATGCTCTCTAGAATTTCAATTTCTTTCCATTTTTTTTTCAAGTTGCGATTTTCTAAGAGTGGGTTTATCAACCATAGGTTTATTTTCTTCCATTAAGGGAGGAATGGAAGGAACCAACGAAGGTTTCTCAATCAATTTCCCTTTAGATTTATAAACTTTTTTGATTTTAGGAGGCACAACCAAACTTATTTGATTATCTTGTGGTCTCTTATAGGAAATAGGTGGAGGATTTTCTATGTTTTGGACTTGGTTACTTGGAAGGGATTTTGGTTCAATCATGGTTTCATCAAGGATAGGAGGCTCAATCGTGGGTTGGGGCATATTAGTAAGGGATACTTTTGTTATGCATTTTTCCTTAAAATTTTGATAAGATTTGAAAAAGAAGTCCTCACAAGGCCTAATAGGTTCCATAGGTTTGGTGAAAAATAAATCTAATGAGAAATTCCCACGGGAAGACACAAGATTAAAGCCACTATGATGCATAATAAAGATCTCATTTCCAAATGTAAACTTTAAGCATTTATGCACTATCAATAGGGTAGCTTTCATGGAGTGAAGCCATAGGTAGCCTAAATTCACACAAAATTGGCTCGACAATGTGATGATGAAAAATGAGACACTTAATATTTTTGGTCCAACTTTTAAAGTAAGAGTTATCAAACCTATCGTAGGGAAAGAAAAACCATCATGCACAAACAATAATTATTCAGTGATCACATTCTCTACACAAAAGAGATCAATTAATATCCCATTAGTAGGCTTGTCATTGATTCTTCTAGCTATGTAAAGAGGACCATCTGGTGCATGTTTGATTATGTCATGTTGTGAGAAAGCAATGCCAAGGGGCATTTTGGTTAGACCCTTACGAGGTTGAAATTTAATGAAGTTTACTGAAGGGTTTATAGGGTACTTTTTCATGTGGTTATTAATGATGTAAGCAAGGCTATACAAAATTTATATTCCTTTCTTATTATTAAGCATCTTTCTCATGTTATCTATGATAGGAACACCAATACTAGCAATATTTTTAAAACTTAAAAAAAAGTTCAGTTTCTTTAAATCTTCATCCATTCTCTTTAGGTTCTCTTGAGGGATATTAGCAACCATTCTATCAACATTAGTCACATTAGTTGTGGGTAGGGAGGTCATGGGAAATGAAATTTCAAGGGTATGATCCATAGTGGGTTGACTACTACCAACACTATGAGTGAAAGAGTTCAAAAACTCAAGATTCACAATGAGTGATGTATCACGGGATGACATGAGTCTCAAACTACATCTCATGATAGTATTGTAAATAGGACATTAATTTGTGAAGCTCATACAAGTTTCACAAACCCAAGGTGCACCCAAAATGGATAATAGGTAAAATGCAATCAAACACCCTAAAATGTAAATAGCATTGCAAATATGTAAAAGGAATTTTTAGATTTAAAACAAGATAAATATCTGATTATGCTATGTAAAAACCTAAAAATGACATCTTTTAGATCTACAATTTTGAATTTAGACAATGCATTGAATTTGACAAATTAAGCTTAATATGAAAATTTTTAATAGAAATTATGGAAACTAAAACAATAGACTAAATGTAGGAAGGCAAAATGAAGAAACTATAGTTTTGATGCTCAAAAATGCTAAAAAAGCTCTGATCAAGGACTCATTCGCCCATGGGAAAATGGTTCTCACTTTAGGGTTTTTAAAAATTAATTTACAGATTTCTAAGTTGATTTTTTATGCTTTTCAAATTCTAGTTTCAGACAGTTGGTTATAGTTTCAGATTTCTTGAAAATAAAATCTAAATGCAAGTGAAAAATGATGCTAAATGACAAGAAAAAAGACCTAATTTAAGATGTATTTTTTATTCAATTTTATGATGTAAGTGACAGATCATGCAATGTTATGTAAATACTATGCAAAATGACTAAGATTTTTGAATTTTCTATATTTTAAAGAATACAAAATGTAAACCTAAAGCCTTAAATGAGATGCAAATCAATGCAAGTAAACAACCCTGAATAAGATGCAAATCAATGCAATGCAATGGAAATAATGCAAGTCCTAGATCTAGTGTTGAAAATGGACTCCAAAATCAACAAGTTAACTGATGCTCAAACGTCAAGTTCACCAAAATGAAACATAAAAAAATAGGGTGAAAGGTAAAAATGTGGGTAAATGTATTGGGTTACACCTATTTTCCTTTATTTCATTAGGAAATGAGATCCTCACAAAGAATTGACTAACTAACCCTTAGGTGAATCAACCCAATGTGAGAATCTTCATATTTCCTTACGCTTTGAGGATCATTTGTCAAGGTCAAATAATACTTTTGGGAGAAAAACTAAAATAGAAAATCAACCAAATTATGTTAATTTAAAATTGAAACAACAATATGGGTATGTGCAAGATCATGATGGGCCAAAAAGTGGCAATATGATGGGTATGTGGCTGACAAATTTTTTTTTACCCAAAATTGATGAAACAAAAGGGTTTTAAAGGGATTCTCAGATTTCCACCAATATAAATTATGCTTCACTTTGAATTTAATAAGTAATTATTATTCATTTTCTATTCAAATTATGACTAAAGTCCTGATTGATAGATTGATTGAAAACATCTATAACTTTCAACGATTATCACATTTTTGAATACAAAACATGCATCACATTCTATGATTTGCATACTATAGGATTAAAAAAGAAAAAAAAAATTCATGATGTTTGACCAAGTTAAGGTGGATCAGGACATATGAGTTTTTTATATTGTTTAAAAGTTGTAATAAAAAATCATAATTAATTATTTACTTGGAAAAAATTACAAAAATATGCATCACATCGGACCGCGAGTCCTCTACTTATATCTAAAATATTATAAAAAATATTATAATTTTAATGTGGTTAGGGTGGAGAGACACCTACTTATTTTTCCACAAATTTAAGTACTACTGCATTGAAATTTCAAATTTTCACCAAATAGATTTTTTTTTTTTTTTTTAAACAAACCTAGTAGTTTAGAAACTACATTCAATTTGCTACAAATTCTATTCTTACATATTTTTGAAATAATATAGATAACTTATTCAAATTTTTACGTCAAGTTGCCAATCTCTGATTTTTCTAATATTTTTGCCACTTAAGGGCCTATTTTTTCCATGATGATCCTGCACATACCATATTAAAATCAATATTTGCAAAACCAAAAAATAGATTGCAGATATGAGAAGGGTAGAAAGATTTTCACCAGTCACCAAAAGTTAGTTTCTGAAAACTGACTGGAACTCATTCACCCATAGGCAAATGGGTCTTTTTTCAGGAGTTTTTTGGCAACTTTCAAGGGCCTCTAATGTTGATTTGTAGCTTCTAATTTTTCTAGGTTTCAGTGTTGGAAAGTCAAAAATCAAATCTATAGGTTAGATTATGTGATTTGACAACTTTGACAACTTTTCCAATCTTTCACTTCAAGAGGTCTTCAATTCTTCTTCAACCTAAATCTGAAACACACATACAAGAGGGGGAAAATTATTTATTTTTGGTGAATGGGGGTTTTCCTTGGTCAAACCCCATTTTGGTAAGAAAACCTTGAATTGAAATAGAGCATGAAAGAGGGAATGAAGAATGAAAAAATGCTATGTTACCACTCAACAAACCCTTGAATTAACCTTGATAATGAAAATCTTAGAAGTTCTTCAACTTGCATGAAATGGCTTCAATGGATGTGGATCTTGTTACTTCAATAATGCTTTGAATGCTTGATGTAGACACCTAAAAATGACCTAGGCCTGCAAGCTTCATTTTTACCACTTGCGTCCTAGCATAATTAAGCTATTTAATTATGTCCTTGGTCCACATTCGACTATTGATCAAATAATTCATAATTATTTAATTAATTCATGTCATTTGTTCCTCCTTGATTATTAAATAAATAAATATTATTTATTTATTTAATACATCACTAATTATCTAAAGTCTTCCTTTGATTAAATAAATTTCATAATTTATTTAATTTCCCTTTACCATTTATGTCTTCTTGATTAATTAAATAAATTTTATTTATTTAATTACGTCACTAATTAAGTCCCCTTCTTCTAAAAAATTAAATAAATTCTTATTTATTTAATTCTGTCCATTTTCCACTATATTTAAATAATTTATTTAATTATTTAATTATTCATTAGCTTTTTCTCCCACTAAAATTAAATAAATTTGATTTATTTAATTTAGCCATTCTCTCGAATTTTGAATTAAAATCATTATTTAATTTCAAAATAATTCTTTTATCACATTCCTCCATAATTAAATAATATCTTTATTATTTAATTACTTACTGGTTACCTGGAGTAAATAAATTTTATTATTTAATTTCTCCAGCAACCTCTTTGTCCGTGCCAGCCTTATCTTCCAATTTAATTCTTGACTTTTGACTTCTCATTTAATTTCGACCGTTGATTGAATTATTTCATAATTCAATCTCCACCCTTCATTCTTACCTGTTGCCCTAATTTTGACCTAACCCTAATGCACATATCAACATTCAATCTTAAGCATTGATCTTAGGGTTCCTGTCATCTTTTCATCCTGGCCACACATTCAAAATTGCAATTTTTATAAAAGGGCAATTTTGACCTCATTTGAAGATCTCTCAGTCTTTAGCTCATTTGACTTCTTGCACTCTTAGTCTATGTCAACTTGCTGTCAACTTAGGGTCATAGTCATTAACAGTCATAGTCATTTTAGCTCACTGTAGGGTTATTTTTATTTTCTGCAAATCCTTCAACACTTGCATAGGGCTTAGTCTTTAGTCATAGTTGCTCATAAATCTGAGGGCTTTGTTATTTATCTGCAAGCTAGGAGGTATAACAGAGGTTAATCATGGAAGGTGGAGACATAGGGTAACACTATCCCTTTTGTCTTCACATCATTTCCTTTGTGCTTTGTTATTTCATAGGAATTTTATTGTTATTGTGCTAACCCCACTTAATAATAATTTAGGATTTTCCCTTGATTACATTGGTGAACCCGACGTTGTTATTTCGGCTTTTCGTACGTTTTTTTTGTTGTTTTCTGTTGTTTTGCAGGTACAAGTACGGATCACCGCAACATTTTTAAAAACAGTGTGACGCATCATATGCGTCGCGACGCACACGCGAACCTTAGAGCTGCAATAGATCTGTCGCAACACAACTGAATAATAGAACGACGCATCCGTGATTACTGAGCCGCATTCGAACCCCAAAAGCCGCATTTGTAATTCGCGACGCATCTGTCTGGTATAACATCTTTCTTTCCAGTTTGAGGGGTTTTATTTTGAATTTTGGGTTGTCCAATCTTATGTTTTTTGCATTCTGTCTTTATTCCTGCATGTTCAATAAGATTAGGTTTTCTGTCACTCATCCTTTCTGGTAGTGGTTTTCTATTTTGGGTAGGGTTTTTTGTTGTTCTGTTGTTTTGCAGGATCGCCGCAAACGTCGCAACGCATCTGATGACATAAACGACACAACTGCCATGACAAGCCGCAACTGACAATTCCAGAGCCGCATATGACATTTCGAGACACATTAGCAGAACCGAACGACGCATCTGACAAACCGAGCCGCATCTGTCTGGTAAGACCGCGCCGCATTTGTCTGGTAAACTTTTCTGTCATTTTTTAGGTTTTAATTACCAAATTTCAGGTCTTTTTCTATGATGGCTATTCCTGTATGTTAACCAGATTAGACATTTTGTGTTACTAATAGTTTCTTGTAGCGTGTGGCGATCCTTTTTCGTGTGTCCAAGACCATCACATACAAGACTACTAACTCAATGTTTGCAGATTCGCATGTCAAAGAAGGAGATAACAAACAGTGTGCTTGTTTATTTCTAGATTAGCAAACTTTGAATTTGGTGCTTTTAAAAAAAGAATCATGTCTTTCATGCTTGAGTGTGCTTGTGGAGTGGTAGGTGAGTATGCTCTCACTTGGTGAAAACCTTGTGATCAAAAAACTAGACCCATTCTTTTTTGTTAATTTACCCTTCACGATTCGGTATATCGGAGTATCCTCTCCCTGTATATCCCGGGTGGAGAAAACAATTTTCACCGACTCTAGAACTTGGGCCCTGCTCGGGTGGGAAAAAGTACTCACACCTCTGTGATGACTCATCAGAAAACCGGGACGAGATGGATCCGAAAGGGGACTCTCGCCACATGGATCACGCCCCACGAATGGAATGCCCAAATTAAACACCTCTTGTCTTAGTGTCCAACCATTCTATTGGCCGTTGCTTGATATAGTGCAGGGTACAGTATCATGCCCGAAGATTACTCACTACTAATCCCCTTGAGTAGAGATAGCAATTCTTGGGATGTCACTACCCAATGAATCCGAATTTGGTGTGCTCGAATGACATTAATGAGCCGTGGAGGGGAGCCAATGCCACCAAATTCTAAGCTATCCACTCTCGAGAAGGAAATGTGTTCATCACCAATCCAGGGTATAACTGGTGGGCTATATCAAGTATACAAACCCAAGGCCTAGTGGCCTTTCTAGGATTGTGCTTATCTCATGTGTGTTTGGTTATCCCTTAAAAGATGCTGTGTTTGTCAAGTGCATTCTGGTTTTGTCATAGTCCAAACAAAACAGTCATCAAACAGATCAAAAACTTCCATCAACATACCACAAAAATCACTTTGAAATTTCAAATCGGTTATATCTCTGGTTTAACCGCTACTGCATTATTCCCAAATGCAACCGCCGGGATAAAACGCAGATTCAAACTTTAAACGCATCTGTAGGCGTCGCGACGCATCTGCTAACCCGAAAGCCGCATCTGTTAAACCGAGACGCATGCGACAGTCAAAAACTCGCAAGTGAAAAACTGAACCGCAGTTGCTTAACCGTGACGCAATTGCCAAACTGAGACGCATCTGCCTGTCAAAATTTTTTCAATTACACAGTTAAAACCAGAGACCTCCAAACTATCAACCATTTGTCAAATTCCGTCATCAGAAGGATTCTGCCAGAAACCCAATTTGAAATTTCTCAAAGTTTGTCCCTTAGCTTGCATTGATCACCTTAGGTTTCATACCTCACCCCATTTAGTATCATACATTTAACATTACGTATCCCTAGGCTCATATCTTGCATACTTAGGAGTAGGCAAATCTTAAGCACCCCTTGGCAAAATCATTGTTTTTGAAATTAGACCCTTTTGGACCAAGTTACCAAACATCCTTTTAGTCATTGTCCTCTTTTGTGAGATCTCTTCCAACTCAAAAGTCTAGTTAGGAAGACTCATTAGTCATCTTGTCACCTTGTCATTAACAACAAAGTCCTCTAGCAGTCCACATCGAAAACAAAGTTCAAGCTTAGAAATGCTTAGATAGCCTCATTTTACATTGCATCCACATTGCATACCTTATTCACAAAAATCCAAAAAATAGTGGTCATTTTAGTCGTCAATTTGAACCTTAGATTTCACCTAGTGTCATACTTGCATTTAGTGGACATCCCCTTTGAGCAAGCTCATTTATGGTCGAAACCAGACTTCAAAAACACAAAAGACAAATGGAAAACTTCATGCAAGATCCCAACAGTCCTCCACATGACTCAAACTGGACCGCGAATGATCCCTTTACCAATCTAGACAATCAGCCTCTAGTGACAACACAATCCTTACCTAACAACTCATTCGAGCGCTACATGCAAAGAGATGAAAACGGTCAACTTCTTCAAGAACACATAGAAGCATTGACACAAGACCCAGAGGCCTACCAGTTGGCTGAAACAATAGCACATCACGACAGGGACAAATTCGTAGCTATGCTCTTGAGTGAAGGAGCTAGGTTACCACCAGGATTTGACATTAACACATTACATGATCCTAATGCCAACAATGTTCACAACATCTCACACAGTGGTCAAGTTCTAAATACTACAAGCAACATCCCTTTTGGCACAATGACATTGCATACCACATCCAACATCCCAAACATCTCCAATACAATAAACGCTACATCTATTGGGGGATCACAATCATCCACAACATCCACAACACTACCCCAATTAAATACAACCACTCTTGGTTCCATGACATCATCGGAAAATCATTCCAATCCTCCTGTTATCCCAACAGCAAATACCACAGGGGCATCATCAAGTCATCACAACTCCCCCTTGACAACTACATCTACTACCATGAACACAACTTCAACAAAAGCATTCAGTAGTAGTTCACAACATCCTTTGGGAGGAGCCACAGGACGTATCTTTATACAAGGACAACAACAAAACGTTAACACGACAACACAGTCAAACGTCACTACCTCCCAAGGTACAACTGCCAATGTGCCCCTTGTGCAAAATCAGCAATTCACACAAAGTGGCCAACTAACTCAACCCATGACATCGTTAGTACATCATAACATTCATGGTCACAACATCCCCCAAATAACGACACGCATAGCTGGGGGACACATTCCAACATACTCATCCAACGTTCACACTCATCAACATGCGCCTAATCACAACTTTCAATACCAACAACACACATCATACGTACCACAACAACCCATACCGCCACAACACACCTATACTCACGCAAGAACACATGGTGTACCAGGCAATCCAACGTATGGACATGTAAATGACCCCACCATAGATGAACTCAAAGTAACAGTGCAGGATATGGCAAAGAAAATGCAAAACATGCTCGTTACAGGCGGGAAATCCGAAATATCATATGACTTGGACGTATACCCATTCGACACAAACTTACGTATGCCCGCATTTCCGCCAGGATATGTGTCCCCCAACTTCACTAAATACAAAGGAAAAACAAATCCCATTGAACATCTTCGTGAATTCACAACTAACTATATGGATATCGCCTACGAACCCACATACCTGATGAGACTCTTTTCCAAAAGTTTGGCGGGTCAAGCCCTTGAATGGTTTTCAACGCAAAAAGATATCCAATCATGGGATGAGCTCAAAAGAAGGTTCCTAAAAAATTACGCATACAATATTGACATGGACACCTCTATCACTAGCTTGTGCAATCTCACACAAGAAGAGTCGGGTGAAACATTTATCCCGTTCTTCCAAAAATGGAGAAGCCTCACTAGTCGATGTCACATTGACATTCCTGAAAGGGAAAAGGTCGACATGTTTGTCCAAACACTTCTAGGGCCCCTCAAATTCGCATTGCAAATACATTGTTGCACAACCTTCACAGAATTAGTGGAAAAGGGGGTCCAAATTGAGAAAGCCCTTATCGCAAAGGGAGAACTGAAGTATGGCTCCAAAAATACAAACACCAACACACCCGCTGACAAAAACAAATATTGGGTCAAGAATAAACATGTCACAAACGATGGTGTTGTAGACGCCAAGACTGCAAGTCCCGTATTGGCTCTGAAAGGGGTACAACAACAAAATAGACCAACAACGACATTGACACCTCCCCCCGATACTCCTTCGAACAGTCAAAATGGTCAAAACCATCAAGGACAATATCGTCAACCAAGACAATTCCCTCGAGGCCGCACATACACCAATTTAGGTGAACCCATTGCAGACGTCCTCAAGAAATGCATTCAACATGGGGTCATCACACTTCCAGAAATAAAACCTTATGACCCCGGACAATTCAAACCAGCATGGTGGGATGACAACGCAATTTGCGAATACCATCGGGTCAAAGGGCATACAACCTCCAACTGTAGACCACTGAAAAACGTAATTCAAGACCTTATTGACAATCGCACTATCGAAGTAGGTGGATCGCAATTCAATTCCAACTCGGATCATACTATACACAAGAATCCACTGCAGGATCATGGTCCCCATAATGCTTCCACTTCAGCTAACTTCACCCGAGCCAAGTACGATTACTCTGGGGGACCAATAATAAATAATGTTAGAACAGATGAGGAATACATCCACACCATCATGATCAAGAGAGCACCACAGTGCAATGCTACTACGCGAAGTGGCAAGGTCACTATACCCGATCCGCCTCCCCCTAGACAAGCCAAGATTATTGTAGGAGGCCCATCTGCTAAGCAATCACAACCAGCTCCATCAGCTAAACAACCAAAACCTGTCTCAACCCCACAACAGGGAAAACCAAAAAGTCAGTTCAATCTCATTGACCAACTAGGAAAGACTCCTGCGCAAATATCTATCCTTGAGCTGCTTCGCATTTCTCCCGCACACAAAGAAATCCTGGATAAAACTCTCTTAGAGTCGTCGGTCCCAAAGGACATCGATGTCAATCAGTTTGAAACTATGGTGGGATATCTCACCTCGCCGCACCATGTCACCTTCTCAGATCAGGATTACTCATCATCAAAAACCAATCACAATGATGCGTTACACATAGAAGTTTTTGTTCACAAGCACAAGGTTAGACGGGTTTTAATAGATGGTGGAGCAGGGTTGAATATATGCTCCCTTAAACTGGTTAAGGCTCTTGGATTCTCTGATGCATGTGTAGACCCAACAAAAAGCATAGTGATCAAAGCATATGATGACGAGGAACGCTCTTCGCGAGGTGTTATCTCTCTCCCTATCAGAGTGGGACCACTCATTGTCGACACAACTTGCCAGGTCCTGGATTTAGAACTACCATATAACATTTTACTTGGTCGTCCATGGATCCACGCTTTGAAAGCCGTTCCGTCAACTTACCACCAATGCCTCAAGTTCCCTTTTGACGGTACAGAAATCACCATATACGGAGACCCCGACCCTTTCCAATATTGTACCAATTTAAGGGGTGTCTCTTAAAACCAAGTACCTATTAACCGGGAAGCACCTGGCTCCTCGTCCAAATACATCGACCCTTCCATGCTCGGGTCATCTTCCACATCCACTCCATCCACGTCGACATATCACAACCCTCCACCAACCCTAAGACTGAATCAACCAATAAAATCTAGGACCTTGGTTGCAGCAAGTTCAAATTAAATACAGCATACAACATAACTACAATACCCACTCCTCCAAAGATATATGGTCAACCATGTTTCAGAATGGAACCACAAGAAACATTCAAAGTTCCACCGAATACAGTTTTCATCAAGTGGGGAGACATGAGTGACGAAGACCTTGCCGACATCACAGGATGGATCTACA
>VDFB02373365.1:240431847-240484484 GCA_007258455.2 Sequoia sempervirens
CGAAGGCCACTGGGATGGCCGACCCCCATGCATACTCTCTAGACGATCGTGCATACTCTGCCGTCCCCATGGGTACATCCTGCTGCTCCCCGAACTGTCTCAGTACACGCTGTGGCAGATACATCTCAATAATCAACGACGTCTGTACTGTCCTGCCAATCATGTATCAATACTGCCTGCAAAAACCGAGATGCTCATCCTCATCATCCCATACCTCACAATCCCTGTAGGGTCTCAAGATGAAGGTCACCATGGTATCAATCCGATGCCGCCACCACCCTGTCTCACCCATACGGGTCTGCTGTAATGCGCCGGCATAGTAGTAGGAGTAAGGCATCCCCGCGGCCAACTGTGGTTTGTCGATAGGAGGGCGGAATATGGCAATACGCTCCCATGCCCAGATCATCATTAGTGTGGTCCCGTAGGAGATACTCTCTCCTCTCCTGTACACAACATCATGCAACTGATGATAAAGTGTCCCCAGCAAACAGGGACCCCATGCATAAACTGTCCTATCTCGTCGCATGCCGACCATGACATCCCCCCAGCCAATCGGAAATCCGTGTCCTCGTCGGTCTGGAACAAAGATGCCACCAATCAGAGTCGCCAGGAATGCATCAAAGCAACTGTAATGCTCCACCAGGAAATCCCAATGGATCTCGTAACCCTCAATGCCGAGTCCGGCACCCTGATCCTGGTAGTACGCCCGGAAGGTCTACTCGCCATGACAGGGATCGTACATGATCCGCTCCCCTCGAATCAGAATCCAGAGAATACGGTAGACGTCCTCCAAGGTAATCGTAGCCTCACCTGTCGGCAGGTGAAAAGAACAGGTCTCTGAATGCCATCTCTCGCACAGCGCCGTCAACAAACCCCAGTTCGCCCGAATGGCGGGCATGAACGCAACATGGAATAAACCGAGTCTCATCAATCGTCGCCGCTCTCGCGGGCCTACCTGATCGCCAAACCGAAAGGTCCTCGGTCTGCTCTCTCTCGTATATATAGGGGCAAGCTGCCTCTGCAAAAAGACAAACACCGCATTAGCACTTTTTGGACAACTATGATCATCACGGAAAATGACTTAGGGCATGAAAGCATTAAAACAAGTTAAAGAAAGAAAACAGGCAAATGCGTCGCAAACATGCAATTGCGTCGCAAAAACACAAATGCGTCGTTCGAAATATCAAATGCATTCCACCAAGTCAAGTACGTCGCTATATTACACTTTCGTCACGAATTTAGGCGATTGCGTCGCCACACTGCGAATGCGGCGCCGTAAGGCATTTGCGACATTCAAATAATCAGTTGCGTCGCATCTTTGCGATTACGGCTTTTGAGGGGTCAAATGCGGTGTGGTTAAGCACTTGCGTCGTACCAACAATCGAATGCGGCACAAACCGGTGGCGCGGCTCGTTTGGTCATTGCACTTGCGTCGCGACGCATCAAATGCGGCGAACGCGAAGTCAATTGCGGCTTACGCGAACGCATATGCGTCGCGGCGCATTCGTTCACTACCCTAGAAAGCATAAAAAATGCGTAAATCGAGAAAATGACAAAGCAAGTTTAGGGTACATACCGCAGGTCCTGAGCCCTCTGGCCGTCTGAAGGTCCTCACGATCTCTCCGCGGTGCTCTGTCACTGGAATCACCATCGTCACTGCTGCGCCTTTTGCTCTGAGCTTTCAAGATTTACAAGGTGAATAGTGAAAGTGAATTGACTTTTACCCCTTTGACCATCTATTTATAGGGTGAAAGTGACATTTTTCAACTGCAGTTAATACTGGAGGCTCATTTCCGCGCCTTTGACCTCCCGTAAGTTGCTTTAAACATGTCAGAATTTGAAACCGACTGCGCCGCTATTTTTCTGACCATCAAATTGATTTATCGGGACCTTTTGCAAATTTTTCTGGCGCCGACCCAAAATTTGAAAATTTCCCGAGGGGGCAAGAATACTCCGTACCTTCACTGGGGCATATTTTTGACTTAATTTTCTTTGTCACAATACGACAAGCGACATTATGACAAAGAGGGGCAAAATGTAGACACCTAAAAATGACCTAGGCCTGCAAGCTTCATTTTTACCACTTTCGTCCTAGCATAATTAAGCTATTTAATTATGTCCTTGGTCCACATTCGACTATTGATTAAATAATTCATAATTATTTAATTAATTCATGTCATTTGTTCCTCCTTGATTATTAAATAAATAAATATTATTTATTTATTTAATACATCACTAATTATCTAAAGTCTTCCTTTGATTAAATAAATTTCATAACTTATTTAATTTCCCTTTACCATTTATGTCTTCTTGATTAATTAAATAAATTTTATTTATTTAATTACGTCACTAATTAAGTCCCCTTCTTCTAAAAAATTAAATAAATTCTTATTTATTTAATTATGTCCATTTTCCACTATAATTAAATAATTTATTTAATTATTTAATTATTCATTAGCTTTTTCTCCCATTAAAATTAAATAAATTTGATTTATTTAATTTAGCCATTCTCTCGAATTTTGAATTAAAATCATTATTTAATTTCAAAATAATTCTTTTATCACATTCCTCCATAATTAAATAATATCTTTATTATTTAATTACTTACTGGTTACCTGGAGTAAATAAATTTTATTATTTAATTTCTCCAGCAACCTCTTTGTCCGTGCCAGCCTTATCTTCCAATTTAATTCTTGACTTTTGACTTCTCATTTAATTTCGACCGTTGATTGAATTATTTCATAATTCAATCTCCACCCTTCATTCTTACCTGTTGCCCTAATTTTGACCTAACCCTAATGCACATATCAACATTCAATCTTAAGCATTGATCTTAGGGTTCCTGTCATCTTTTCATCCTGGCCACACATTCAAAATTGCAATTTTTATAAAAGGGAAATTTTGACCTCATTTGAAGATCTCTCAGTCTTTAGCTCATTTGACTTCTTGCACTCTTAGTCTATGTCAACTTGCTGTCAACTTAGGGTCATAGTCATTAACAGTCATAGTCATTTTAGCTCACTGTAGGGTTATTTTTATTTTCTGCAAATCCTTCAACACTTGCATAGGGCTTAGTCTTTAGTCATAGTTGCTCATAAATATGAGGGCTTTGTTATTTATCTGCAAGCTAGGAGGTATAACAGAGGTTAATCATGGAAGGTGGAGACATAGGGTAACACTATCCCTTTTGTCTTCACATCACTTCCTTTGTGCTTTGTTATTTCATAGGAATTTTATTGTTATTGTGCTAACCCCACTTAATAATAATTTAGGATTTTCCCTTGATTACACTTGAATTTGAATGTTTGGATTAGATCTTGAAACCTACATCACAATGTTACCTCCAAAAACATGCATGATTGCAAAGGACTTTGACATGATGCTTGAGATCTTGAATTATGTAATAAATCTCTGATATATTTGCTCTTAAATTCTCTTGATCGTCAAATTTTCTATGGGAATGCTTGCATGAAAAATCTAGCTTCTTAGATGTTGAAATGATTCAAATAACCTTGTATTTATAGGAATGTATTCTTAATTTCTTGAAATTCAAATATTATAAGCCGACATTGAAATATGGATTTGGGGACCTTAAAATATCACCAAAAAAAATTTATATTTAGTTTCAAAGGTCTAGGGAAGACCCATTTTCCCATGGGAAAATGGGTCCTAGGTCCCTATTCCTAGAACACACATTGCTGAAGGTAAAGTGTTATGTGTTGGCATTAATTATTGTTGGGTTTTCCGTTCAAAAAAATTAATTTATTAGGCTTGTAAATGAATAAAAGGGCTTATTAAGGAATAATTAAGCTCAATTTAATTAAGAGGGCCCAAACAAGTGTGAAAATGTAAAGCGATACATTTTTCAACATGAAATTAAGGCATTATTAAGTCAATTTTAATTAGGAGGGCCCAAACAAGTGTGAAAATGTAAAGCGATACATTTTTCAACATGAAATTAAGGCATTATTAAGTCAATTTTAATTAGGAAGGCCCAAACAAGTGTGAAAATATGAAGGGATACATTTTTCTACACTTCAAGAATAAGACAAGGCTTGTGTGTAATTTTTACTCACAAGTGGAAGGAATTTATTTTGAAGGTACATTTGCACTAGTGGCAAGAATACAAGCTATTAGGATTTTTTTGGATTTTGTAGCACACAAAGATTTCAAAGTGTATTAGATGGATGTGAAGTCTACATTCTTGAATGGCGAATTGGAAGAAGTTTATATTGAACAACCTAAAAAAAATTATTTATCACATAATCCTAATATGGTCTATAGATTAAAGAATGCATTGTATGAACTGAAGCAAGCTCCTAGAGCTTGGTATGCATGATTGTATAGGAAATTGTAGCAACAAGTATTCAATAAAGGTACCATAGATAGTAATCTTTACTTTAAAGTGGAGAAAGATCAAATCTTGATTGTGGTTGTGTATGTTGATGACATAATCTTTGGGGGAAATGAAGCTATGTGCAAGAGATTTACAAAATAGATGCAAAAAGAGTTTGAGATATCTATTTTTAGGGAGATGAATTTATTCCTTAGACTACAAATCAATCAAACAAGAAAATGTATATTCATTTCACAATCAAAGTATGTCAAGGAAATGTTGAAGAAGTTTGTAATTTAAGACTCTAAACTGGTATGTACCCCTATGGTTATTGGTTTCAAGTTGAGCAAGAATGAAGAATCTACTAAGGCTAACCAGAGAAAGTACAAATAAATGGATGGAAGGTTGTTATATATATCTAGCTGCTACTAGATTGGATATCACACATGTAGTTTTTCTTGTGGCTATATTTCAATAAGATCCCAAAGAGTCACATGTTCCAACAATAAAGAGAGTGTTCAGATACTTGAAGGGCACTCTGGAACATGGCTTGTGATATCCAAAGGATATTGATTTCTCTCTGAGTGCTTATACAGATGTAGATTGGGCAGGTTGTGTAGATGATAGAAAAAGTACAAGTGGTGGTGCATTCTTTCTTAGAAATAGATTTGTTTCTTGGCTAAGCAAGAAATAAGATTTGTGTAATTATCTACGATAGAGGAAAAATACATTACTACAACATCATGTTTCACATAGGTGTTGTGGATAAAGCAAACCTTGAAGGATATCAGAGTTGCATATGATGAACCAATTTCTATCTTCTATGATAAATTTTAGAGAATGTAATAATATAGTCAAGGACAAAACATATCTCAATGTGGTATTACTTTTTGAGAGAAAAGGTTGCAGAGAATGAAGTGAAGCTAGAGTATGTGCCTACAAAGGATTAAGTTGGAGATATATTTGAACACTAAGGCTCTTCCTAAGGATACTTTTGAGTATCTATAGGAGAAGTTATGGGTTATTGTCCCTCCTTTGAACTAGATGCATATGGATATGCACAAGTCTAGTGGATTTCAAGATTCATTCCTTGTTCTGGAATGATGTTGGTGGCTACCTCTTAGGGGGAGTAGGTAGTGGCATTATAGGTTATTGCAGTCAGGGGGAGTAAGTGTTTCCATTGCATGGTATGCATGTGTCTTTAATTTGTCAATTGTGTCAAAGGATATGTGTAGTAGTTGTTGGTTGGTGTAGAAAAGTGGAATGTGTAGGTGTACATAGAGAAGGTGTGAAGAAAAATAGTACGGTAAAAAAGAAAAGGAAGTTGTAGAGCTGTAAGAATTAAGAACAACAAAATAACAAATATATGTCAAAGAGTGAGATACAAGTGTGTTTCCCTTTTCTATTGATGTCAAAGTGGGAGAGAGTAAAGTGAAAAAGGAGATGAATTGTGCAATGGTGTGTGTGATGTAAAGTGTGAAAGTGTGAAATGCAATGTGAACTTTAATGTGTTAGACTACTTGAAGTAGTGAGTAGAAGGTGTCTACATTCTTCAAAGAGGCTACAAATGTGTTGGTGATGTTATGGTGGATCTTTCTATTTCCTTGAGATGGATTTCTCATTGTAACATTCTTCTTTCCTCTTTTCTATAATCTGGAAGTGATCCCTTCTTTTCTTTTGGGAAGTGAGCCCTTTGATAGTGAACCTATTGTATTTGGTGTTGCAATTAATTTATATTGTGAGATAATCCTCATCGTATGTTTTCCCTTATTGGGTTTTCCAAATAAATCTAGTGTTCTAATGTGTTTGGATGTGTTTTCATTACTATTTCTCATGTTTACATTCTACTAATGCATGATAAGGGTTTAAGTGGTTGTTAAGGGTTTAAGGACTAATGTAGATCTAAATGTTAAAGAGGGTTTTAATGTTTTAATGTACAATTGATTCACCCCCTCTCAGTTGTCTTGTGCATTCAACAAGTAACACCTCCACACAAAGAAAGAAACTTCCCATGCACCAAAACTCCTCATGTCTAGACCACACACCCACACATAGGTAGAAGGCACATGAAGTAGGGGCATGCAAGCCCTCAGTTGTGCCTCACAGACCTCCCATGTAACAAGAAACACACAACCATCCTCCACAATTTTATTTCCCATTCAAATGTATAGTTTAGATAATTTATCTAACTCTTCTACTCAATTATTTTTCTTTTATCATATTTAGTATGCTTGACTAAAAGGAAGATTCACATGAAAACCAAATTTGTGAAAGATGTAATAATAAAAAAAGTTCATACATTAATATTTTACTATTCATTTTATTCCACTTTACATGCAATTTCTAAGGACTTGTCCTAACCCACTTTTTTTATTGTTTTAATAACATTAAAACTAAATCAATCCTTATACATTTATGAACCCTAAAATTATTTCTTCCCTTCCTAGGTTAAAATCAATCCCCAAATATTTTCCCAATCTTAATTTTTTCTCATATATTTGAACCATATTTTTTAAATTCCATATTTACCCTTAGTTCAAATTAACCCATTCTTAAGTATTTATTATGGGCTAACTCCTACATTAAAATTATTAAAACTATTTTCCTATGTTTAGTATAAAAGGGCATAATCCCTTGTGTCATTTACATCCAGTATCCCCTTGTAACACATAATCCATCTATCATGTAAGCTAATGAATGGATCCTTATCTAATTAAGTCGCATTCAAAATAACTTTAACCCATGTCATAGCATTGGTTTACATTAACATGCTATCATTACAACTCCTCTTTGGCTTGTGAAAGATAAATGATTTTTCCCACTTCATAGTATTATTAGGCCACCAAAATTACTATTTTTCAACATTCAAAAAATTGTGGCAATTATATTGAATAAACAATCAAGAATTTGAGAATGATGTAGACTAATCATTTGTGACATTTTATATGTGGGTTTGAAATTTATTACTTTTAATTATTTGTATCTTTTTGGCTATTTTTTTTAATATTTTTTTTATCTTTTTTACTTTTTCATTTAGTGATATTTCATTATAACATATAGCTTTTATACAAATACAATATTTCAATTTTTTTTGGTAAATATACCTTAGTTCTAATATTTAATGCACATGCTTTTTTGGTAATTTATATTTTAATATTTTAGCTATTATTATTTCTTAATTTCTACTAAGAGAATTCTAGACCTATACTTTGTTGTAACACATTTATCTTTGCATGTATATTGAATTAATGTTTTCATTCAAATGGGGATATCCATATGAAATACAACATTAATTTTTGAAAATTTTCATAAATATTTTTTTTATTTTTCCCTGTGTCTTGAATAGAGGTCATTAATTTTTTTAATGGACCTATGTTGATTATAAGTTTTAATTTATTAAAAGAGCATAATATATTTTAATTTTTAGAAAGTGAACATTGAGGGATACCTATCTATGAAATCTCTTTTTAATATATATTTTATTTTTGAAAAAAACTAATATAAAGGGCTATGTTTCAATGAAATATCATCCTTGGAATACTTTGTTTTATCCCCCAAAAGATGAGATAACCTAGATTTTTCGTAGCGTTTTGATAGGATTCGAGGAGATTGTGTTGAGTGCTTTAGAAAGGAAGTTTAATCTAAGATGAGGGGGGCTTAAAATAAACATAAAACCACCCCTTACATTGATTCCACTATGTATTTTTTAACAAAAAGATAAATTTAATTTTTTTGGGAGGTTGATAGATGGGTGAGACATGCTATTCTATTTAATCTCTTTTAAGAAGTTTTAAAACCTTATGTTATCCTAGACCCCTACATAGTCCTTTTATATTTTGTTCAAAGCTTCAAGTTACCCTCATTATAATAGTTCTTGTTGTATTCATTGGATGGTCTTATCTTTAATTTTATCATAAATCATTGAGAGACTTATCATAAGGAGGAGATCCTCAATTAACCAATGAGTTTTGCCAAAAGTACTAATTTCTTTACTATAGGTATATGATGTATATTGTTTGAAGGTTCATCTTTGTAGTTGAATGTTTCTCCATGGAATGTTTAAATATATATGCATAGAGAATGAATTTGTGGGGGTTGATTTGATGGTATATCTTAACTAGCAAATACATCATTATTTCGATATTAGTAAAAATAAAATAAAATAGAATTTACCCATGTTTATTTATACATGCATACACAATAGAGTTGTTAAGGACTTTTAGATGAACTTATGATGACATAGGTGAATTCTTTTTCATAACTATGACTAAGATCATAATCAGTTTTAGTTCTCATGAAATTTCATTGATTCATTTATCTCCCCTATATTTAACACCAAAATTTCAATATCACTCATATGTAAAAATATTCTTTATCTCTAACTCCAAATAATACATTTATTTTTGTTATTTCATTTTATTGTCACATCAAATTAAATACACATTTTCCATATCTTTGTTTACAATGAGTTTATTTATTATTGGTTTATTACATGTACAACTACATTTATTTAATAATGATGATTTATTTCAACAAATTGACTTCCATCTTGGTATATTTTTTCAGTTACACATTTTAAAAGATACAATATAAGTATTATTATTTTTATACATACAAATTATTCAATATATAAAATAATAGATTATTTTTTTTAATGTGAAATTAACTATGCTATATATAAGAATCTTGTACGCATAAAGTTTGTATTATATATTGTACACAATGATTTTTTATTTAATCATATTTGTTAACAAATATGATCAAATAGACATCTAAAATGTTCCATAGATATTGTCCTAAATTTTGGCTCCAACTATCTTACTAATTTAACAAAGGGCCATAAAGTATATGAGAATTGGATGACAAGTGATTAAGGTGAAAAAGTGTAAAGGAAGATCAAAATGATAAGACATAATTATAAATTAAAAAAAACTTAATGTGAAAAATTAATCTTTATTATAGAAGAGCCTCGTACACATAAAATTTGTATTATCTAATCCAATATAATAAATATTTATTTAATAATTTTTATTAATTACAAAATTAAAAAATAAATATTGCTTATATTTTGAATCAGTCTACCTTAATTAAATATCTAATCCAATATAATAAATATTTATTTAATGATGATTATTAATTACAAAATTAAAAAGTAAATATTGTTTATATTTTGAATCAGTCTACTTTAATAATTTAATAAAAGTCCACCAAAGATATTGAAAATTTGAATGGTAAATAGACATTTTTATTTAGACTGCGGGAATCGGTACCATGGGGACGGTGGGGAGACTAGACCTCGTGATCTCTTCCCTACAATAAGATACTTTAACCAATTGGATTCGACCCACTGTCCCAATTGTAAATAAACATTGAAAACTAAATAAATATTGAAAATTAGATAGTTAATGACTTAGTTGAAAGAGTATTATGAAAGGCCAAAATGATAAGTAAACAATAGAGTGAATTATTAAACATATAAAATCCAGGGAGAGAGAGATGGAATCATGAATAAGTTAAGTTAGTGAATTATTTCTCAGAAAGATTGGATGTTTATTCTAACGAGGCAAAGATGGACAAAAGCTCATTCCTTTAATGTTCACTTTGGGTCATAGCTTTCTAAAAGGAATTGCACTAACATGAAAAAAAAGGAAACAATAAACAAAGTAATATATGTTTAAAGTAGCTGGATATGGCTCTTTAATAAGGAAGACAACCAATGTTTACAGTGAACACACAGTAGCATTGGATACTGACCTTGGTGTTGGATTGGATATGGCTCTTTATTTATTCTAGAAAATCTTTATTACTCAAGGATCCAATGTCTCTGTCTGAATATAGAAAAGAGCTATCTCTGTGCATTGGAAAGAACTCACATTGTATCTCTTGGCTGTTGGGTCAGTACTTACAATTTGAAATTATTCCCAGTTTTCTTTAGACATGTACACATATTTTCCATTGGTTATCAAATTTTGTTTTAATTAAAATTCAAATCAAAACTCACAGTCTGGAGTTTTTTTTGTTTGATAACAAATTTTTTGAGAAAAACTGTGTTACATATATTTATATCAATGCTTTTTTAGTATATTTTATTATTTCTTATCAGAATCATGTTAATTTTTTTAAGATCAGTTAGTAGTCAATCTAGGATATCTCTGTTGTGGGGTGATCTACCACTAAACTATCAGCTCTATTGACTTCTGAACCATTTTCAATTCAAGTATGACTCATTTTCCATCAATCTAAATCACAGCTGAGAAACATAAACCGTCTAGATTTCAGCTTAGGGAAAAAACTCTGGGTAAAAAACTCTCTGGGTTTTATTTGGCGATTCCTCATGAGAATCTAAATCACAGCTCAGGGACAGAGACTGTCTCAAGTTCATTTGGTTTGGTAAGTAAAGTACTGGGAAAAAAAACTGAGTTTTAACTATATCAACGTTTCTCGCTCTATTTGTTAAAATTTTGATGATAAATCACAGATTCTGATCAAAATCATTAATAGAAGCAAAATTAAAAACAAAATTTTCCACAACTATTTACTATAATTACAGTGGATTGTAAAAATCTAATCTACTTGGTTTTAAAAAAGGCATTCATAACCTTGATTTACAAAGCCCTAATGTGAGAGAAATCATCTCATGAACGAAGCCATCTGTAAACCAAATTTATCTCAGATGTGGAGATCTCCAAAGTAATAGCCATTTCTTAACAAGTAATTTGCTTACATCAACCATGGCTAATGTACAATTTGACAGAAACCAATGCCGCAACTGAACAGAGTCAATTAGAAGACTGGCATTTATTTATCTAGAATACCATGAAAAACAACCGGATCGGAACTTATTCTGCAGGATACAATTGCAGTCCAAGTTCCAAGCGTGTGTGTACCTTAGAACGTATGGGAAATTGCTGATCTGATACATCCTTACTGATTATATCATCTTCAAACATCCTCCTCTGAGAAGATGAAATTTTACTGTGAGTGTTGAAGTGAGAGGCACGAGCGGCTTCAGCAGCTGCCGACTGTATGTCTCGCGGATCCAGCGATGAAGGGCGAGGAAGGGTGTTCACCATCTCAGGAAAGTTAAGCAGAGCAGAAGTTCCTTTGAGGCTGAGCGCCGCCACGTCGTGGGCTCGAGCCGCCATTTGTGGAGTGTCGTATGTGCCCAGCCATATCCTTCGTTTGTTCTTTGGTTGCCGAATTTCAGACACCCATTTTCCCCAGCTTCTTCGGCGAACTCCTCTGTACGTCTTACACTCAGTGCCTACTTCTTCCTCTGCTCCACTTTTGTTCATATCAAATTCCTCCATTTCCTTCGTTTAAAATGCCCAGTTGCGCCTCCCACTTGCTCATATAATTTACATCACAGACCATCAGTTTCACAGGAGCAATCCTGTGGGAAAAAATTCAAACCCCTCGTGAACTAAAAATAATATTATACTCTACCCGTGTGTTGCAATGTCAAATATTACAACTGTATCCTACTCTAGTGGAGTAAACTAAACTACCCTTTGCCACATTTTCTATTGTCAACCACAAGTCAATTGATTGCCGGCGTACATTTAGCTGCAGATAAGTTCAGCCATTGGTTTCTGCACTGCATACACTTCTGAAATGTCTGACATTGTTATATTCTAAGCAAAACATTTACATTGAATTAGTGGGATTAGGTTGTCATGACTATGGTAGGTAATTGTTCGGTGCGGACATTGGGGAATTTCTTAAAATATTAGAAAATACACCGATAGATGCAATGCGATTGTGCTTTATATTTGCATGTCAATCGGTATGCGATGCAGAAGACGGTAGCATCATTTTAGTATTTTTTTTTTATATTGGATTAAACTTTAAATATTATAAATCGGTAGATGTAGTTGTTTATGATAGCAAATTAATAGCAGTTCAAGGTGATAGTAGTTTAAAAGAGGGTGAATATATCAATATTTAATAGAGTAAAAGATATGGAATTTTAAATATTATAATAAAGTATAATAGAATTATAATTGAAAGGGTATTAGGAGAAATGATTCAACAGTTGTCTATGTATCAATAACTAGTTATCTTTTGGACACTTATCTTCCTAATTAATAATTTTACAAATAATCAATACATGAAAATTAAAAGACAACTAAAATATCCCACATGTACTAATAGTCGCTCACTTGTGCATGTGTAGTTAAAGCTTGAACATTTAATTAGAGGGGTTGTGCATCTTTTTTTGTGACCATAGCACATAGATACTGTGGTATTTGTGCATAGATATTGGTCGAAACATTTATTAGAGGAATATGTATAATAATAGTTGTGCAATTTTTTTTGGTGGTTGTAGTGTGTGGTTACTGGAGCATTTATGAGTAGGTATCAAGCAACACCTCCAAATGACCACTTTTGGACCTTTGTGCACATAATGATTCATCCCATATTTTTCGTAACTACCCAAAAGCTAAAATAATAGCTTTAAGCTCTAAAGTCACATACAAAGAAACCCAAAAAAAAATCGTAAAAATCTGATGTATCGTTTAGGATCTTAGGGTTCATAAGGTTAGGGTGGGTGACCACTAGGTCCTTTCCTCTAATCTATGAGTCTTGAAGAAAAGTGAGAAGGACCTTATTATCCCAATGCACCATGTCTCAAGGATTACAATTTGAAGCAAACTGAAATGAAAGTGAACTAGCTACTTCAAAGTGTTGGGATTAAGGTGTCATTTACCTTGCGATACGATGTATAATTCATGTATCTCTAACATACTTGGAAAGTGTTCTTTGATGCTTAGAGTGGAATCAAAAATTAATTTTTAATTTAGTTTCCTTTGAAATTTTGACATTAGTTGTCATATGCATTCATGAAGAAGGTGAAGCACAATGATGCTAGTTATGGACCTTGACCTTTGAGAATCTTGTATAACAACACCAAGCACCCATGAGTTGGCCACTTCATTTTGTAGTGCTATACTTGGGGATATGAGGAGTCTAAGGTTATGAAGCCTAAGATTACTTTTCCATTACATTTTATATTTTGGGGGCCCATTGATACTATGCTCATGTGTTGTCCATGTGAAGTCATTATTATATTTAATTATTCTCAAAATATGCTCTCCAAGGTGGGCATGGGGTTTGCGCTTGATTCCATGGTTTTGTCATATTTTTGTGCCTATATATTGAGAGTATGAGATGGTGATTTTGGATAAGATTGTTTACGCATATGTAGGTATTGTTAAAGTGTTGTTAGAGTGAAGAGAGTGTTAGTGTGTGGATGTATCTCACCATTGACTATTAATACATACTTGCTCTCTTTCTTGTGTGGAGCTTTTCCCAAAAGGTTTTATCTAGATAAATCCTATGTTGACATGGTTTACTCATTTATTTCTCAATGTTGAAATATGCAATCAAATAATTTAACCTTATGGTAATCCCTACTTAAGAAATAGATTGTATATTTGCATACACTTGTAGAAGTTATTCTTGTAGTATTTTCACTTTATTTCTTAACACAAAGGTGTATCTCTATTTGTATCCCCTAGGCATATTCCATTTAGTGTATGATAGATCCCCTAGGTGTACGTGCTGATAATCTCAAGTTCCCCTTTTTTCTTGAGATGAATATAACGAAGCCAATAAATAGTAGGCCATTTTTCCCACACAAAGCCTCAAATAAGTTGATTTAGTTGGTTATAGAATCTCTTATAAGGTATCCATCAAGAATAAATGAAAGTGTGGCTTGTGAATAGGATTCAATAGTGACTTAAACTCATCTATACATCGAAAAAAATATTATTTGACCTTATTTAAATAGATCATATACATCTTTTAATGAAAGAGCAATCCCCAAAGGGATCCCAAGATATGTAGTAATTTGGTTCCATGCCTTAATTCTTTCTCTTCCTTTAGAATCCAAGATCTAGAAAGGATTGCAATGACTGATCAAGAAATTAGTCCTCTACATCACTAATTGGAATATGCATGTCATATAGGAGAGATTTGGAATATCTCACATATTGGACACAAACTTAGCTAATTTTTGAATAAATAGCATATTATTGTCAATAAAATGTGAGTGAAGGGCTTTAGCATTTTTTAAAAGGGAGATGCAAAAACAAAATTGATATAAAGAACATGCCAGAAGAGATGCCTAGAGCATCAATAATAGAAACATAAAGGATTGGGGTAAGATGATAGGCTTGGTGAATGCAATTTTCAAGTTATGATTTACTAATTATTGTATAGTGTAGGGATTTATCTATTTTTATTATATGGATTGAAACTTTATATGTGAAGGTATATATATATATATGTATATGTATATATATATATTCCTTCTCAAACCCATACACAAAAATACACATAAGAGAAGTTGTAGAGACAAATATCAAAAAAATATATTTAAAAATATAATTTATCAATGTGCCATATAGTTGGTTGTAATTTCCACTTGCATTCATAATCAAAATTTTTTTAATAAATGCCCAATAATTTATATGACATGCATTTGGAAACTCTTTGTTAATATAAGTTGGTTGGTAAGAAGGTCCCTGATATTATAGTTGATGATAATGCTAAGGAAGCAGAGGAGTATGTTGATGGTCCTAACACGTTTCCTAAATTCAATATTATGCTCAATGAACTGGAGGATTCCACCCCCAAAAAAGAGAATAAGGAGGAAAAATGCTCCAATTGTGAGAAGACAAGTTCCTAATACTATATGGCTCTTATGAATAGGGTTGAAAATTTGGAGAAGAAGGTCAATAGCCTTTCCTATTTCACACTCAAAGTCATTCACCATTTTGTTGGTACTCTCACCTCTCTGCTACAAAATGAGATAAAGAACCATGACAAAACAATGGACCCCAACTCTAGCCACTAGAAGAAAGATGTCTTCAAGCTCATCATGAAGGAATGGGAAGATATTCTAAAGTAGGGTGTCCTTTTTGTTAGTTTTATTTTTTATTTTTACTATGTTGTAATTTTTTTGTCTGTTCATTTCACTGGTCTGTTTATGGCCTGTGACCTTCGTTTTCTTTTTTATTTATACTCTCTACACTTGGGGCCTTTGTGTATGGGTACAACATCCTACAAATGTTGCTTATCTTATAAAAAAAATGAATTTATGTGATGCATGAGCATCCAAGGTGTAAGAGCAATCTTTCATTGACCAAAACAAGATTTGTGTTGTTTCTTTTCAATAAGGGTTGAATTGGCTTGAGTTTGTTGAGTATGGAGGTCTGCAGGAGTTCGAGCTTAGGATGCAAAGATATCTCTTATCACTTGCCAAAGAGTTGTCAAGGTCGAGTGTCACATTTTGGTGTTAAGGCTTGCAACTTAACTTAGTTGCTAACAAATGTAAGATGCACAGTGACATCATCCGATGATCTTGTTTGCTTGTTGACATTTATGAAGTTGGTGTGCTCATATTGGTGAGATATAGCATTATCGATAGGACATGAATGTAAGTCCCCTCGAAATCTCGATGAAGCATTTCATCAAAGAGATAGACACATATTGACATGAAAAAATAATGAGTCCCTTCGATATTCTGATAGCACCTCATCGGAGAGAAGGGAGAATATCAGCAAGATGAAATGATGAGTCTCTTTGAAATTATGATGGAACTTCATTGACAAGACCACCATATCGAAAGGAGTCACTTGGGAGTTCCTTTGATGGAGCAATAGGCGTATCAAGGTAACATGGAGATTTTGAAGAGACCTTGTTTCATGTCTCTCCAGCATAGTGATAGTGAAGTGCAAAGGCTAAGTTTTAATTCCAGTCACGGTGCAGATCACTTGAGTCAAAATTTGCATGAAATGATGGTGCAAAAATGGTGTAACCATCCCTATGACACTAATGTTGCAGGGAAGTGAATGGTGGCACGAAGACAAACATGACCACTAGACTTTAATATAATTCTGACAAGAAGAAAGGAGGAAAATGCATGGAATGAGGGAAGAAATCCTAGGTCGTGGATGCTCAAGAAAGGAAGAAAATTACTGGGAATTAGGGAGGATAGTCATTATGAGGATCAAAGAATATTTTTGGTTGGAAGGCATGTAGGTTGAAGGAGAGTTAGCTCTGATTTGAAGTTTGGTAGAATTTGAAGTCAAGAAGGCCCATTTGAGGGTGAATGCAACATTGTAATGTCATTTTGTTTGCAATAATAAAAGAAGGCAAAGCTTCTCTCTCACATTCTCATTAAGTGTTTCTTTTTTATTGTTGTGAGTCCAAGATTTATAAGGGGAGTTCCCTACATTAGTGGTATCAAAGAAAGTTGATCTTGAGTGTGTAACAGACCATCGAAGAGAGGTAGTTGCACTAGGATTATGTTGTGGGTGTTGAAAAGAAAAATGGATGGGAGAGGAGCTCATCATGGTAGAGGTAGAGGAAGAAGAAGAGGAGACAATTTGGAGATAATTTTGTAAGAGATGATGATTTTAGAGCCTTGAGAAGGCAGGTTGAAACACTACAAAATGAGATAAGGAGAGGATTTGGAAGAATGAGAAACCCATGAAGTGATAATGAAGAAGAAAGCATAGAGAATGATAGTTTGGATACTAAATAGAGAGAAGAAGTTGCAACAGTTGCAAGGGATCCATTGTTGAGAGTTTTAACAAAAATGGGAAAGAGACCAAAAATGGTGGTACCTACATTTAGTGGAAGTACAAATCAAGAGGAATTGGTAGATTGGCTTAATGAGATGGAAGAGCATTTTGAATTTGATGAGGTAGAAGACCCTGATAAAGTGAGATTTTCCAAGACACAGCTGAAAGGACATGCCTCAATATGGTGGAGAGAGGTTCAATTAGAAAGGGGAAGAAGAGGAAAAGATAAAATTACCAAATTGGAAAAAATGGTAGAGAAAATGACATGACAATTCATTCCAATAAACTATGAGCTAGAATTTCTTAAAAAAATTCAAAGCTTGAAGCAAGGAAGCAAGATAGTAAAGGAGTACACAAAAGAGTTTGATAGAATACTTGTTAGAACTAGACATTCTAAGGCAACAAGGAGAAGGTTGCAAGATACCTTAATGGTTTGAGGTCAAGTATACAAGAGGAGATGGCACTGACCTTAGAGTTGGGACAATAGAAGATGCTTATCAAATATCATTGAAGATAGAAGAAAGGATGAAAAATAGGTTTGAGAATAAACAAAAGGGAAAGGATAGAACTTATGTGCAACAAAAGGAGGATGAACAACATATTAGAGACATCAAGGACAAGGAGGATGGAAGATGTGAAAGCTCAATCAAGTCCCGTGATCAAAATTTTAGAGGAAGAGGAAGATCAAGTAGGGGATTTGAAAGAGGAAATTACAAAATAACTTGTTTTAGATGTGGGGAAGAGGGTCACAAAGCATATGACTATCCTCATGAAGAGGAAAGACTAATGAGAAGAATTGAAAATCAGAATAGAGTAGCAAACATAAATGAAGAAGATGCACATTCAACACATTCTGAAGAAGTAGAAGATGGTGAAGCCTTGGTGATGTGAAGAATTGTGGTGAATGAAAATAGTGAACCTATTCAAAGGGTGTGTGCAAGAAGTTGAGTCCACTTTTTGGCCAAAAAGTGAGTGTTTTCCTTGATTTTCAAAATTTGTCACATTTGACCTTAAAATTTGAAGCACTTAGATATGGAATCTTAAAAAAAGTCAGTAATCATAAAATGTAGTACTCGGAGTTTAGTTTCCAAATATGTAATTTATAGGTGTTTCGAAAAGCCACTATTTAAAAGTCACCTTTTTTACCATACCATGCACATGTATGACATCAATATTTTGACCAAAATTATCATATTTTTCTAAATCCTTTTGGGAAAAGATTTGTGACTCATTGAAGCACGTTTTCAATATTTTTTTATAATTTTTAATTGAATTTTTTTTTTTTGTTAAATTTTTATTAGCCATATTTGTCATTTTGAAAAATCGCTGTGTATGACACACATAAGATGACCTAAACTTATCATTTTTTTATTTTTATTTTTAAATTGAAAAGAATTGTCTGGAGTACATTTTGGTGCAATTCATTTTACAAAAAAATATTTTAATAAAAAGTTATTAAATACTAAAAACCTGATAATTCAAGTTTATGGACTAGTTTCATTAGATATTAATTGAAAAATAGAAAAAATAATCAAATTGTAAAAAAATTACATATTTCAAATCTGCACTATCTCATCTATAATGGGTTTTAATTTTGTAATTTTTTTTGACAAAATAGGTCTTCAAACATATGTCCAAAGTTACTATTTTCCTATGACATTATCATGACCTTCAAGTTGCAGGTCAAACCAAGTCCAAAGCTTAGGTTCAGGTCCCCAAGCCATTTCCCAAACCAAAAAACAAGCCAAAAACTCGACCAAAAATTCATATTTTAAAAAACGAGATCCCATTTCATAAATAAACATTTTTTTATGGTTCTATGAAACGAGATCCCATTTTGAAAATTACTAAAAATGGAAAGTTTTCAAAACAGGATAAATTTTTCAAAAATTGACAGTTTCCAAAAAATAGAAAATTTTCAAAAGGGGATCCCGCTTTGAAAACTTGCCATTTTTGAAAATTTTGAAAAATAAAATGGATCCAAAATTTTCCTAAATGGGATCCCATTTTGAAAAATGGGATCCCTTTTTTAAATTTAGGCTCGGGATCCCAAAGCTAAATGGGATCCCATTTTTTGCAAGTCGATTTCATTTTTTTTCCTAAGGGAAAAACTTCCACATTTTGTGGACTCGTCTTCTTGCATTTACCCCAAAGGAGATGCTTGTTTAGGACAAGATGCAAATGCAAGGGTAAATTTTGTAATGTCATTATTGATGGTAGTAGTATTGATAATCTTATTTCTACAGAGATGGTTGAGAAGTTGCAGTTAGAGAGAAAGAGGCACCCGCATCTATACAAGATCTCATGGTTGCAGGATGATCACAGGGTGTTGGTAAATGAACAATGTGAGGTAAGATTTAAGATTGGAAGTTATTATGATGAAGTATCGTGTGATGTTATGAAAATGGATGTTTGTCATTTGTTGTTGGGTAGACCATGGTAGTTTGATAAGAAAGCAGTGCATGATGGATGTGCAAACACTTATAGTTTGACAAAGGATGGAGTTTATTATAACTTGAAACCATTGGATGAGAGAGTAGGTAAGCTATATAGCATGGTTGGAATTTTTTTGGTTAATGATTTAAAAAAGTTAGAGAAAAAGGATGAAGGTGAGGAGGATGATTTGTTAATGCAATTTGAAGCAATCAAAAGAGAGTGGAATGAGAAATCAGCTAACACAAAGGTTGCAGCCAAAGCTAATGAGGTAATTTTAGATTTTTATGCTTTTTATGATGCGAATAAGGATGTATTTGTAGCAGTAGATGTGTTGGAGATGGGCGAGGGTGATGAAAAAGATGTGAATGTGAAGTTGGAGTTTACTGATGATTCCTTGTTTAAGAATGATGAAGGTGAAGATTTCCTGATATAAGAACTTGATTACTTATTGCAAAAGGTGGATGATGAGTCACAAGATTATTATTATAACATTTTTTTGGGTGTAGAAAATTAGTTTGCAGTAGTAGAGTGTCTTTCTAAAGGTACCAATAGAGTGACAAGTTGCATTGAAGATAAGACAAAAGAAGAAGAAGAATGTATAGCAACAAGAAAGGTAATACAAGACACATGTTGTGTTGAAGATAGTATGAATACCATTGATATGTTTCATTTTGATAAAGCACATTGGTGGGAGGTAGTGTTTGATAATTTATATTTCATGGGGATGAGGAAAAGAGGAAAGATGAAAAGAAATACTAATGTGTAGGTGCAAGATGAGAGGAACAAAAAATCTCTAGTGAACAAGGAGAAGAGGTGGATCTAAGATAGACACAAAGTATACACATGTTTATGAGTTTCACTCATGAAATATTTATTTTCTAACCTGGGTGTTTGATGTAGGAGCATCCAAGGTGTAAGAGAAATCTTGCATTGACCAAAAAAATATTTGTGTTGTTTCTTTTCAATAAGGGCTAAATTATCTTGAGTTTGTTGAGTATGGAGGTCTGCAGGAGTTCAGGATTAGGATGCAAAGATATCTCTTATCAATTGCCAAAGAGTTGTAAAGGTCGAGTGTCATGTTTTAGTGTTAAGGCTTGCACCTTAACTTAGTTGCTAACATATGTAAGATGCACAACGACATCATATGATGATCTTGTGTGCTTGCTGGCATTTGTGAAGTTGGCATGCTCATATTGGTGAGACATAGCATTATCAACAGGACAACAATGTAAGTCCCTTTGAAATCCTGATGAAGCATTTCATTGAAGAGACATACACATATCAACATGACATAAGGGTATGTGCAAGATCATGGTGGGCCAAAAAGTGGCAATGAGGAAAAAAACATGTCTTTCATTGACCCAAAAATGCGAAAATACTGTGTTGACTTTTTTTAGGCTTGGGTGTCAGTACACACCACCAAAGCAAACACCAATCCTAGTTTTCCATATCAAATATCCGATTCAAATTGGATATCTGATCCAAATCGGATATTTGATTTGTAAAAAGCATATATATACAAAATTTGTCACTGTTTTAAAGTCATTTGATAGTCAACAAGCCGCTGGCGCATAGTGAGGAGGTTCTTCGCATAATGGATATCTGATTTTGCCAATATCCGATTTGAAAAGGTAAGAATTTTGATTTTTATTTGCTTTGATTCACTTTTGAATTAGATTTGGATAATTTCAAATAGTTTTTTGTGGATTTTTTTTAAAAATAGGGTTTTTTATTTAATTTTTATGAAAAATTTTGAGTTTAGAATGGATTTTGATAAAAAATGAATGTTTTTTGGATTTTTTTTCAAAATATGATTTTTGATTGAACTTTTATGAAAAAATTGAATTTAGAATGGATTTTGATTAAAAAAAATGAATGTTTTTTTGTTGATTGTTTTTCAAAATAGGGTTTTTGATTGAATTTTTATGAAACAATTGAGTTTAGAATGGATTTTGATAAAAAAAAATGAATTTTTTTTATGGATTTTGATTTAAAAATAGTGTTGCTTATGTATTTGTATTAAAAATTAGAGAATTTTATAGATTTTTGTTAAAATGTAGGGTTGTTTTTGGATTTTTTTTAAAAACTAGGGTATTTTTATAATATTTTCATTTATATTGTCTAATTTTAATTAGATTAATTATTTTTTTTATCTTTAATCAAGCATTATTGCTGCTGAGAATGAGAATGCACAAATTCCAGCAGTTGAGAATGAAAATCCACCAGCTAAGAATCAAAATGCAGAAATGCCAAATGCTCCACCACCTCTGTAGCCATCAATTGAAGAATTAATTCATGAAAAATTGGAGCAATTGAGGGGCATTTGTGATGTTTATAAGAAAATCCCTCAATTATCTCGTATGTCAACCACATTGACAAGAATAATTACAAATGTAGAAACCCTCTCCACCCAACATAATGCCTTTCATTCATGGCGAGAAACCATGAGGGAATATTATGCATGTGGATTGTCTTATGATGATGTGAAAAATCTCCAAATAACAAAAGCCCAAATAGCCTCTTTATTTATTAACCCCAACACTGGTTTGCCAGTTAATGTTAACAAACCAGAACTTTCTATAAAATGGTGCACACATAGGGGCATAGTAGATAACTTTTGGGATCGTTGGTGTATGGTTTTTGATAAACCATCCAACAATAATTTTGATGTACCTTTTTACTTTATTAAAAAATTATATGCTAAGTTTTTGTTAGGGCATCATGTCAATTACTTTGACATTAAGCGCTTCCAAAGCATTGGTAGAGGTATGCCCCAAGATAGGCCAGGGGTAGCTAGAGTAGTCAGGCCATTCAATACAACATCCAGATATTACAGAGGATGCAACCACACAAACTATCTAGGCCATTCACTCTTTGAGTGGTCTTTTGGTTTCCCATGCTTCTTCAGTAGCTCAGCCACATTCTGGTGATCTTGGCGATGGATCCAGTGTTGCTGCATCATCCTCCTTAGGTCCACATATTTGTGTGCCACATATTTGCAATAAGTGTTAGCAGATATGCTTGGGTCCTATTATACAACCCCCTGAGCATCCATTAGACACTTCTGATTATGACATCCAGGATGTGGAGATTATAGCAGATCACACGTAGGGGAGTGGACCATAACCTACAGAGTCCTCTCCTACTAGAGAGGTGGACATTGAAATAGTTACATAGACATAGGTAACATTTAAGGTGTAAATTCATAAATTGCATTTTTTTAAAAATGAATATTAATAAGAGATAGTATCAAGTACTAATATTTTTTTACATGGTCTATTTAACAGTTAATGTCTGAGGAGGAGCTCACATGGGTGACTGATAGCACCCTCAGGACCATTTCATTTGGCCTCAAGATGCACACAATATTTATTTTCGCACTCACTCATTTACATTTTTTTACTGTATACTTGCTTGTCATTTGAATTGTCATCAATGAAATTATATATTAACTTATATGTTTATCTTATTCTCTACTTGTAGGAAACACCTAGTGCGAGCAAGGTGCGATGCTCTCCAGACTATGTAGGCACAATTTTAGATAAGGGAAAGGTAATTGAACTAAAATTTGATTGAATTAAGATTTATAAGATCTTTTAGTGATTATACATACATTGACATAGATTCATAGTTTCATATGTACTTGTCATTTTTATGTACAGGCGGTTGTGAGCTATACATCATTGTTGATAAGTGCCACAACACCTGAAGGAGTAGGTATTTGAACACCTGGAGGAGGAGGTGTTGAAACACCTCAAGGAGGAGGTGTCGAAACACCTAAAGGAGATATAAAAAAAGATCAGCCTAAAGAGGTATGTGTTTATTTTATTTTGTGCTTGGTAAATATGTTCTTATTACTGACAATTCTATGCTAACTTGGATCAATTTCATGTTTTTGTTCACATATATAGATTGACATTACAAAAGTTGGTTTGGTTAGTTCTTTGAGAGGGGTATATTGTAGGACTCCCGACCCTTCGAAGATAAGTATATTTCAGGTAATCAAGATTTCAATTTTAGAGTTCAATTATAATTCAATGTGTATTGATTTTTATGTTAATTATTCAATTTTAAATTATATAGTATAAGTAGACTCAATTGTGGTTTGACTTTTTCTTGTGTAGCTACTTTCAGAGCCAACAAGTGCTTCAAAGAGGCTCCATTTTGATGATCCACCAGTAGTTTAGGATGAGATAGACATTTTGGCATGTAAATTTTGAATAGATACCGAGATGGCATATACCACATATTGTAAAACGTTGTTTGAGTTGGCGTTGATGCCATTTTTGTATATGGAAATACACTTGATTATTGGATAATTTGATATATAGAAGTTGACAATCGAAATTTACTTTCCTCCTCATGTGCATGATTAAATTCTTTGAAAATTTAATCAAGTGAGCAATGGTTAAATATCAATGTACAATAGCATAAAAAGAATGGTTAAATATTATGTAGTTTATATTCATATTGTTGATTACATTGCATTGCACATCTTTCAAACTCAAAGCATTACTTCACATTGCATAAGTAACAACTAGATGCTAATAGATGAAAAAATTTCAATAACAATATAGTTTTTACAAAGCCAATCTAAGCAGTTATGCAATTACTTCAAATTACATAACTAATAACTAGGAGAAGCTATCAATTGCATTAGCTTGTCATGGAATTCTATGAGACCACATTTCTTTGAGGAAACTTGGCACAAAACTCACAAAAAATGAAGAGAAAGCACTCAAACAAACATTAAAGGGGTTTCAGGCCTGCTTCCCCCTCATTCCACATGCTATGCAGCAATTTATTTGTAGTGTAGGGGATGAATAATGGAGAAAACATGTAAAAATAATATATATAGCCTAGAAGCATGAATTACGATTAGAATATCACATAACATCATATAAACAAAAAAACCACTATAAACTTGAATGTCATTTAAAACATGCATGATAATATTCATCGTTGAAACTTGAATTGTGGTAGCTTAATATATAGAGTCGATTGATGCCAGGGTTCAATTTGTATGATATTGAAAAAATAAGCCAATTGAGTAGAGTTATTAGCATTCTTCAAAAATCATAAGAATTCTTTTAGTACACTATCCATTTTGACGTCTTCTTGTAGTCTCAAACATTATTTTGTATCACTGTTACATTGGTCTTAGTTCAATGATGCTGAACAATTTTAGAAAAAAGAAAGTTATGTCACGGTCCGTATTCAATCCAACAAGCAAAAGTGAAAGCTTAACCTCTTGGAATGAAAATTCTTGTTTGCAAAACAAATGAATAAGAATGAGGTAGTTAAGGTGTTTGAAGTTATTTAGAGGTCACTTTTAGGGTGCAAGGCTTAAAATTTCATTTTAAATGCACTCAAACAAACTTTAAAGGGATCTTAGGCCTACTGTCCCCTCATTCCACACACTATGTAGCAATTTACTTGCAATGTAGGGGCCAAACAATGGAGAAAACATGTAAAAATAATATATATATATATATATATATATATATATACAGCCTAGAAGCATGAATTGTGATTAGAATATCACATATCATATAAACAAAAAAAACACTATAAACTTGAATGTCATTTAAAACATGCATGATAAATATTCATCATTGAAACTTGAATTGCGATAACTTGATATACAGATTCGATTGATGCCAAGGTTCAATTTGTATGATATTGAAACAATAAGCCAACTGAGTAGAGTTATCAGCATTCTTCAAAAATCATAAGAATTCTTTTAGTACACTAGCCATTTTGACGTCTTCTTGCAGTCTCAAAAGTTATTTTGTATCATTGTTACATTGGTCTTAGTTCAATGATGCTGAACAATTTTAGAAAAAAGAAAGTTGTGTCATGGTCCGCATTCAAACCAACAAGCAAAAATGAAAGCTCAGCCTCTTGGAATGAAAATTCTTGTTTGCAAAACAAATGAATAAGAATGAGGTAGTTAAGGTTTTTGAAGTTATTTAGAAGTCACTTTTAGGGTGCAAGGCTTAAAAGTTCATTTTAAATGCACTCAAACAAACTTTAAAGGGATCTCAGGCCTGTTTCCCCCTCATTCCATGCGCTATGCAGCAATTTACTTGCAATGTAGGGGCCAAAAAAATGGAGAAAACATGTAAAAATAATATATATACACATATATAGATGTGCAACCTAGAAGCATGAATTACGATTAGAATATCACATAACATCATATAAACAAAAAAACCACCATTAAATTGAATGTCATTTAAAACATGCATGATAAATATTCATCATTGAAACTTGAATTTTGGTATCTTGATATACAAAGTCTATTGATGCCAGGGTTCAATTTGTATGATATTGAAAAAATAAGACAACTGAGTAGAGTTATCAGCATTCTTCAAAAATCATAAGAATTATTTTAGTACACTCAAGAGTTATCAGATGTCTTCTTGCAGTCTCAAAAGTTATTTTGTATCATTGTTACATTGGTCTTGAGAGTGGTATCTTAATATAGGTCCACAATACAAAATCTGGTTTACCTGTACAATTTAATAGTGGCACAGGAAGATTTTTCTTTGAAAGCAAAAATGAAAGCTCATCCTCTTGGAATGAAAATTCTTGTTTGCAAAACAAATGAATAAAAATGAGGTAGTTAAGGTGTTTGAAGTGATTTAGAGGTCACTTTTAGGGTAGTTAATGTGTTTGAAGTGATTTAGAAGTCGCTTTTAGAGAAGAGAGATGTTGAAGAGTACATCAAGTCAATGAGAACCGAAGTGTAATGTGTTTTAGTTTGTAGTACTCCTTTGTTTCTCTAAAGATGTATGATAAATTCTTAGTTCAATGATGTTGAACAATTTTAAAAAAAATAAAGTTGTGTCACAATCTGCATTTAATCCAACAAGCAAAAATGAAAGCTCAACCTCTTGGAATGAAAATGCTTATTTGCAAAACAAATGACTAAGAATGAGGTAGTTAAGGTGTTTGAAGTTATTTAGAGGTCACTTTTAGGGTGGAAGGCTTAAAAATCCATTTTAAATGCACAGAAAAGAATGAAATTACTTCAAACCAAGTTTGTGAAGAAGTTAACTATGTTGCCCACTAGTTTCCCTTAAGAGTCCAAAGTGCTAAAAGACAACAATTTTTGAAGGGATATTTCTCAAAGACCATGATGCTTAAATGATCTCTATCTGAGGCTATCGGATCATGTTGGGACCATCTACAAAAACCTCTCTCAGTTTTTGCTATCTTGGAGGCGTTTTCCTGTGGTGATGACTTTGCAGTGGAGGGAAAAGTTGCCAGATGCAAACATTGTAAAGTTGCAAAGTGGTGCAAATTTCATTCTGCAACTCGTAAAACCAAATAGATTATTCCAACATGTCCGGATGGGTACGTTTACGCTAGGTAGGGTCCTCTCTTGCACCCAAATATTCTGAATCACTCCGAGCTACATTGGACCAACGATTTCCCTTAAGAGTCCAAAATGCTAAAAGGCAACAATATTTGAAAGTCTATTTCTTGGAGACCATGATGCTTACAGACTCTTTGTATGAGGCTATGGGATTGTGTTGGGACCATCTACAAAAACCTCTCTCAATTCTTGCTATCTCAAAGGAATTTTCCTATGGTGATGACTTTTTAGTGGAGGGAAAAATTGCTAGATGCAAGCAATGTAAAGTTGCAAAGTGGTGCACCTTTCATTCCACAAATCGTACGACCAAAGAGACTGTTAAAAAATGTCTAGATGGGTATGTTTATGCTAGGGATGGTCCTCTCTTGCACCCAAATACGCCGAATCACTCTGAGCTACATTAGACTGACGATTTCCCTTAAGAGTCCAAAGTGCTAAAAGGCAGCAATCTTTGAAGGTCTATTTCTCAGAGACTGTGATGCTTACAGAATCTTTGTCTGAGGCTATGGGATTGTGTTGGGACCATCTACAAAAGTATCTCTCAGGTTTTTCTATCTCGAAGGCATTTTCCTGTGGTGATGACTTTTCAGTGGAGGGAAAAACTGCTAGATGCAAGTAGTGTAAAGTTGCAAAGTGGTGCAACTTTCATTCCGCAAATCGTACAACCAAACAGACTATTCCAACATGTCCGGATGGGTATGTTTATGCTAGGAATGGTGCTCTCTTGCACCCAAATATGTTGAATCACTTCGAGCTACATTGGACTAACGATTTCCCTTAAGAGTCCAAAGTGCTAAAAGGCAGCAATCTTTGAAGGTCTATTTCTCAGAGACTATGATGCTTAGAGACTCTTCATCTAAGGCTATAGGTTAGTGTTGGGACCATCTACAAAAAAATCTCTTGGTTTTTGTTATCTCGGAGGCATTTTCCTATGGTGATGAATTTTCAGTGGAGGGAAAAGTTGTCAGATGCAAGCAGTGTAAAGTTGCAAAGTGGTGCAACTTTCATTCTGCAACTCATATGACCAAATGGACTATTCCAACACATCTGGATGGGTACGTTTACACTAGGGATGGTCCTTTCTTGCACCTAAATATGTTGAATCACTCCGAGCTACATTGGATCGACGATTTCCCTTAAGAGTCCAAAGTGCTAAAATGCAGCAATCTTTGAAGGTCTATTTATCAAAGACCGTGATTCTCACAAACTCTCCATCTAAGGCTATGGGATCATGTTGAGACCATCTACAAAAACCTCTCTTAGTTTTTTCTATCTCAAAGGCATTTTCCTATGGTGATGACTTTTCAGTGGAGGGAAAAGTTGCCAGATGCAAGCAGTGTAAAGTTGCAAAGTGGTGCAACTTTCATTCTGCAACTCGTACAACCAAACAAATTGTTCCAACATGTCTGAATGGGTACATTTATGCTAGGGATGGTCCTCTTTTGTACCCAAATACGCCGAATCAATCCGAGCTACATTGGATCGACGATTTCCCTTAAGAGTCCAAAGTGCTAAAAGACAACAATCTTTGAAGGGCTATTTATCGGAGACCGTGATGCTTATAAACTCTCTGTCCAATGCTATGGGATCATATTGGGACCATCTACAAAAACCTCTCTCAATTTTTGCTATCTCGGAGGCGTTTTCCTATGGTGATGACTTTTCAGTGGAGGGAAAAGTTGCTAGATGCAAGCAGTGTAAAGTTGCAAAGTGGTGCAACTTTCATTCCGCAACTCGTACGAGCAAACATACTGTTCCAACACGTCTGGATGGGTAGGTTTATGCTATGGATGGTCATCTTTTGCAACCAAATACACTGAATCACTCCGAGCTACATTGGATTGAGTGAAATTAGGTGAAAATTTGATGGAGACACAAGGGTAGAATCACAAACTCATTGCAACCTGCCTATTTGAGGCATCTAACAAGATTATTCTAACCTCTTTGGACAGTCCAAAAATCCTTTAAAACTTGACAAGCAACTAAATATACATTTCCCTCTTTAACCCCCTTAAACCCTTGTAATAGTGAGAAACTAGCTTTTGTCCAATTACTCCACAATTTTCCAAAACACCAAACCAACACATGACTTATTCAAAAACCCATATCCAAGTTACACAACATATATGAGAAACAACATATAATCCTTTGGACCAGCATTGACTTCCTATACATTCACCCTTGAACAGGCTACTCAATTAGCCCAAAAATGCAAAGCAACATACCTTCAAACACCACACAGACCCCTAAAACCTTGGGGTAGAAAATAAATTGCCAAGAAAACAAATATTTTTCAATTGGATTCCATTTTTATGAACCTATAATCGTCAAATAAAAAAACCCTTATTTTTAGTGTAATTCTTGAGGGTTTATTGGATGTAGCACTTCCACAACCTTTCAGACTCTGCCACCACCTTTGAAACCTTTATTTGGGCCCTAATATGCTTAGAAAACAAAGAAAATTTTGGTATCTTAGAGATTTTTGCAAACCCTAGGGTAAAAACTTTATTTTCAAGTGAAAAAAAACCACCATTTTTAGACCTTTAACTCTTCATTTTATTTCAAAACCAGTTCTCCATGCCTTCCACTCTTGAAATATCATTTCCTAATCCCTACCAACTCATCCCACTGATTCACATTGGAACATAGTAGGTGGGATGAGATTCAAGCCATTAAAATTGCAAAAATCTAATCCCCCTATTTAGGAACCCGTCTAAAGAAAGTTTGAGTTTTGAGGCACAAAATGAATAAAGAAACCCTATATTAAGAAGTCATAATAAATTCAAGACATGTAATAATGTTTATACATAAAATTTTGATACAAAAATGCTTGAATGGCTTGTGCATAGGCAAAAAACACAAGAAAAATAGTAAAATATGAGCTAAGGAATTGAAACTTTATTGTTTCAAAGAAAAAAAATCCTTCAACCAAACCTATATCAAGCCATTTAAGGCATTAAGTACATTGCTATGCCTTGGAATCCAACTCCCAATGCCTTTAACCACCAATATTAACTGACTTTTGAAACCTTAATGACTGTTGAAGGCCAAAATACACACATTTTTCACATTAATATGACTCATAATGAAATGTTGCACTTTTCCACTTCTAACTTTACTAAGACCTCACTTAATGGCTTGAAATAGAATAATTACATGTTCAAAAAACTGTTCTTGCTTGTCCCTAAACAAATTTATTAATTTTTTGTTCAAAGGCTACAAAGCAACAACTAGGACAAGTTGGGATCTCCATTTTTTTTTACCCTAAAACCTAAAAACTCCACCTAATACATGACCATTAGGACTATTAGATCTCATTAAAGACAAAAACTCACAATATTAACACTTTAATCATTGAAATGATCCACAATGATATTGTGGTCTAGGGGCTTTTGTACCAAAAATTGTGGTTACAACTTGCTAATGTCAATGAAACATGGGGGAAGCAAGATTTAAAGTTCGCTCAAGCTTGTGCAAGTCCTAATAGATGTGTTTGATGAATTTATAGGGTGTGGAAAGGTTGAAAACATTGATTTCCTTAAAAACCTCATGAAAGTTGCTAAAAATGAAGCTACACCCAAGTTGGATTTGAGGAGAAAAAGTTGCAAGCCACTATACTTTATTATATATAAATGGGAGATATTACAAAACCTAGTTCAAACAAGCATACCAACGGGAAAGAACTAGTAAGAAAACCTTCGGTTATAGCTTGATTAAGTACAAAAATAGACCCCTTTACAAAACCTATGAGTTTCCAAAATACAGACCCCTTTACATTTTAAGCATACCCTTTATACAATGCCAGACATTTGACCCATATTTCAAAAAACATCACTGGGTATAGATTATGCCCATACACAATTTGAGAATTTAAATTTTACAAAATTTTCCTATTAGAGGCATTCAGGGCACAGGCTTCAACAATAGTAGTATGTTCATGTTCTGCACTGACAAGCACCTATACAAACCATCAAGGTAGCTTAGAATAACCAATCTATATTATTTAAATGACACAAAATATGATGAGATCATAATGCAAACTGTAGACACCTAAAAATGACCTAGGCCTGCAAGCTTCATTTTTACCACTTTCATCCTAGCATAATTAAAATAGTTAATTATGTCCTTGGTCCACATTCGACTATTAATTAAATAATTCATAATTATTAAATAAATAAATTTTAGTTATTTATTAAATACGTCATTAACTGTCTAAGTCTTTCTTTAATTAAATAAATTTCTTAATTTATTTAATTTCCCTTTCTGCATTTAATTATCCTTGATTATTAAATAAATAAATTTTATTTATTTATTTAATACTTCACTAATTGTCCAATTAAATAAATTGATTAATTTATTTAATTAATTGATCTTATTTGCTAAATTAAATAATTAAATTTAATTATTTAATTGCCAATTTCATATTCTTCTCATTTTAGATAAATTAAATTATTTAAAATGTCATGGCAATCTTAACTGTCGGTCCTTTTTGATAAATAATCTGAAAAAGATTATTTATTATCTCATAAAATCCATAATTTGAATTATCTTAATTCAAATTAGTAAATAATCTTCCAAAAATCAAGCAATCGGGCAGATTCTTGATTTTCTAAATCTGATCTTCAGTCTAAATCTTATCTCTTTGATTTTTCGAATCTTGCAAATCAGGCAATCTTATCTTCTTGATTTTTCAAAAATCTTTATTTCTTTAATTAATTTCCTCATTTATTCTCCATCGTCGATCTATTTTTATTCCAACCGTTTGATTAAGGATTTTGCCCTAACCCTAATTAGGGATTCTCAGGTGTAATCTGGATCGTTCATTTCATTGATTTATCTCATCCATCCGTTCGAAATGGCCTTTTCTATAAAATTCCATTTCCTTCTCATTTTTCACAGAGGTTGACATTTTACGTAATTACTATAGCTGTAATCAAGGGAAAATCAGATTGTTAGATGGTTAGATCAAATAACATTAAAATCCAATGATATAATGAAGCACAATGGAAATCAAATGAAAACGAAAGGGAAATATATCACCAAGAGTCTCCATCTTCCATGATTGATCTTCGTTACACCTTCTTGCTTGCTAGAAATGTTGCCCTCAGATTTGTACTTTGAGCAATCTAAAATGCCTAAGCCCTACAACAAGATTCGAAGGATTTGATATGCCTATGACTATTGCCAATGTCTAAAAGTCAATGCATATGCCTAGAATAAATGCCAATATTAATCAAATGCCTATGACAATGAATAAGTGAGTAAATAAATGCCTATAGTAATTACGTAAAATGTCAAGATCTGTGAAAAATGAGAAGGAAATGGCATTTTATAGAAAAGGCCATTTCGAACGAACGGATGAGATAAATCAATGACAAGAACCTAAAATGAACGATCCAGATTTAACCTAGGAATCCCTAATTAGGGTTAGGGAAAAATCATTAATCGAACGGTCAAAATAAAATTGGATCGACGGTGGAGAATAAATGAGACAAATTAATTAGATAATGAAGATTTTTGAAAAATCAAGAAGATAAGATTGTCTGATTTGCAAGATTCAAAAAATCAAAGAGATAAGATCGCCTAATTTGCAAGATTCAAAAAATCAAAGAGATAAGATCGCCTGATTTGCAAGATTCGAAAAATCAAAGAGATAAGATTCGAACTGAAGATAAGATTTGGAAAATCAAGAATCTGCCCGATTACTTGATTTTTGGAAGATTAATTACTAATTTTGAATAATTCAAATTATGGATTTAGAGATAATAAATAATCTTTTGATTATTTATCAAAAAGGACTTACAGTTAGATTGACATGATATTTTAAATAATTTAATTTATTTAAAATGAGAAGAATATGAAATTAGCAATTAAATAATTAAATTAAATTATTTAATTCAGTAGATAAGATTAATTAATTAAATAAATTAATCAATTTATTTAATTGGACAGTTAGTGATGTATTAAATAAATAAATAAAATTTATTTATTTAATAGTCAAGGATAATTAAACGCAGAAAGGGAAATTAAATAAATTAAGAAATCTATTTAATTAAAGAAAGACTTAGACAATTAGTGACGTATTTAATAAATAAATTAAAATTTATTTATTTAATAATCATAAAGAATCAAAGGACACGAATTAATTAAATAATTATGAATTATTTAATCAATAGTCGAATGTGGACCAAGGACATAATTAAATGTCTTACTTATGCTAGGACGAAAGTGGTAAAAATGAAGCTTGCAGGCCTAGGTCATTTTTAGGTGTCTACATTTTGCCCCTCTTTGTCATAATGTAGCATGTCGCATTGTGACAAAGAAAATAAGTCGAAAAATGCCTGAGTGCAAAATAAGATGAGGAAGAATGACGAGGAGGGTTGCGGTATGCCCCCTCGAGAGGAAAGACAGGTTCGAAGAACATGGGTGTGCTCTCGAAATGGATGAGAAGACTAGAAAGATAGTCAAGGATAATTAAACGCAGAAAGGGAAATTAAATAAATTAAGAAATCTATTTAATTAAAAAAAGACTTAGACAATTAGTGACGTATTTAATAAATAAATGAAAATTTATTTATTTAATAATCATAAAGAATCAAAGGACATGAATTAATTAAATAATTATGAATTATTTAATCAATAGTCGAATGTGGACCAAGGACATAATTAAATGTCTTACTTATGCTAGATCAAATAATTAAACGAGACTAGACTAAAGGAGATGCATGTAAGTTCCTAGACCAAATCCTTCAAAACTTTACTGAAGGACTTTTTAATATTTATTGCTCTTAATCATCATTGGGCGGTAAAAATGACATAAATGGACAAAAAACACCATGATATGACGTAGACCAAGGTGTGCAAGGTCATCCACTTGAAAAACATATAGTCACAGACAAGGAATGTCCTAACTCGTACTAAGAATTAAATGTAGACACCTAAAAATGACCTAGGCCTGCAAGCTTCATTTTTACCACTTTCGTCCTAGCATAAGTAAGACATTTAATTATGTCCTTGGTCCACATTCGACTATTGATTAAATAATTCATAATTATTTAATTAATTTATGTCCTTTGATTCTTTATGATTATTAAATAAATAAATTTTATTTATTTATTAAATACGTCATTAACTGTCTAAGTCTTTCTTTAATTAAATAAATTTCTTAATTTATTTGATTCCCCCTTCTGCATTTAATTCTTATTGATTATTAAATAAATAAATTATATTTATTTATTTAATACGTCACTGATTGTCTTAATTAAATAAATTGATTAATTTATTTAATTAGTTGGTCTTATCTCCTAAATTAAATAATTAAAATTAATTATGTAATTGCCAATTTCATATTCTTCTCATTTTAAATAAAATTAAATTATTTAAAATGTCATGTAATCATTTGTCAGTCCTTTTTGATAAATAATCTGAAAAAGATTATTTATTATCTCTCGAAATCCATAATTTGAATTATTTTAATTCAAACTAGTAATTAATCTTCCAAAAATCAAGTAATCAGGCAGATTCTTGATTTTCCAAATCTTATCTTTAGTCTGAATCTTATCTCTTTGATTTTTTGAATCTTGCAAATCAGGCGATCTTATCTCTTTGATTTTTCGAATCTTGCAAATCGGGCAATCTTATCTTCTTGATTTTTGAAATCTTTATTTTAACTTTAATTAATTTCCTCATTTATTCTCCGCCGTCGATCCAATTTTATTTTGACTGTTCGATTAAGGATTTTTCCCTAACCCTGATTAGGGATTGTCAAATTAAATCTTGTCCTTTCATTTTAGGTTCTTGTCATCAATTAATCTCATCCGTCCGCTCAAAATTGTGTTTTCTATAAAAGACAATTTTGCTCATAATTTCAAGATCCTGACAATTTCATTTTTAATTTAATAGTCATTATAGTCATTTGGCATTAGAAGTCATTATTTTCATAGACATTGTCATAGTCATAGGCATTTAGACATTGCATAAATCCTTCAAAACTTGTTGTAGGTCTTAGACATTTACAGATTGCTCGCACAACGAATCTGAGGGCACAATATCATCCAGCAAGCAAGAAGGTGTAACGAAGGTCAACTATGGAAGATGAAGATATCTGGTAATATCGTTTCTTATATTTTCATTTCATTTTGATTGTACTTTGTTATTTCAATGGATTTTAATGTTATTTGATCTAACAAATCTAACAATATATTTTCCCATTGATTACATTGGTGAACTCGACATTTTGTAGAAAAATTCGTGTGTTCTTGTTTGTTTTCACTATTTTGCAGGTTACAGCCAAGACGTCATACGAAATCCCGTCACCTTCATTCGAGCACAGAAAAATGGGCGAATAAAATATTTTCAAACATTTTTCTGGGTTTTGTAGATCTCGGTCTCAACTTTCCAGAACATCAAATGGTTTTAAATTTTGTTAAGATTTGACAAAGTTATGGCTGTTTTAGTGATCGTATTTTTTTTAATTTCATTTTTAAACCCGCGTTTTTCTTTTGTCTATAACTTTCCTTTTGTGCAGAATCGTGGAAAATATTTTCTGGGTTTTGAAGATTAGATTTTCAGCTTTCCATGGATATCTACCACTTGAAATTTTGTTAAGTTTGGAGGAAGTTATCACTATTTCAAGTCTGCTGTTTTCATTTAAGTTTTTATTTTTTTTATTTTTGTTACTAATCTTTTCTGGTAGCGTGTGGCGATCCCTATTCGTGTGTCGAAGACCATTGCATAAGAGACTACTAATATTCATTGTTTGCAGATTCTCATGTCAAAGAAGGAATAAACAAACTTTGTGCTTGTTTTTCTTAGATTAGCAAACATTTGATTTTGGTGCTTATAAAACGAACTCATGTCTTCTATGCTTGATTGTGGTTGCGGGATGGTAGGTGAGTATGCTCTCACTTGGTGAAAACCTTGTGATCAGAAAACCAGACCCATCTTTATTTGTTAATTACCCTTCATGATTCGGTATATCGGAGTATCCTCTCCCCTTGCGCATTCGTGCGATCTTGGGTGTAAGAGAAACGGTTACTGACTCTAGAACTTGGGCCTATTCTAGTGGGAAAAAGTACTCACCCTAGGACGACTCAGACTGGTAGCACCCTGACACCGAGGGACTTCCAGCCGGTATATAAAAGTGGGTTCTTGGGGAAAGCCCAAGAATCACGAGTATGGTTCCGACGAGATGGATCTAAAATGGGACTCTCGCCACATGGATCACGCCCCACGAACGGAATGCCTGAATTAAAAACCTTTTATCTTAGTGTCCAACCGTTCTATTGGCCGTTGCTTGGTATAGTGCAGGGTACAGTATCATGCCCGAAGACACTCACTACTGATCCCCTTGAGTAGAGATAGCAATTCTTGGGATGTCACTACCCAAAGAATCTGAATTTGGTGTGCTCGAATGATGTTAATGAGCCGTGGAGGGAAGCCAATGCCACCAAAATTCTAAGCTATCCGCTCTCGAGAAGGAAAGGTGTTTATCACCAATTCGGGGTATATCGGTGGGCTATACCAAGTATACAAACCCTTGGCCTATTGGCCTTTTAGGATTGTACTTGTCTTATGTGTGTTTGTTTACACCCAAAACATTGTGCTTGTCAAGTGCTTGTTGGATTTTTCAAACATTATACACAATATTCACAAATCTGGACACAAACAATCGACCTTGGAGAACTCAGACTTTTCAACAAGACATCAAAACACAATCTCAGTCCTCATTTTGAACTTAGACTTGGTATTGTCCATCATAGTCCTCATTTGGTATCTAGACTTGGCATTGGTCATTTTCCTTAGTCAACATCTTCATTGTCACCTTAACATTTGGTATCCTTTCTTGAACAATTTTATCACCTTGCATTAGTCATTTCCCTTAGAAAAAAATCATCATCATCTCTTCAATCCAATCAACATCATTTTACACCATGACAACATTCGAAGACATAGCACTAGAGCTTATTCATATGCTTCATGAAGCTCAAACAAGCCAATCACCTTTAAAACAACAAATCATTCAAAGAGTCCATGACATGCTCAAACAACTTCAAAAAAACCAATCACCTCAAATGCAACAATTCATAGCACAAATCCGATACCTCATAGCCAATGGTCAAGTCCAACAAGCACATCATCAAGTCCAATCACTACATCAACAAATTTTACATCAATCCTATGTGTCACCTATATCATCATATCAACCTCATCCATCCACATATCAACTTTCCCCTTCATTAACCTATCACAACTCTTCTAATGTCAACCCTTATCCATACCAATCCACCTCTCAATAATCATTACCCTATACAACCCCTCAATCATCATTACAACAACAAATCATATCACAAGTCCAAACATCATTTCAACCTCAACACATTCAACCCCAATCCTATGTGTCACCTTCATCATCATGCCAACCTAACCCATTTACCTATGATGTCAATGCCACATCAACATGCCCACCCATATCACAACAAGAACGTAGCCTCCCAAGTCCACCTTGGCAACAACATCAAGAGCCTTTAAGTCTTAATGCCACCTTTGACAAGGGGAACACCAATCTAGTCCATGCACCCTTACCACCATCCAATCAAATGCCTATCCATAATCCACCATGTCCTAGTCCTAATCCATTGGCCTCTCCACCTTCTAACCAATCAACACCCCCTCCACCCCCACCATCATCTAATCCTCCATCAAATCAAGGCTTTACATTTAGATATTTAAAACATAAATTGATGGCATTACATAAATCCACCAATCCACCTATAAAGGATGTGACCCAAGGGCTACAAGCAAGGAATCAATTGTCTCCATGTTATTCAACACATATACTTGAACATACCAAAGAGTCCTCAAACGTCATGCCAAGTCCTTCAAGTCAACCATGTCATCCACAACCCCTTGAGCCAATTCAAGAGTCTCCCTTCATAAGTCCAAGCCACCCTCTTTCATGCTCCTATGTTGTTGACCATCAAGAACATGTCAAGTCTCTCCAAGAGTCATCCCCTTGCAATTCCATTCAAGCAACACAAGAGTTATTTCAAGAGTCTACTCCCAAGCATGTGGAAACATCAAGCCCTAGTCCTAATCAAGATCAAATCATTTTCATCCAACCCATCCATAATCTATATCATTTTTATGATCAAGATGATATCCATAATGATGAAGATCCTATCCAAGAGCAACTTGATCCTATACCCAGCCATGAGAAAGATATTCCAAATTCACCTCCACCTAGTCCTATTCATGATCCATCAACATTCACTTCCCAAAATGAGAAACTTGCCTCCATTACACACATAGACGATATTCCTCAAGCACAAGAGTATTCCAATATGGACATATTTGAAAATGATCAAGCTATAGCTGAATTTACTAGACTCTATGACACTGACCATAATGATGGCTTCGACATTTCTTTGGAAGCACCAACAGAATCATCTAAACCTGACATGTCACATGATCAGACTAAAGATATTAGTCAGGAATATGTCCAACATGACAATGAAGCTAAGACACGTTATCAACTAGGGTCATTTGTCTTTGTCAGAGCAGGCTTTCTCACAGATGAAAATATTACAAGTGACAGTGTCCATAGACATCATGATGGGTTAGCATCTTGCTTTCAAAGCAACAAATACCCCATCACAAATAGAATCTGTCAAAGCATGCAATATCAAGGCAAAGGACTAGGCATACATGAGCAAGGCATTCTAGAACCAATACAGCTTCAGAAAAATTACAGACATCAAGGTCTTGGCTATTCCTTAGACAACAAATCAAACGATGTCAGTGGTACCTCCTCAATATTGGGGGCAACTTTGTCAAATACAAACGTCAAAATGGAGTCCATGAGAATTCTTGTCATAAGGTTACTGCCAACACCCCCTCCACCCACACCATGAATCGTCCTTCCATCATAAATAAACCTTCCCTTTGGAACCAACAAAAAAAAAAGTTATACAAGTCAAAAGATCAAAATCAAATGTCAAAGGCCATTGAATCAAATAAAAGGACAAGTGGACAAATGAAATTAAAATGGATCCCAAAGAAAGATGGATCAAACAAAGACATCAAGTCAAATACAAAAGTCAATCACAATGTGGAGCCATAAGACAAGAGGACTCCCACATATAACACATGTCCACCTCCTTCAAAATGGTCATCAATCAAGACATATAAAAGTGTTGGTTCCAAACACCATCCCTCCAAAATCCGTCATCCACCATCCCAAGTTTGGAAAATAAAAAGTGATTCGTCCAAACATCCAAACAACCTCTCCATGTCCACCATCATCTGTCATAATCCTACATCTCGCCTAAAGTCCAAAAATCCCACGTCACAAATCCGTCACATCATGGCAGCAACTCTTTACCACAAGGACTCTCATGGCACTCTATCGTGATGTGCGTATTTTGATAAGGCCAACTCTAGTATAAAAAAGGATCACAATGACATCGATCAGTTGTATACAAGTGCTACGATCCTGACAAGACAAATATTTTAGCAAGGTCATTATTGGCATATCATGGCACCAGTCTCTACATCGGCATCGTCAATGAATTAAGAACAGGCGGTGGTTATCTAAAGCATCCAGGCTATCCACAATATCATAAATACAAAAAAAAGAAAAAATTGAAAAATGTAAAACATCGTCACCCTAATGAAAACCTGGCAAACAAGCATCTTGGTGACACCAAAAAAAAAAATCAAAAATTCAAAAAGATACTAAAGAGAAAAATTTCATCCAATGGTGAAAACTTGGCAAACAGGCGCCTTGGATAAGTACCATGATGAAAACCTAGCAAACAGGCGTCATGTGTAAAATAAATCATCTATGCGGACTCTTACACTTGGGGGCAAGTCGTCTCATTTCCTAGGCCTTCCTCTTGACATTGACATCCATCCATCTTAGCCCTATCATTTCCATCCATTTTCCCACCTACCTCGGTCTTGACATAAAACTGGCACACATAAATCATGCTTTGGGAAAACTCTTGACATGTCTATCCTTAGGTCATACACAATTCACGAAACATCATGTCATCGACCATCATAGTCTTATTGTCCTTATATGACATAGTCCTTGAAAACCATATGACATTCCCTTAGTCTCATGTCTCCCGCCCTTTACCAAGGCCACCCCCTATCCTTTCATGTATGTCACCTATCTTGGCTTTCCCTTGTCAAACGGTCTAAGGATAATCATCATCCCATCTAGCCCTAACCAAGTCATTCCAAATGCATCGAGTCTAATTCATACAAGCACATTATCCAAAATTTTATTTGACTGCGTTTTTGGCCCGACTGAAGACCTCCATGGTCATATTATCGTCATTGTCCTCACGTTGTTTCGGATGCGTCCTTCCCACCAAACAACGTTGTCATCACCTGTCAATTGGTATTCAGCTTGACTAGGGGCACAATCATGTTTTTCCTTGGATTCTCATGTGTAGGCATCAGTCATATGCATTTGTCACCATCCTCTTAAACGCCAAAATCCAAAAACATCGTAAAATGTCTCGAAAAAAGACAAAAACATCATAAAAGTCCGAAAAAAGACAAAACATCATAAAATGTCCTGAAAAAAAGACAAAAACATTGCAAAATGTCCTAAAAAAAGAGACCAAAAAAAAGACCAAAAACATTGTAAAAAGTCCTAAAAAAAGACCTAAAAATCATAAAACGTCTTGAAAAAAAACACAAAAAACATCCAAATCAATGTCAAAATCCTAAAAATGGAGTCAAAGTCAGTCATGTCAGTTAGTCCTTGTCATCTGTCTGAACTACATTGTCTCTGCGCATTTGCTACGTAGGCAAGACTCATACTTGAGTCCCCGAGACATTAGGTCAGTCCTTTAGGTTTGTCAAACTAAAATCATGATGCAATCTTGCTCACGAAGACAAAGTCATTGGGCGTGTCGAACTACGAGGTCTCTAAGTGTATGACGTAGGCAAGGCCATCTGTCGATGAGCCCCCAAGGCTGCACTAGGTTAGTCCATTAGGGTTCATGGCACTACACTGGCACACATGTCAAAAGTCTTCAATCAATTTCCACATAGGGAAATCTCCTGAACCAAAGTAAAACAATCATTTATTCAGCATGGCAATCTCATCAGCATATAGTCAAACACAAGTCAAACTTAGTCAAAAACAAGTCAAATCATCATAAACAGGTCAAACTGTCAAAATTTAGTTAGTCTTCAGATGAGTTCTTCTGAACAATAACCTCTATCATTTACGCCTTAGGATGTGTCCTTCCTAGGCGTCATCATCGTCATTCGACATTTTGAGTGATCCTCTTGACACCTAAAGATCACTCTTCGTGACATCAGTATTCTTCGTATGTGTCCTTCTGAAGAACCAACTCTGTCATTTATGCCTTAGGATGTGTCCTTCCTAGGCATTGTCATTATTCTAAGGGACCCCTAATGACCATTAGGGATCGAATCCTCTCGACATCGGCATTATTCAGGATGTGTCCTTCCTGAATTCACCAAGTCTCGGCATTTTCCAAGATCAATCAAAACTTTAAACATTTTTGACATCTTGACATCATCGAACATGGCATCTTGACATCAGAACAATGGATACCCAGATGAGCTTGGCAAACACTTGGCAATTGTCTTTTGATCTTTTATCATGTTATTAGTTTTTCAGCGAGATCCCACTAAGCAGGATTTAGAGAAGCAGCGACGTAGCATGACAATTGACACGCATGACTACTAGCTTCTCAGCGAGGTCCTGATTATGGGATTTAGAAAAGCAATGACATATCATGATAGGGACTTTATTTTTGTATTTTGGCAATCATGTCACTAGTTTCTCAAGGATGTCCTGGAAACAGGATTTAGAGAAGCAGCGACGTTTCATGATCTGTCCTTGTCTTTTTCTGCTTGTGGTTGATTATGACAACAAGACTGGGGCAATCACGCTCATAGTAGGAGTCATGATCATCCTTTTCTATGACTGTTTGTCTTACGTGATGGTACAACCTTGCACACCTTGATCTATGTCATATCATGGTGTTTCTTGGCCATCACAACAATCTGCCCAATGACGATTAAGAGCAATAAATATTAAAGTCCTATGGCAATGTTTTGAAGGATTTGGTCTAGGAACTAACATGCATCTTCTTTAGTCTTGCCATCTTCTCTGTCTCATCTCATATAGGCATTGCATCCATATCATCATCCATATCTTTTGCACTAACATTTCTTTGTCTCTTCATATTCTAGTCTTCTCGTCAATTTCGAGAGCACACCCATGTTTTTGTAACCTGTCTGTCCTCTCGAGGGGGCATACCATAACCCTCCTCGTCATTCTTCCTCATCTTATTTTGCACTGGGGCATTTTTTGAATTATTTTTCTTTGTCACAACGCGACAAGCGACATTATGACAAAGAGGGGCAAAATGTAGACACCTAAAAATGACCTAGGCCTGCAAGATTCATTTCTACCACTTTCGTCCTAGCATAAGTAAGACATTTAATTATGTCCTTGGTCCACATTCGACTATTGATTAAATAATTCATAATTATTTAATTAATTCATGTCCTTTGATTCTTTATGATTATTAAATAAATAAATTTTAATTTATTTATTAAATATGTCACTAATTGTCTAAGTCTTTCTTTAATTAAATAGATTTCTTAATTTATTTAATTTCCCTTTCTGCGTTTAATTATCCTTGATTATTAAATAAATAAATTTTATTTATTTATTTAATACGTCACTAACTGTCCAATTAAATAAATTGATTAATTTATTTAATTAATTAATCTTATCTGCTAAATTAAATAATTAAATTTAATTATTTAATTGCTATTTTCATATTCTTCTCATTTTAAATAAATTAAATTATTTAAAATATCATGTCAATCCTAACTGTCAGTCCTTTTTGATAAATAATCTGAAAAAGATTATTTATTATCTCTCGAAATCCATAATTTGAATTATTTAAATTCAAATTAGTAATTAATCTTCCAAAAATCAAGTAATCGGGCAGATTCTTGATTTTCCAAATCTTAGCTTCAGTCTGAATCTTATCTCTTTGATTTTTTGAATCTTGCAAATCAGGCAATCTTATCTTCTTGATTTTTCAAAAATCTTCATTATCTAATTAATTTCCTCATTTATTCTCCACCATTGATCCAATTTTATTCTGACTGTTCGATTAAGGATTTTTCCCTAACCCTAATTAGGGATTCTCAGGTTTAATCTGGATCATTCATTTTAGGTTCTTTTCATTGATTTATCTCATCCGTCCGTTCGAAATGGCATTTTCTATAAAATGCCATTTCCTTCTCATTTTTGGGGGAGGTTGACATTTTACGTAATTACTATAGGCATTCGTTTACTTAGTTTCACATATTTTGTCATAGGCATTTGATTAATATTGGCATTTGTTTTAAGAAATAGACATAGGCATTGGCAATAGTCATAGGCATATCAAATCCTTCGAATCTTGTTGTAGGGCTTAGGCATTTTAGATTGCTCAAGAAGACGAATCTGAGGACAACACATTTCAAGCAAGCAAGAAGGTGTAACGAAGGTGAAGCATGGAAGATGGAGACTCTTGGTGATATATTTCCCTTTCGTTTTCATTTGATTTCCATTGTGCTTCGTTATATCATTGGATTTTTATGTTATTTGATCTAACCATTTAACAATCTGATTTTCTTTTGATTACAGCATCAAGAAAGAAATAGTGGTTTTTCTTAAGCATTGGAATAAGGTGAAAGAAAGCTATATTGGAGTAAAGCAAAATTGAACATTGAAAATTTGGAGTTGATAAATCATTTTTTAATGCTTGAGGATTCCGCCTTATGCATTAATTTTCTGTTTTAGGCTAACTCATCTCTGGTTTTGGGTTTTAAAACAAACATTACCTAGGCTTTCAATTTTCATTGTGAAAGGGTTAAAATGAACTTTAGGCAACATTGACTAGATTTTGTTTCTTGGGTTAACAATTGAACAAAGTATCTCACTCATCTTTTGGTGCTTAAAAAGAACTCACATTTTTCTTTGTGGATTTAAAAAGAACAACTGCAACTTTGTTTTTCGTGAAAACTTACTTAAACTAAAGGCATTGAAAAATGATGTATGTGCTTCTCTCATGCTTTATAGCGATCTTGAGAATCAAAAGGCCTTTTTCATGACTTTAGGGTGAGATAAAGCAATCACCTCCACACTTCGATTTGGGTTTAAAATTGAACAAGATCTTGTGCGAGTGTGAGTGGGGGCATTATCGCGTATATTCTCTCTCTTTGTTGCCATCAAAGATTGATCGAGTTACGTATTTTGTCTTTACTCACTTTTGTTTATCCTAGAGGGCCTGCATTGGGGAAAAAGTACTCACCCAAGGGAATGACTCAACCAGTAACACTCTAAAGCCAAGAGTATTTCCAACCAGGATATAAATGTGGGTATTGGAGTAAACGCCAATATCACACGGTTGATTCCGACGAGATGGATCTGAAAGGGGACTCTCACCATATGGGTCAATCTCCACGAATGGAAAGTCTGAAATAAAACCCTTGTTTGTAGTGGCCTATTAACTCATTCACCGAGTTTATCAAAGTGGTGCATTGGAACTTAGATTCCAAGAAGTTACTTGCCATGTCTGATCTTGGTTAGAATATAGAGGTTAAGACTTCATTCTTAACATACCTTTATATTTTTTCCTTGGTTGCATGTAAAATCATCTCTTCTACTATGAAGGGCATGAGGCAAGCCCACCAAGAAAAACGTACCAATTGAGCTAGGATGTTATATTGCTTGTGAGTCAGTTTGAAAACACAGTGCTTTGATCGAAAACATTGGAAAACCAACATTCAACATGAGCATCAAATCTCAAACCCTTTAGAGAAGAAAATATCCTTGAAAAAAATTCACATGTTATTGCTTTCCCTTGGGATTCATATCCTTAGACACTTCTAAACATTTGAATTTCATCTCAATTTGCTCTTACAAAGGTCAACATTAGGCAACCCTTGTCCTGATTTCTTGGAACTTCCACATAGCACTTTGTGGGATGAAAAGAAGTTGTCACATTAGACATTTAGTTTGAAACATAATCAAGCGTCTGATTTTGGTAAAAATAATCCATTAAGCAAAGATTGAATCAATTGAACCCCACACATGTGCTTGTTTATCTTTTTATCGTCTTTCGAGAAAACATTGGTCTTTTGATTTTGAACTACTCTTAGAGAAAGACATGTTCTTCACTATCTTGGTCTTGTAAAAAAGTCCTTCCTAGGTTCTTTTAGGATCAAATCAAACACTTCATCCAAAATCCAAACATTTATCAAAATCCATCCCACAAACAACTTTAGAGCTTTGGAGACATCATTCTAGACTTGGGTAAATCATCAAAATCAAAATCACCTTGTTTAGTTAAGTATATGGGAATGCATCCTTTCTCATACATTTAATTGAATTAGCAATCCATTGAGAAAATTCATCCTAAGATCACATCCAACATCTTATGGTTTACAAGTTCATTATCCAGATCAAACCAATCAAAATCAAACCCTAAGTCTAGCATTGATCCAAAGTCCATAAACATTCAACACTCATATCATTTACACCTTTCATCCTTCATCTCGTCATTATTCCTAAGAACCTTAGAGGTCACTTTTACAACAAGGTCAAAACACAAGAGGAACATGGAATATAAACTTGATCCATATACCATGAGTAATCCAATTCAACCAAACTTCCAAAGCCTTACAATGTCGATTGATTATCAACACTCACATTTATACAATCCTTACATGGGATCGTTGTCTCCTACAAACACCAATGGTACAACAAATGTGAGTATGCCTAGTCAAAAGTTTGGAACACCTTTTCCAATGATAGATCTAAGCCCAAACCTACAAGTTTGTCCACCAAACAATCAATGCATGAGTCTTCAAACGAACAATTCCATCCCACCAAATCCCTACATGCCAAATGAGAATGTACCAAGTACAAGTTTTTGAAACATGAATCTGGCAAACTTTGGGATAAATATGTTTGCAAATCATACAAATGTTGTTCAGAGTCTAAACAAGATGTTAACAACTCCAAGACAAGGTAACACCATGCAAAATCAAAGTTACCTAAAACAAGGCAATGTGATTCTCAACATCAACAATGTTCAATTTCAACCTATCATGCCAAATCCAAACATCATCCCAAATCAGAACATTGTCTAAAATCAATTTGTCCATGATAACATTCAAAAATCACAAGTATGCATCCCAAATTTGCTTGAAAAAAAACCAAATCAACTATAACAAGGGAGTCAAGATCAAAATCAAGATCAAATTTGGCGAGATCAAATTGCTACACTTACCAAAATAGTTGAGTCATTGTGCCAAGAGACATCTCCACCACCATTACCCATATCAACATTATTCCTTGGTTTAGGGCTTCCCCCTTTACCTAACACCAATCACTCCATCCAAATCAATCCACCTAACACCAATCAAGCCATCACATCAAATCCTTTGAATATACCATCGACATCACACCAACAAACGGTATCTAATCAAATGACAACATCAATCCTAAAAAATCAAAACATGGTCTCCCAAGGACCTATCACCTTGGTCATTCCAACCATTCCTATCGCCTCGATCACTCCATCCACCCCTATCACACCCATCATATCTCAACCCCTCACTACCATGATCACTCCAAACGTATCTCAACAACTTGTCACTACATCCAACATGATTCCAAATCCACCACCACTACCACCAAAACCAAATGCAGCAAGATAATATAACATTGCGCTAAAAGTTCACCAGGCCTACCAAAAGGTCATCCAACAATATCTAGTCACACAACAAGCAACACGAGCTCAATAAGTGCAACAAGCCTCTCAAGCTGCCCAAGCCTCTCATGCTACCCAACAAGCACAAGCACAAACACAAAAAATGACAACTGTTGAGAACAAGGATCAAGATCAATCCATCATTGAGCACCTTGAAGCTATGTCTACTTCATCCAATGATCAAATCAACATATGTCAAGAGTCACTTTTCAATCATGATCAAAATTGACCAACAATACTCAACAATGATCCAATTCAAGAAATGTCAACATCATTTGACCCTATGGTTCAAGACATTGGAAATCCCTCCACCACAATTGTTGAAAATAATGATCAAGATCTCTCCATTGAGGAGCACATTGAAGATGTTTCCACCCCATCCGATGATCAACTCACTATACATCAAGAGCCAAATTTTAGTGATCTATTTCAAGGAGTGTTAGAATTATTTGATCCCATTGACATAATTTACAATCCATCAACCAATGATCATGTTGAAAATGTATCTACATTTCCTTATGAGTTAGAGGACATATCTCAAGAATTTATTCCAAAGCATGATCAACATCTTTCACCAAAGTCTAGCAATGGTCCTTTCCAAGACATATTTACATCCTTTGACCTCATGGTTATAGATACTGAAGGAATCCTCAACTTGACACTTGATCCAAGTCCACTCAAAGATCAAGAGGATATTGAGCCATTCCCCATGCCTAATGACGACATCCAAGAACCCTTTGTAAGCAATGCATCCTTTGAAATTGACCCATGTCAAGAACTTGATCCAAAGCATGTCAAAAGCAACTCTGGAATCATTCAAGATCAAGAATTTGTATCTTCAAGATACTACAATAATATAATGGACACTCTCCTATCTATGCAATATGATCATATCCACATAGCACATACTCCTCCATCTACCCATGAGATGCTTTCTATGGATGGACACATAGATGATCTTCATTCAGAACAGGATCCCTTCATTCCTGATATTGTTACACAAAAAGAGCGGGTTATTGATTCATACAATCAAATAGAGTTGTCAACAACAGTATCAGATATATCACAAATTCAGACTAAGGACATCATGAATAAAGATATTGAACATTATCCACTCAAGGAAGCAAGTCAGATAGAACAATATAATCCAGAGTTAGCAGAGCAGCAAATTGAAACAATGTCATCTACAATGGTCATTTGTTAGAGCATGTTTACTGAACAAGACATCTCAGAACAGGAAGAATCAAGGCATGAAGGTACTACTTCCACAATACTGGGGGAAACTATGTCTCAAGCAAGTGTCAATATAGGGAGCACAAAGAATCCTTGTGATGAAACCGATGCCAATACTACAACCAGCCACGCCATGAATCTTCATCCACCCATCACCCCATCCACAAATTGGGACCAATGTTAAAAGAAAGATTTGAATCAAGACACATTGAATGTTATCAATGCAAGAGAAGCTGAGAAGCATAATGGACAAATCAAATATGCATGGATACCAAAACATACAAAGAAAGATTATCCCTATAAAACTCCATTAGTCAAAGAAACTATGGGGCGAAATAAAAAAGGGAAAAGTATCCATCAAAGATGTCCACAAAAGCAAAAAGCAAGATTTTCAAGCGACGTACAAAGTGTATCAAGCAGTTGGTCCTAATTCCATGCACACTTCTGTATCCACCCATCATTGCTCATCCTCCCAAGTTTGGAGAGTCAAAGGTTCCAAACTATCAACCAATCCATCTCTTATCCCTAAACACACTCCATCCATGCCTCCACGCATGATATCTAATTCTCAAATTGACCATGTATTGGAAATGACCCTTCATCACAAAGATTCAGAAGGCACTCTATCACGATGTGTGCACAAAGACAGAGTTAACCCCGATATCAACAAAGCAGATCAGAAATCTCAAAAGTTGCATTCAAGTGCACGTATCTTAGCAACTTAGCAACTTCTTCAGGAAGGATACTGATGGCACATTATGATAGAAGTGTCTACATCAGCAACACCTTATGATTCAGTATAAGCTAAAAATCTTTCAAAAAAATACAAAAAAATCAAAAAATATGAAAATCCAAAAAAATCAGAAAAAAGGATTGAAAATAGTAAAGAGAAAAATCGTCCTCTAGTGAAAGCTGCATGGGCGGCGCTTTGGGAAAGACCATGATGAAAACCTGGAAAATAGGCGCCATGTGTAGAATCGATCATTTGCGTGTGCCACTTCAGGAGGAAGCATCTCATCCCATCCATAATAAATCCAACATTCCATCCATCTCATCCATAATAAATCCATCTATCAATGAACCATTTACCCAATCCATCATCATCCATTTGCATCCATCATCCAAGTTATCTTGATCTTGATGAAAGTTTGGGGCACACTTTACGCTTGCTTGTGGTAAACATCTTGACATGGGGCATTTTCATTTGATCTTATCCTATGCAACATTATTCGAGCTATGAAGCACTATCCAAATGAGCTTTCTTTATCTGAACACCTTATCTTATTGCAAGATAATCCTTGGCATCCCTTACATGCTTAACATATCCATCAATCCATACACTTATCCGAGCATCCATCCATGGCATTCCATACATTGCTAGACACTGGAGGCAGATATTTACATCTTGCTTTGAGAATAAATCTTGACATATATCCTCCAACTTATGTGGTGATCTGAACATTGGAAAATGTGAAATCAAATTGGTCCACCACTTGTGAGCAAAAAACCAAATCAATAGCCCATGGCATATTTTGACAAGAAAATGTTCCTTATCAAGCTTCATCTTTCATCGAACATCAATCCAAAAAATCACTATCAGTTGCATCTAAGTTGCACTTCAAACATCACGTCAAATCATTCGAACAACTTTTGTTCCAAATCAAGCTTCATCAAACATGATCAATCAAATCCAATCAAAACATCATCATCAATCTATCATCACTTTGGGATATCCATCCCAATCCTTGTGTTGCTTAACACTATCTGTGCATTGTTGTGCATCCTCAACAATGTTTTCGTCATTAATCTGGATCAATCAATACTTGCATTGTTGTGCATCCTCAACAATGTTATCATATCATCAATCCATCAATTTGATTAGTCAACCTTAGCTTCGTTTTCAACAAAATCCTAAACAGAGCACTGATATCATCAGACATATCCATATCCAAATCATCAAAATCATGCAAAAAATCCAAAAACATCAGAAAATTCAAAAATCCAAAAACACATCCAAGAACCCATATCAAAAAACATTCATAAAAACCGAGGAAAACATCAAAAGAAACATGGTATCGAACTTCACACGTCGTCTCTAAGCTTAAACATGAAACCGAGGGAGCTAATCTTTGATCAGCCCCAAGACATCAAAATCAAAACATTCAAACAAAAAAACACAAAATCAAAACATTCATAAAATCTCACACAAAATCAAAACATTTTGAAAAAAATCAAAACATTTGAAAAATCAAAATACCAAAAAAGCCTCAAAACATTCCAAAAACATCAAAAAACATCAAATATTTGAAAAAAATTCACGTGTCCATCTCATCTAAGCTTTCACTCGAAATAATCAATCATCCATAATAAGCCGATCATGCCTTCATCAGCAGCAACACAAACAAAAGAAACAATCATAGCAGCTTGACAAAGCAAGCTTCAATCATTAAAATCAATATTGAAACAACAAACCTTTAAAAACAAAATCAAACTCTTGATCATTTTTCAAACATAATGTCGACCTTGCCGTAAACGAAACCTATCAAAACAACTTACGTAAAACCATCATCATCCTATACAATGCATGTCCCTGGGATATATGGTTAAACCCGATGGGCATCATTTTGGATATCACCTTGGATTCTTATTCTATCAAAACACATCCCTCTGGCTGAAGGTATGAAGAACATTGGATTGTTTGCGTACTTGATCTTTTTTTTTATTTATCTTATTGTGCTCATTCCAAGGACCTCTCGATGATATCTGAACAAAGGATTTAGAGAGATAGGAATGGGGCAACGATCATTATCTTTTGTTTGTTGTGCTTGTTGGACATTCTTGTAAAATAACTTGGCGAATACTTGCTTTGTTAGGTGCGTCCTAGCAAGGTTTCCGTATGTCAAGTGTGAACAAGAATACTCCTATCTATTTATTGAGTCAAAGTCAATTGCACTAGGTACAATGCCATCCTCGTTCTTTATACCTTGATGCATCGTATCTACATGTGTAATCAAACATAAGGTAAGTATTCCTTTTAAAATCCCAATCCTTGATAAGCAAATCATCCATTTTTCATCACCATTTCTCATCATCATATCTCATAAATTTGGCTTGTTGGATCCTCTTGTCATCATCTAATTCCATCTTTTCTGCACTAACATCATAGCATGAATAGTTAATCATCATCCCTAGTGCATCCATCCTGCATCCACAAACCATCAGTATTTTGCATATCATCTCACATGCATAAACCATCATCATAATATAGATCTGTTAGTTTAAGCATCTCATAAATCATCACATTTGCATAAATCATACATTTGCATAATCACAGCATATCATCATCATAATATAGATTTGTTAGTCTATGCATCTCATAAAATCACACATTTGCATAATCATGGCATATCACATCATCAATCTCATCCATCTCACATCATATCATCATTTAAGTTGTTTAAGATAATATAGATTTGTTATTCTAAGCATCTTAAAACCATCTCATTTGCATCATCATCCATAACCATTTATTTTGAACCTCTTTATCAAGAGATCAACCCTCAAATTGAATCTTTTCACTCGATCTCTTGAGGGGGCAATGTACCAGTGTACTTTCCACTGGGGCATCCGAATTTATTTATTTTTTTGAATTTTGATCGCGACAAGTTTATTCTTTGAACCAACGCAACAAGTACATTGCTTCAAAGAGGGAAAAAATGTAGACACGTGAAATTGACATCATGCATTTGATTAGGTCATATTCATCCATTCATCAAATAAATCAAGTTTATTTATCAATCTCCTAAAGTCACCAACTTATATTAAATAAATCAAACTTGATCCTATCATCATCCTTTTAATTAAATAAATCAAACCTCTATTTAATTAAGTCAGAAATCACCTTCTATCTCTTTGATTTAAATAAATCAAAATTATCAAGTCAAATGGGTCAAAGAAACTAATCATCATCTAAACTAATCTAATCCTGATTAAATCTAATCTAATGCATGTCACATCCTCTAGCTTTTCCCACTTGCACCAATAAATCAATTTATTGATTTATTAAAATCATCATTTTCCCTCAAGAAAGCACCTTTTTGGAATATTCCCCCAAGTTTTAAAATGAAGACAAGTTGACTTGTCCCTTCCAACATTGCAATATCTTCTCTATTTCATGTCCCCCACTCAACATTTATTTCACAAATTCAAATTTGAATCTCCCTCTCTTGGGAACATTGGCCAAGACTTGCACATTCTTCAACCTATGGCAAGTTGACAAGTGGCCTCATCTCATTTGTCCAATCTTTATCCCACATTTCTCTCTTATGAGCATTCTTCAAATTTGAAAATCTTTAAATAGAGGGTTGATTCTCCACAATTCCACAATCTTAGCATTTCATCTCCACAATCTCAAGCACAAATGCACCATTGTCATTTGAATTCATATCATCTTAGCATTCCATATCATTCTTCATATCATTTTCATCATAGAGCTTAAGCAAGGATTGGGAAAGGGCTTCTTTCCATAGAAGCACCAATCCAATATGAGATAGAGTTTGATTCTTGCTTCCTTATGCTTTCACTTAGTTCATTTGATATTTTGTTGTTTTGATTGCATTATGAAGCATGATTCAATATTTCATATGGATGCTTGATAATTTTTTATGTTCTAAAGTGCTAATCATGCTAATGTGTGTGTGTTAGTTTTAGCCATTTGCAAATTTTCACCATCCACAATTTCTTTTGTTTGCTATCTCCTAGGGATAACTGTATCCAATGGCCCATGTTTGATTAACTTCATCAAAAAATATTGAGGTGTG